>JAYKQN010000004.1:29020000-29142500 GCA_036785175.1 Eupleurogrammus muticus | reverse complement strand
AACTAAATTAGGAATAGTAGTAATTCCAGTTTAATGTGTCTAAAATTCGATTGATTGATTGATTTCTAATCTTTTATTTGTCCCACAGTGGGGAAAATGCATTAGCAACAGCAGAGAAATGCAAGAAAAGAACGATTGCATACAGAATAATAATGAATAAATAAAATGGACAACATAGGATTGATTCTGACTAGTCGTAATTCCAGTTAAAAATGTATATTTAGTTCACAAATATTAAAGATATCTGCACATCCCGAAATTAAGTTTGGACAAGGTGAAATTCGGTTGCATAATTCTATATCTGGAGTTATGACTAGTAAAAATTAAGCTGCAGATATCACTTGATGTTAATAAAACTGTAGATGTCTTGAACTGAATTTTGATTAGAGTGTATCTGCAACATTGGTTCCTCTTGAAATGTGGTTTTGACTGAGGCAAAATTACCATCAAAATCGCCACCTTTGGAGCAATAAATAAAAAAAAAAACATGCATTACTGATTTACTGATATCTGCAAAATTATTCAGAATATACTAGTCAGGCTAGTCAAGCATATCCTCTGAAATGGGATTCCATACAGCCCAGGTGTAGTTCTGCTCCAAAAGGTAAAACATCCAGGAGAATTCCCCCTGTTCCCTCCATGGCTTCCAACCCCCTCATTCTTATTTCGGCTCCGTAGAGGAACATCATGTCCTCCGCGCGTAGCCACAGTCTATTTATTTAAGTCTCGACTGGAGGTGAGGTTTGGATTTCAGAGCCAGATTCACCGGTTAATTATTAACATTGCTCTGTGGTTTTGTACAACATCAGAGTGTTGAATCTGTACCTGGGGGCCAAAAAAAAAAAAAATCCAGTCGGGAGTAAAAAAAAAAAAAAAAAAAATTTCTGAGCCGCGGGATATTCTCTGTGCCAGAGTGTGTTCTTTCATTAAAACAGAAAATAAATAAATATAAAAAAGCATGCAGGAGGTAAGTGGCAGAGCGGGTTAAACACAAATACAACGCTCATGGATAATGACCAGAGCATAAAAAAAAATAAAAAATGAAATATACTCAGTAGCAGATAATGGAGCAACAACATCTGCAGCGTCCTATGTGACGCCGTCATTACGGTAATTACATCAGGCCCTGATATGCACTTAGCTCCCTGTAAAAGTATCGATAGAGAGAAGCCAATTAAAGCTAATGCTATTAGGCTATTATATGGATTATCGATCCACTCGGCGCACGTGTTCAATCGTTTCAGACAGATGTGTGCGACTAATTATTAAAATATTTCGTATGATTTGTGTTTGCGTTCGGGAATAGGCCGTGACCCAACGTCTTGGCTTATTTTACCAGCTTCCATCCATCACAACGAGAACGCGGCTCATGGAGTTGATGTCCTGACTTGTTCAAGGACACATTCTCCCTCTCACACTTTTTCTTCTAACCAAAAAATACGTGATAGACTATCCCAGCAGGGTTTCGTACGACACTGTCTTTATACAAAATGCACCTGCCATGCCCCGTCATGGCCTAATGGTTGAAAAAAGCATGCTAGTGTGTCCTCATAGCAGCCAAAATGCATGCTAAAGTGCCCTTTTGAAGCCAAAATGCATTGTAAAATGCTCTTTAGGAGCAAAAATGTAGGCTACAGTGCCATCTAGGAACCAAAATGCATGAAAAACGGCCTCTAGGAGCTAAAATGCATGCTAAAATGTTCTCCCAGAGCTAAAATGTGTGCTTAAGTGCCCTATAGGAGTCAAAATGTGTGCTTAAGTGCCCTATAGGAGTCAAAATGTGTGCTTAAGTGCCCTATAGGAGTCAAAATGTGTGCTTAAGTGCCCTATAGGAGTCAAAATGTGTGCTTAAGTGCCATCTAGGAACCAAAATGCATGAAAAAAGCCCTCTAGGAGCATAATGCATGTTAAAAGTGCCATCATGGCAGCCAAACGTGTACCGAATTGCCATCTAGGAGCAAAAATATATGCTAAAGTGCCCTCTAGGAGCCATAATGCATGCTAACATGCTCTCTAGGAGCCAAAATATGTGCTAAAGTGCCATCTAGGAGCCAAAATGCATGCTAAAATGTTCTCCCAGAGCTAAAATGTGTGCTTAAGTGCCCTCTTGGGAGCTTAAAAGCATGTTAAAAGTGGCATCATGGCAGCCAAATGTGTACCGAGTCGCCCTCTAGAAGCAAACATGAGTGCTAAAATGCCCTATAGGAGCCAAAATGTCTGATAAAGTGCCATCTAGGAAGCAAAATGCATGCTAAAATGCCATCATGATGCCAAAACAAGTGCTAAATTGACCTCTAGGAGCAAAATGCATGTTAAAAGTGCCATCATGGCAGCCAAACATGTGCCAAATTGCCCTCTAGGAGCAAAAATATATGCTAAAGTGCCCTCTATGAACCAAAATGTGTGTTAAAATGCCCTTTTTATACTAAAACATGTGCTAAAGTCACCTTTAGGAGCAAAATGCATGCTAAAAAGTGCCATCATGGCAGCCAAACGTCTTCCGAATTGCCCTCTAGAAGCAAAAATGAGTGCTAAAGTGCCCTCTAGGAGCCATAATGCATGCTAAAATGCTCTCTCAGAGCTAACATGTGTGTTGAAGTGCCCTATTGGGATAAAAAGCATGTTATGTGCCATCATGGCAGCCAAACATGTGCCAAACCGCCCTCTTCAGTGGCGAAAATAAACATATATATCAGTTAGGACATTTCCTCTGATTCTCTGATCAGGTTCTTTGCACCGGCCCAAACATGTTGGGCTTCATGGGAACACAAAGTATAATCAGCCGTTTTAGACAGACGTGTGCGACTAATTATTGAAGTATTCCGTACGATTTGTGTTTGCGTTTGTGAATACGCCGCGACCCAACGTCTCTGGTTATTTTACCAGCTTCCATCCACTACAACGAGAACGCGGCTCATGGAGTTGATGTCCTGACTTGTTCAACGACACATTCTCCCTCTCACACTTTTTCTTCTAACCAAAAAATCGGCGATTGACTATCCCAGCAGGGTTATATCAACCTCTCAATGACATTTCCATTTAGACGCGCCTTTCCCCACATCTATATGCAGCCAATGAAGTATTTCTTTGCCCCGAGTTAGGGCGGATATGCTTTATTCATATGAATATATTGTGTGATTGGGCACAGTGGAGAGGGAAATTGCACGGTATACAATTATGTACATTTCCTCCCATGTGTCCATATACGTATTACAACACGCAGCGCCACGCCATGAGCGACATCTCTGTTTTATTGAAGAGCTATAAGGTAGATAAGTGCTGATTTTCTCGTATGCACCACGTTTATTAACTTGCTTACACGTAGTCGTAACTTTTTTTTTTCTTTTTTTTTTCCCTATTATTACATTTCCAATAACAAACAATCAGGTGCTTTTATAAAATCAAGCATGAACAATGCACGCTTTTTGTTTGGGGGGGGGGGGCAAAACTACAATATTGACTTTGAGCTTTAAAGCAATTCAATATGATAACGTGTTTTTCCATAACACAATAAGTTGCACCTCCATAAACGATAAATCAATACAGTTTTTGTGTCTCTAAATGTCTTAAAAGGTAGACATATTTTAAATTGATTATTGGATATTTTCATCTTAATGACAAAAGATGCTCTTTTTTTTTTGCAATTTAGCTGAACACCATTAAAACAAATTGCTTAACCACTTAATTTTTTTAGTTTTCCTGTTATAAATGATAATAAATCTGGCATATCTCTGCAACAACAAAGGTTATTGGACTTAAACCTGATATAAAAGGAAATCTACAACATGTGAGGTGACTACAGAAGAGTCAGAATCTATTTATGTTGATGTTATATAGTTAGAATAGTGAAAAAACAATCCTAGCATTGTGTTACTACAGATAAAATACCTTTAACACTTAAGACAAGAACAAACTGACCCAGCTCCAATCTACATTAAATATCTAAATAGTGGTTAGTTGCAGCTACTACTGATATTATAATAAACTATTTTATTATTGTATTGATGATGTGGATATTGATGATATATATTGATGCTGTAAAATACTTTATTTAGTGTTTAACTGAGGTTTTCTATGTGATTTATGAATAAAACTCAATGGTGCCCATTAGTATTTGGGAATTTTGTATTTTACATGTCATAAATTAATGGGTCTGCAACTATTTTATATTTAATTAATGTATTGATTATTGAAATGTACATGTCTGTTGCTAATATGGAGCGAATATAGTTAGAATACTGCAAACAAATTTCAAATAGTGTTTTACTACAGAAAAAAATACTCAATTTAAAAACGCAGGTTAACTCAACATAGTTCAATTATTAATGGGACAAGAGTTCAAAGGTCAATTATTGGTCCATAAAATACTATAAATCACTGAGGATCATTAAGAACATGAATATTTTCTGTAAGATGTTTATTATGAAGGAGCCAATTAAATAATCCCACAAACAGCTCCAATCTAAATAAATATCTAAATAGTGGTTAGTTGCAGCTACTACTGATATTATATTACACTATTTTATTATTGTATTGATGATGTGGATATTGATGATATATATTGATGCTGTAACAGTAACATTGGGTTTTACTACAGTAAAAATACTATCCAAATACTATACTACTAGTAATACTTTTCTATGTGATTTGTGATTAAAACTCAATAACTACTTGATTATATCAGGTTCAACGTGACAAATTTGCAGTTTGCAAGTTGCTATTTTTGTAAAATTCTTCTAATGATGATGTAATATGAACATTGTGTTTTACTACAGATAAAATACTTTATTTACTGTTGTAGTTGAGGAGTTTTTCTGTGCAATATATCAATAGAACGTAATAAAAACTCAATAAAACTCTTGTTTTATCAGGTTCAACAAGACAAATTTGCAGTTTGCATGTTGCAAAATGGGCCTCAAGATTTGCATTATCATTATTACATTTTTTATTAAAGCATTGACTTATATTATGTTGTTATGATGATAAAAAAGGAGATTATAAAGGAGCCAATTAAATAATCCCACAAACAGCTCCAATCTACATTAAATATCTAAATAGTGGTTAGTTGCAGCTACTACTGATATTATATTAAACTATTTTATTATTGTATTGATGAGTGTTTTACTACAGTAAAAATACTATCCAAACACTATACTACTAGTAATACTTTTCTACGTGATTTGTGAATAAAACTCAATAACTACTTGATTTTATCAGGTTCAAAGTGACAAATTTGCAGTTTGCAAGTTGCTATTTTTGTAAAATTATTCTAATGATGATGTAATATGAACATTGTGTTTTACTACGGATAAAATACTTTATTTAGTGTTGTAGTTGAGGAGTTTTTCTGTGCAATATATCAATAGAACGTAATAAAAACTCAAAACTCAGTTTTTATCAGGTTCAACATGACAAATTTGCAGTTTGCATGTTGCAAATTTTGCAAAATGGGCAAAAGACAAAATTTGCATTATCATTATTATTACATTTTTTATTAAAACACTGGCTTATATTATGTTGTTAAATTTATTAAATATCTAAATAATGGTTAGTTGCAGCCCTACTACTGATATTATATTAAACTATTTTGTGGATATTGATGATATATATTGATGCTGTAACAGTAACATTGGCTTTTACTGCAGATTAAAACATGATTTCAGCTCGATGAGCAGATTTAATTCTGGATTTATCACGCAGGGGTCGACTATAACCGAGACGCCTTGACGTGTAAATGAAAGCGTAAATCAGCGTTGAACAGCGGCCTGACGCCTGCATCGTATCACAGACTGTCCCATTATCTGACCCCCCCACACGCCAAGGACTTACAAATAATTCTCTTATTATTATATTACATTAATCAATGGACTTTTTCCAAAAGTTACCTCCTGCTTGGCTCCATCATGAAACTTGTCACGAGAGTTTGGGAAAGATAAATTAATTTTCAACTTTTTCAACCAAAGATCGCTTTTTTTTGGTCAGTTATTAAACAATAAATCTGTATTTCTGACAAAAGTTTCATGGAAATAACTTTCTATAAAAAGGAGGAAGCTGGAAAACAACATTTTCTACAAACCACCATATCATATTAATACTCCTGCTGCTTTTCTGTCCTACGTCTATTTTTTATTTCTCTTCTTTTATATCCATGTGCTGGTATAACATCGTGTGTATGATGCATTTACTGTTACTTCAGCATATACGGAGTCGTAGAATTAATTACTAATAATTAAGTTTCCATCCATTACGGTAATCGACAACTACTTGGGTCATTTTTAACGTGACATCTTTTCTAAAACCGAGGGTTGAAACATGTTCTCTTTGTAGGAATTAACATCCAACATAAGATAAAACCACATAGTTCCAGCAGAGAAAAGACTGGAATAGTCGATTAATCGATCAGTTGCCAACTAATACATAAATCGACTATTTTGTTAATTGATTTCAGTCATTTTTAATGACGAAAATGTCCAAATTCTCAGCTCCTGTTCTCTGATTATTTCCTGGTTTCTTTATTCTTCTATAACAGTAAACTGATGATCTTTGGGTTGTGGACAAAAAAGACATTTTAGCTTCAATCTTTAACACTGATCAACATTTTATGAACCAAACAAAAGACTGATTGTTTCACAAATCATTAGAATAATTAACGATCAAAATAGTCATTAATTGTAGCTCTACTGAAGAATAAACTCTATAATATTCAAAATGCTCCATTATAGCGAGAGAATTCATTATTCTGATTAAAACTGCATTGATAAGTCAATAAATCAATTATTCACCAACTATCTTCAATTAATCGAAACATTTTAGGAAGAAAATGTCCAAATTCTCTGGTTCCAGCTTCTGATCTATGGTTATTTCCTGGTTTCTTTATTCTTCTATAATAGTAAACTGATGATCTTTGGGTTGTAGTTGAATCTTTAACATTTTATGCCTTTTTACACTTTTTTTTTTTTTATGAACCAAATTAGACTAATCATGAAATGTTGAATCTTGCACAATATACAAATTACTTGAGATGGTGCCATGTAACATGCCTCCAAGTTAGAACTGCAGTGATTCTCTGATTAATTGATTAGCTGCCAACTACATTATGTGTCAACTCATTTTGATAATTGATTAATCGATTTGAGTCCAAAATGCAAAAATGTCCAAATTCTCTGGTTCCAGCTTCTGTTCTGATTATTTCCTGGTTTCTTTATTCTTCTATAATAGTAAATTGATGATCTTTGGGTTGTGGACAAAAAAAAGACATTTTAGCTTCAATTTGGCAGTTTAGTTAGTTACCTGTCATTGTTTAACAGGAGTATTTTGGCTGATCCCATAAGTTATTAAAAAGCTAAATTGTTACTGGTACCAAAAGGACAAAGAAAACTAGTTGGTCATTAGTCCTGTAATGATTAATCAATTATTAAACAGCAAGTAATTTGATAATCGATTAATCAATTTGAGTCGTCAATTTCTCTGGTTCCAGCTCCTGTTCTCTGGTTATTTCCTGGTTTCTTTATTCTTCTATAATAGTAAACTGATGATCTTTGGGTTGTGGACTGTTGGTCTGGACATTTTACATCATTTCTTACTCCTAACTTACAAAACTAAGAGATTAATTAATCAATCAAAATGATTGCCAGTGCCGTCTGTGAACAACATACCCGTGTATGTGTGGAAACATCAGTTCTATCTGCATCTATTAAACTGATAAAACCCAGCACGCGGTTCCACATTAACTTATTTAAGCTTCCAATGCCCTGGTTTAACAAACAGGTGCAGGTACGAGGCTACGTCACCTGTCGCCTGCAGAAACGATGAGGCAGGTCGACCACCCCGAGATGGGCATCGAGCGGCCGGCTCCAGAGATCCGCTCGCTCAGAACCGCTCGACGGGCCCGCTGAACTGAAACAGAGCTGAACGGACCAGGATTCAGTCCATGAACGCCCGGCTTCCGCTTCCTGGAGCTGCCGCTGCTGTCGCGTTGACAGGAAGCCAACCCCCCCCCCACCATTTATACGAAGGAACTCGTATCCACATCGACTCAGAGTGATTCTGTCTATTGGGGTGTTGGTTATGAACACTGTAATTTATTGGTGGAATGAACCTTTAAAACCCAAGAGCAGGTGGGCAATGAGCTCCACTTTATCTCCCTGCCTAATATTCTGTCACACCTGCCGCTATTTACCGCAGCGTTTTACATCAGGGAAGCAGAAACCACTAAATAACTTTTTAAATACGGGAAACATATTTAATTTCTAGGACCCCCCCCCCCTTCTTCTTCTTCCACTAAACATAGCGGCCGTAACCTTGAAGTCAGACCATGTATTTATATGATGAGTTATGATATATTAGCTCCTGTGTATGCCACAGGCAGATGATGGCACTGACCTTCAGATTCACATCTTCAAATTCAAACAGTGTCGTCTCTGTCAATAACATTCCAGACATTTACTCTTTCCCCCCCCCATCATCATATCATGAGTTTTCACTGGAAGATGCAGATTCAGATATACAGAACGTGTCCATAGTAATATTAAGCCTCGTGCAAAATAATTTCTGATGAAATTGCAGGGACATAAAGAGCGTGTGACATGATTTAAGGATTTGTTTTACAGCGGAATGCTTATTGGGAAGACTGGTTAGCTTGTTTAAGGATTGCTGTACCAGAGTTTTAACGTCAACCTGAAGGTGTGGTAGCTCAGTGCTAAAAGTGGGAGCTTCCTTTTCCTTTTACATTTTTTTTTTCATATGTGTTATTCTGCTTTAACACCGAGCGCTGAAGGTGTTTCTTTCACAGCGGGAGCGGGGATACAGGTGCAAACAGGGAAAGAGATAAATACACAGAAAAGAGCACTTCTGGTTATAATACACGGTGCTCATCGACTACTAGACATCTCATTAGCGAAGATTACTGATGAAACAGAAAATTATGCACAGGCACTCAGTACAAAAAAAAAAAAAAACCTTTCAAACCAGCTCTCGCACAGCTCAGGTTTCCAGAGGGAAACGCAGACGTTCCGAGTTTCCCGCGAAACCTCCGAAATGTTCAATGTCACCGTTTCATGTGGATTTCATGAGGAGGAGGATGGTTTGGCCTGTATGCATCACTGGAGTTGGAGAAGTAGCAGGAGACGAGTTGTGTCCTTGTGGTATGACCAGGTCTTAACCCTATTTTTTAATAATTTTGTGAATGACTGCTGCGTTGAAACGGCTAAGAATTGCTTTTCACCAACCCTGGTCCTGGAGGACTACTGTGGGTGCAGGTTTGATCCTGATTCTATTAATTAAAGGATAATTAAAGGATTTTTTATTTTTTACGTTATAGAATAAATGCAGTAGCACCTCCACTACATTAGGGGGCAGTGGCGCTCTCATTGGCAGAGTGTGAGCAGGGAGCATACAGCACAGAGTATGAGTATGAAGTGTAGACACCAAGTGCAGCAGACCCTCAAGTGACACCATAACGACACCATCCTAAAATTATCTTTAGGAACCAAAATGTGTGCCCTATTGAGAACTAAAAAGTTTCTAAAGTGCCCTCTAGGAGCCAAAAAATGCTTACCTCTGTGGCAAAGATACGCTATATATGCCCTTTTCTCCCCATTTAGCTCCTACCCTGCAATATATATATATATATATATATATATATATATATATATAAAAAATAATGATTAATAAAAGATAAAAATGTATCATGTTACAAAGCAAATGGCACAAGAATTACATCTTCACCACACAGTTTAATCATGCACAACGTGTGCATGACGTTGCATAACTTTTACATATATACATATATTTTACATACATACTTTTTTTTACTGTCCTAGAATAAAGTGCAGTTTCACCTCCACTCCATTAGGGGGCAGCAGAGTGTTCACAGGGAGCATACAGCACAGAGTATGAGTATGAAGTGTAGACACCAAGTGACACCATGAAAACATCTTTAACAGGGATGAGAAGACAGGCGGAGAGAGACGGAGATAAAGAGACAAACGAAAGTCTCCCAAAGCTAAGACGAGGAAATATGACGAAGCGTCTGTAGCGCTTGGTTCACTGTGAAAGACCGGTGTGTTACTGAGTCTGAAATGTTGGAGACAAAGAAATTAAAGACATTACACCACAATCACTGATAAGACCATTTTATGTGGTTTTATTTTTCAGTATCATATGGTTTGACATGGTCAGTAATTTAAGGATTCTCTTATACGTTAATAAGGACATAGTGTTATGCAAAGGTACTAATAACAATTTTATAGACAAATGATTCTATTTATAGTGGCGCAGGGGGCATGAGAGGTTTTCTTCTTCCATAGGGGGGGGGACTGAAAATAATAGAGTAGCACTGGTCTAGGGCTTGTTCTGCCTCCTTTGGTTACGACTTTAGTCCGAAAACATTTACAACAACGCATCGACTATTTAGGAGATCTTGATAATGTACAACCTAAATGAAAAAGAAGAGGTTGTTGTTTGGGTCGCCATTGCTCAACGGAGGATGATTGATTAGATAGATAGATAGATAGATAGCTAGATAGAGAGACTTAATTGTCCCCAATAATCTCCATCATAAGGTACAACACTTTTCAACCATCATGTCCTTTTCTTCGGTTTTACTGTGGATCTAAGTTACGTATCGAGTAGTAACAGAAACACGGCCCCCACAGATTCCACTGGTGTTCATACGATTTGTGGAAATGGACAAAACTGCCCAGTACACATCCCATAATTGGGCCTTAACCCTAACCAACCAAGCATTGACCAGTATGTGACCAACTCATTCATACCTGAGGCATGGGACATCCATATGTTCAATGTCTGGGATTTCTTGTCCTAAATTTCAGATGATCTGGATGACTGAAAACCTGCATGCACATAGTATATGCAAAAATGCATGAATTAAGGAATGTTGATGTGATTCATATAGAAAAAAGTTGCTTTAATAATTAAGAAACATTCAGCAGAAATGTTGGACAAACACACAAACTCCACATAAAGTAGACGCACACATTTCACTGCTTTGCCAATAAGACGGTTAGTCCTATAACTAATTATGACACTAATTCATTATGAGGGAGAGTTTACAGCCTGGCCCACACCGCCTCCCAAACTCCAATCAGGCTGTAAATGAGGCAGAAAAAAAGGAAAGAGCCGAACCCATGGAGAGACTCTGCAGACACCTGCACATCAGCAATTTACTGACACACCTTTAGCTACGAGGAGCAGCGTGAAGGAGACAAAGCGAACACACCTCCTGCATGCCGACGCTATTCCTTTAAGAGAAAGTTACGCAGCCTCCACTCACTTTCACTCGACTTTTTTTGTTAACCATGCAAACTAGTGTCTCTTCCAATTTTCAACAAAGTGATCAATTGAGTGGCTTTTCACTTCATAAAATTTAAATCTTCTATATTTTATAGCCCAGTGGTTCCGCAGTCAAAATGCTTTTTTTCCTTCCTTAGGAAAAATATGAAAAAACTAATAACATCAAATTTTTCTAACAATTTTTTTTTTTTTTCGGCGAGAAACAGACTGAGCGTGAAGTTATAATAAATTAGGCATTTGCGATTTGCGTCCAACTCTTAAAATTGATCAGTCAAAAGCAAAAAGCGCATGTATTATAGAATATACGGTTATTTATTTAAGCAAGAGTGATATTATTTAGAAAGCGGATATTAACACACATACTAGCACACACAAGGTGAAAGACGCAGCTGGGAAAGTGTGTTTCACTCCACTAAAAACGCAGCCTATTGTTCAGATTAATTGGAAATTTGATTCCCGTATTAAATTACTGGCCGGTGCCAGGGAACAGGCCCGTTATGGACAGTATGTGACCTGCATGTTACGGCAGCTCCGTCTGCAGAAGGAGGACAGTGGAGGTTCCTGCAAACAGAGGATACGTTGGATGTCAGGGTTTAAGACGTGGCGAGGCAGTTTAGACGAGGAGGACGAGGGTTGGGTGGATGTAAAGCATTGATGCTGCGTTTTAATGTGCCGGAGTTTGGAGAAACTGCAGGAGACGCCACTTTACAAACTACAGATTTTACTGATGTACATGCGGTCATGTTGCACATCATTTATCCAAATCATTACTGATAGTTTTAGGGAGTTTTAGTACAATGTGAGCTTTTGCACAAACCGTAAAGCCCATTGGGGAAAATCTGTGATTTGTGATTCTGGCCTATACAAGTCAAATTAAATTGAATTGGTAGCCCCACCAGCCATCAGCTAGCCACGAAGCTAGAAGCTAGAATCCTGCACCCCAATACATGTCTACTCTAATGTCTATACGCTTTATTGTCTATGTATGTGTGCAGGGAATAAGCAAGACATGCAATCTAAATTCTCTGTATGTTCAGTTCATGTAAGGAAATCAACTTTTTCTAACTCCACCCAATGGTGCTTTCACACTAAACAGTCCATTCCAACAAAAAGTGCTCGGTTCAGTTCGTTTTTAGTTATTGTGAAAGCATCAGTAGCATTAAATCAAGTGGAACCGGACCTTCCAAAAAGAGGGTGGTTTGGGTCCACTTGACTCTGCAGCAAATGACAAATCCGGTTGGTCCCTGTGGTGAGAACGTGAGCTTGGGTCCAAATGAGGCGACGCTAATTATTCCACAGCTACCTTGTGGTTCTTTGGACCAACGTTCGTCCCGTGTCTTTCATGAAAATAGCTCCTGAAACGAAGTAGTACGCATCCTCATAGATTCCTACTGGAAGATGAACATTGATAAAACAAAATCTGGTTTGTTTGCAGGTGTGAAAGTAGATCACGCTGGAGTCTGTATGCTAATTAGTAAAAAATGTCATTACCTGGTGCAGGTTAAATAAGCAAACTAGTGGTGTGAATATGCCGCAGGTGTTACTTCTACCTAAATTTAACCACAATTAGGAGTATTTGTGAAAATACACATAGGTTAGTCACAGTCGACCTTAGAAGATCATTTATCCTTTGTAATGACATTAGAACATCAACTACTGATATGTTACACCTTTTTTATAACTGAAGATTGACTGAACTCCTGGTAGGACTCCACATCTAACATGAGATAAAACTACATGCTGATGAAAGGTGATGGAATGAGGGATGAAATGAAAGGTGAATTAATCGATTAGTTGCCAACTATTACATTGATCAACAACTAATTTGAGTCATTTTTAAGAAGAAAATGCCCAAATTCTCTGGTTGCAGCTTCTCAAATATGATTATTTTCTGTTTTATTAAGTCGTCTATAACAGAAACCTGATGAACTTCCAGTTGTGGACTGTTGATTGATTTGCCATCATTTTATGAACCAAACTACTAATTTTGAATGATATAATAATCCAACTAGATTGGGATTATGAGGCCTTGAATCCATTTGCACCCTTTTGTTTTTATTGTGACCCACTTTTCAATGTGGAACATACAGGATAGATTAGATTCACTTTATTAAACATGAGTTGAAATATACAACATCACATCTCAAAGCTACAAAGGGAAAATCCTTCAGATGTAAATGAACCATAGGGCTGCATCTATCAATTATTTGCAATATCTTTATTTATCCAATTAAACAATTAGTAGTGGAATAGGTCCCTACATGGTCAGAAAATACTGACCATCACAGAGTAAAGACAGACGATAATCGTGTTTAAGGTTTAACGATTAACTGATAATCAGAGATACTAATTGATTGATTTACTGACTATCTGAAACGTCCTAGATCACCTGGAGATTTCTTTACATTACGCCGTCCGCCACATTTTTACGTTCGCCTCGTAACTGATGGAGAGAGACTGTCACCGGGACATGAACAGACGTCTGTCATACATGATGAATGGCGCCTCTTCTATTTCCAGCTAGGATGGAGCTGTCACCCAAGAGGACCGCGGCCTTAAAAAAAGAGACTATAGAGAAAAACACTCGAAATATCCTAGAAACCAGCCCTCCCTGTTCCTCTATTGTCCCGTGTCAGGGGAAGCATCTTTTCTGGAACTCCTCTCGGCCATATTCTGACAGCTAATTAAGGGGATGATGAGTGCCGCGTTGCTCCGATGTGACGGGGAAAAATTAAAGATGAAAGAGGAGATTACATTTCTATTTATATAATTTCAGCTCGCGCTCGCTCTCCACACCTCACACAATCAAAGTTCAAGGCAGAGGGAAAAACAAATATTTGTTGTCGTGATATTAATCATCTGGAACCGAACTCCGTTGCTGAGCAGCAACTCTAAGAGCTGCAGTTCCTCGAGTGGCCACACGAGGCAGCGGAAAAATCCTCTTTGACCCTCATGTTAAAACACGCGACTTCACAGCAGAAATAAACATGTTTACAGCCTGGTACAAAAAAAAAAAAGATGATTTTCTTAATTCATGACAACTCAGCCATTCCCAGTCTTAATTAAGGCTTAAAATTCTGCATTATTAAGGAGTTTTTTAGCTTTGAGTGACAGGTGGCTCGCCACTGGGGGTGCCGCTCCCACCCAGCTCCACAACATGATCATACTAGAGACTGATGATTTCTACACTGGTGCATAGAATAAATAAAGAATATTAATGGTTAAATACGCACCTGTATTACACTGTAAAATCTGCAGTTATTTACTGTGGTAATACAATTATTACAGTAGATTGCTATATACTTTACAATAAATCAAAAAAGCCATTATAGCCACAATAATTATGACTGCAGAAAATCAATGGGCAAAGAGTAAATACTGTTAATAAAACTGGAATTACAGTATTTTATCTTACAGTAGTACACTGCTTCTACTGTAAAATTAACTTTCTGAATAAATGTAACAGAATTACAGTATCACTGATGTTCTATACTGAATTAACTAAAATCACATTTATAGGCTTATACTATACAAAACGCAGCAGCCAGAATTTACATAAGGAAAAAAGAGAAAATATTACTATAATAATGTGTGTATTGTAATTCTAATGGTATTAATAGCTCCTTGCAAAATTACAGATTCCTTTTTTTTTTTTAAACTGTACCAAAACTGAATAAAAAAATAAATAAAATTAAAAATAAAAAACATCTTTTGTTCTGATTTGGAACAAACTCCCACGAACAATAAAACCTGTTGATATTTTTAGGAATTTTTATTTTTAATTAATTTCATGGCACCTTTTTTACATTTTTTACAACAAGATATTTTTTTCTTACCATTATTAATCATCATTTTCAGTTTAATAAATAGTATTTTCGATCCTTGTTTCTTGCCTAATAAATGACTAATTTGTTCTCCTGCAAAACACTGAGCTGTTCATCATTAATATAATAATAATAATCAGCGTCTGATTATGTTCGACAGACATGCATATACTAGACTGATTGTGCACATTTTTTAAATATTAAATACGGGCTGTTTGTCTCTAAAGCTGCTTCTGTACATTTATTAAGAAAAGGAGGCGAATGGAGTGTCTCAGTATCACTTCATAATATGAGGAGAATATTAACAGAGTGTATTATATATGTGCCTCACATTTGACTAACGCTGTCACACAAATATCAGGCTTATCGACCCCGTGAACCGCCCGCACTGAAGGAAATTATGAAATTCAATCAAAACGCAGGTTGATTAATGACTCTGTGGTGGTGTTGTGGCCATTTCAATTACCAGCGAAAAATCAGATAGACTCGTCGCACATTCTCCGGGTGAAGCCACGGGGAAAAGACAGAACAAATGGCACAAAAGCAGCAATTTGCACACTTGATGAACTTTAGTGCGGGACATCCGCGGAGGCATACTTAATATGAATAACGCCACATTTAGTACAAATTGCATTGAATAAAAATGTCCGTAATGTTCCTAATTATTAAATCTCTCCTTCTCCAGCTCCGCCGGCTCGGGCGCTGCCAGAAAAAACACGGGTGACCTACACACAGCACTTTGCCTGAATGCATCATGCAGAAACAGATGGAGGAGCGAGGCTGCAGCTCTGCTGACACGCTGCTTCCATCACACAGGCTGCGGGGCCACTGCTGCACTCACAGATATAGAATCTATGGTCTGCTAAATCACAACCCACATTCATGCATGAGGCTCGATATGTCTTCCTTCATGGTTCCACCAATGGCCGTTTTCCTTTATGACATGTTATGAGCACGTTGCATGCAGCGTCTTATCTAAAAACTTGGAATTTTACAATAACACTAAATAATAAAACTAGTTTTATAAATCTAGATGAATTGGATATTAAGAATTCCTCATTCTTTGTCTATTAGAACATTTTACATTTTTTGTCAAAAACAAAAATTGCATAAAATCGTTATTTCTGTAAATAAAGGGAAAAAAATACAAATGGACTTTTGAATTACATGAAAGCAACTTGACCACAAATGTACGCTCTGAGAGACCTGATGAATGCTTTAAAACTAAATTTCTAAAAGTCTGTTTTCCTTTATTACTTACTTAGGAAGATTTTTGTTTTTTTACCAGACATGTTATGATCACGCTGCATGCAAGGTCTTGTCTGAAAACTCGGAATTTTACTATTGAAACAGGTCTGGTAAAAAGGAAAATGAAATGAAACTAGTTGATGGCATGTAATAAACAATGTTTGTGCAATTTCTGTTTAAAAACATGTTCTATGTGGTCCACTTGGTCTATGGTATAACCCACATCATTTTCCTTTAAGGATTAATGGGTTCAGAATGGGCATCTTTAAGGTGGTATGAGCCAACTTCACATTCTTTATTACTGAGACTGCAGAATACCATGATACAGTTATTTTCCCCTTTAACCAAACCTGTTTTAATAGTATTTTTTTTGACAGAAATAATGATTTTGAGCAAATTTTGTTTAATAAAAGTGTTCCATGTGGCCCACTTAGTCTATGGTGTAACCCACATCATTTTCCCTTAAGGCTAAATTGTTTTTTATGGGTTTTAGAATGGGAATCTTTAAGGTGGTATGAGCAGAGTTCAGATTCCTTCTCACTGAGACTGCAGAATATTATGTTAAAGCTTTTTTCCCAGTTTTCCAAACCTGTTTTAATAGTTTTTTTCTTAACAGAAAAACATACATAAACACACATAATTTTCCTTTAAGGATAAATTGTTTTTTATGGGTTCAATATGGGCATCTTTAAGGTGGTATGAGCCAACTTCAGAGAATGTTTTTTTTCCTTTAACCAAACCTGTTTTTAATAGTATTTTTTTGACAGAAACAATGATATTATGCAAACTTTGTTTAATAAAAGTGTTCCATGTGGCCCAATTGGTCTATGGTGTAACCCACATCATTCTTCTTATGGGTTAAGAACGGGCATCTTTAAGAGGATACGAGCCGACTTCTTTTTACAGAGACTGCAGAAGAAAATCCTTTAAGGTTTCAAGAAGAAGAAGAAGCAGGAGGAGGAGGAGGACTGGGTTCATCTCAATGCCGCCGTGAACTCTGAAAGTGACTTTGAGCGGAGGCTTCCTCTGAATGTTATCCTAAGGCTTGGCAGCAGAGTTCCTGACAGGTTGCGCCCCCGCTGGCCCGGTTGCTGCTTGGCCCTCCTCTGTCTGGTGAAGGCTCCGCTCAATGCTGGCAGGCCTGTGGAGAGACTGGATGTAGGAGGGGGGGTTGGGAAGGGGGGGGTTCTGGCCCAAAACCAATGGAAACGGCACTTCGCGACTCGCTTTCTTTTTTTTCGGCTTGAACGGTTCCCCTTTAAATAAATCACAACGTGTTTCTGGGGGGGGTTGGAGTGGCGGTGGTGGCGGTGGGGGGGTGACGGATGGCAGACGAGGAGAGGACGGACATAAACGCTCTGGCTGCGCTCTCGGGCCCCACAGTCAAATATTTTGATGTCTTTAACGGAGTCGTTTCCGCCGGATTAATTTGCTCATCGCCGTAAAACACGCGGCGCTCCGCCGACAGGCCGACGGCGTTTCAATGTGTAAATAAGTAAAATATGCCCTTCGCAAGATGAAAAAATTACCATAAAACAGCGGCAGTTAATGAGGTTGTTTTATAGGTGGCTCCGGCTTTCAGGAGATTTTTTTTTTTATTTTTGATTTGTTGCCTGTTTATAACAATTAATTGAGAGTTGAAATGCTCCCAACACGCCACGCCCAGACTCTCATTTCCATCTCCACAATGGGAGGAGGACGTTATGAAGTCATCTCAGCCGCCGTGATCAATCTTAAAAAAAAAAACGGGTGGTGACGCAGCAAACGTGGCATCGTGACGTGTTTTTTTTTTTTTTTTTGCAGCCTCTGCTGCAGACTTAATTCTGTCGTAAAAGCGGGACTTTATCACTCGCTGGAGCAGAGGACGCCATCAGTCACAGGGATGGATGCAGGTGGAGCCGAGTAGCATGTGTGGGCAGAAAAGCTCAGGTTTATATGGGAATAAATACTATATACAGCTGAAAAAACATAATAGATTTAAAACATGTTGCAAGATAATTTGCATATTCTTAATGCAATTTATGTTTAAGGCTTTTTTTTTTGCAGCCTCGATTTAAAAAGAAATGAGATTCACAGATTGATTGTTGCATGTATACAGAGGATATTTATTATCTTATAACCACCCATCAATTATATTGAAGAATAAGCTAATAGTATAAAAGAAAGAATTGATTTATCAAATACCTGAGCTGGAGTAAAATTATAAAAACCCACCTTTGCAGATTGATTGTTCATATGCAGAGTAAAATTCAGTGTATTTTGTTGAATAAGCAAAAAAAAGCATAAAAAATGCATCATGATTATGAAAAATATACAAAGCAAATGAAAAAATTTGTCTTTCTTGCCACAGGTGTGATATATATATTTATGTTTAACATGAATATCCAACATCTCCACCATATATAAATATTATAAAACCAAGAAAAAATATACTATGTCCCCTTAAAGGTGACACTAGAATGAAGTGGAATAAAATGATGAAAACGAGCCATTGCAGATTGTTTGTTGTATATACATATGTCGATGATAAACAACTATACATCAGTGTAAAATACCCAAAAAATGCGTAAAAAAATACATTTTTGATGGTGAAAAAGGTCACATATAGTGGAAATACCACTAAATGTTGGTATATAAAATACCTGATCTGGAATAAAACGATGAAAACCAGCCATCTCTGATTGTTTTTTACATATATGTGTCAAAAACTCTTATTGTGAAAAATATCACATATGGTAGAAATACCATAGAGACTTTAATATATGAAATACCCAGAGATGATAGATTATACCATATCTTGTCTTTTTT
This sequence comes from Eupleurogrammus muticus, assembly GCA_036785175.1. Classification (NCBI taxonomy): domain Eukaryota; kingdom Metazoa; phylum Chordata; class Actinopteri; order Scombriformes; family Trichiuridae; genus Eupleurogrammus; species Eupleurogrammus muticus. Next base: position 29,123,307 of record JAYKQN010000004.1, on the reverse strand, counting down.
TAGCCACCTTCCATAGACTTTAAACCATAATATGTCTCCTTTAGGGTAACACTAAAATGTGAAAAATATAATATATGCTGTAAATATCACTAAATGTTGATCAGAGATGTAGTAGCCACAAATTTGATATTGAATTTATGTTTTACATATATACATACATCAGTATGTACAATATACATACAACAACAAACAACTACAACAACAAACATACAACTACACATCAGTGTAGAATAACCCAATAAAATTGTAAAAAATACATTTTTTATGGTGAAAGAGGTCATATATAGTGGAAATACCACTAAATGTTGGTATATAAAATACCTGATCTGGAATAAAATGATGAAAACCAACCATTGATGATTGTTTGTTCCATATATGTTGTGGTAAAATTGTATAAAAATGCATTATTGTTTGTGGAAAATATAACATATGCTGTAAATATTACTAAATTTTGATCTAACACCCAGAGATGTTGGATTATGCCAAATCTCATCTTTGTAGCCACAAATTTGATAGTGAATTTATGTTTTAACACAGAAACCCAACGTCAACACCATATATATATATATATATATATATATATATATATATATATATATATATATATATATATATATATATATATATATACACAGTACTACTCGGAAAATTAGAATATTGTGTAAAAGTTGTTTTATTCATGCAATTCAACATAAAAGGTGAAACCAATACATTTTATAGACTCATTACAAGCAAAGTGAGATATTTCAAGCTTTTATTTGTTTTGATTTTGCTCATTAGGACTTGCAGCTTCAGAAAACCTCAAATTCAAAAACTCAGAAAATTAGAATACTGTTAAAAGCTTCAGTATTGAAGGCTCAAAGTGTCACACACTAATCAGGTAAGTAATCCAAAACACCTGCAAAAGGGTCCCGAGCCTTTAAAAAGCCTGTGTCTTTGGTTTAGAAGAATTCACAATCATGGGGAAGACTGCAGATCTAACAGTTGTGCAGAAAACCATCATTGACTCCCTGCACAAGGTGGGTAAGACACAAAAAGTGATCGCAAAAGAAGCTGGATGTTCTCAGAGTGCTGTGTCAAAGCACATTAATGGACAGTTAAGTGGAAGGCAGAAGTGTGGAAGAAAACAGTGTACAAGCCGGAGGGATGACCGCAGCCTGGAGAAGATGGTCAGGAAAGGGCCATTCAAAAGTGTGGGGGAACTTCATAAGGAGTGGACTCAAGCTGGAGTTGCTGCTTCAAGAGAAACGACACGCAGGAGGATGCTGGACATGGGCTTCAAATGTCGTATTCCTGTTGTCAAGCCGCTCCTCACGAGCAAGCAACGCCAGAGGCGCCTTAGCTGGGCTAGAGAAAAGAAAGACTGGACTGTTGCCCAGTGGTCCAAAGTCCTCTTTTCTGATGAGAGCAAGTTTTGCATCTCATTTGGCAACAAAGGTCCCAGAGTCTGGAGGAAGACCGGAGAGGCGCAAAATGGAAGATGCATGAAGTCCAGTGTTAAGTTTCCCCAGGCTGTGATGACTTGGGGATCCATGTCAGCTGCTGGTGTTGGTCCTCTGTGCTTTATCAAGTCCAGCATAAACGCAGCTGTCTACCAGGACATTTTAGAGCACTTCATGCTTGCTTCAGCGGACCAGCTTTATGGGGATGCAGATTTCATCTTCCAGCAGGACTTGGCACCTGCCCACACTGCCAAAAGTACAAAATCCTGGTTCAACAACCATGGGATTACTGTGCTTGATTGGCCCGCAAACTCACCTGACCTGAACCCCATAGAAAATCTGTGGGGCATTGCCAAGAGAAAGCTGAACGGGAAGAGACCAAACAATAAAGAAGAGCTCAAGGCCGCGATTGAAGCATGTTGGTCTTCCATAACACCGGAGATGTGCCACAACCTGGTAGCATCCATGCCGCGCAGGTTTAAGGCAGTCATTCGTTCAAAAGGGGCCCCAACCAAGTACTAAGTACAGATGCAACATTTTATTTTCAGAGGCCTGACATTTTTGTATTTAAAATCCCTTTTTTAAATTGATTTCAAGCAATATTCTAATTTTCTGAGTTTTTGAATTTCAGGTTTCTGAAGCTGTAAGTTCTAATGAGCAAAATCAAAACAAATAAAAGCTTGAAATATCTGACTTTGCATTTAATAATACTATAAAATGTATTAGTTTCACCTTTTATGTTAAATTGCCCGAATAAAACAACTTTTACACGATATTCTAATTTTCCGAGTAGTACTGTGTATATATATATATATATATATATATATATATATATATATAAATAACTGAAAGCCAGAAAATACATAATATATGTCCCCTTTAAGGTGACACCAGAGTGAACTGGGATAAAATGATGAAAACAAGCCATTACAGATCGTTTGTTCCGGTTTTACACCTACACATCAGTGTAGAATACCCCCCAAAAATTGTAAAAAATAAACCTTTGATGGTGAAAACGGTCACAAAATGTTGGTATATAAAATACCTGATCTGGAAAAAAATGATGAAAACCAGCCATCGCTGACAGTTTGTTCCATATAAGTCACAGATAAACACTCTTTTATTGTGAAAAATATCACATATGGTAGAAATACAATAGAGACTTTAATATATGAAATACCCAGAGATGATAGATTATACCATATCTTGTCTTTTTTAGCCACCTTCCATAGACTTTAAACCATAATCTGTCTCCTTTAGGGTAACACTAAAATGTGAAAAATATAATATATGCTGTAAATATCAGTAAATATTGATCAGAGATGTAGTAGCCACAAATTTGATATTGAATTTATGTTTTACATATATATATATACACACACACATATATATATATATATATAAAGTTTTACAACTACACATCAGTGTAGAATACCCCCCAACAATTGTAAAAAAATACATTTTTGATGGTGAAAAAGGTCACATATAGTGGAAATACCACTACATTTTGGTATATAAAATACCTGATCTGTAATAAAATGATGTTTGTTCCATATATGTTGTGGTAAAATTGTATAAAAATGCATTATTGTTTGTTGAATATATAACATATGCTGTAAATATCACTAAATTTTGATCTATCAAACACCCATGTTGGATTGTGCCAAACCTGCCACAGATTTGACATTGATTCGATATTACACAGAAACCCAACGTCAACACTGTAAATATAAATAACTGAAAGCCAGAAAATATATAATATATGTCCCCTTTAAGGTGACACCAGAATGAACTGGGATAAAATGATGAAAACCCAACCTTCATGCGTTCATAAATATTTAAAAAGACACATTTCACGCTTACAAATACACACACACACACACACACACATATAAAACACACACACACACACACACACACACACACACACACACACACACACACACACACACACACACACACTGAGCACCTGCTGGCAATGGCTGTGGGTCTGGACATGACCCTGTCACGAGTCTTCAGAAGATTAATTTCCCAAGCCTGTTTTCTTAGATAAAAAACTGAGACGGAATTAGAAACTTGAGATGGAAAAAAGAAAAGGAGAAAATCTGAAAGCTGATATATATAAAATATATATATATATATATATATATATATACTATTTCAAAAAAGAGGATTAAATAAATTTACACGTTTCTCATCCTTCATGTGTCCTTTTGTTTCAGGAAAATTCCCAGAAAGACAGAACGCATGAAGTCGCTATAGGAATTATCTCGGAATGACGGAATGCAAAAACCAAAGCTATGGTAATCAGGTGAAGAGGAAAAAAAAAAAAAGTAATTTATCCTCCAAAGTAATTTCAGTATTTATGGGATTCACCTTCAAAATGTAATGTGGCATGCAGGTAGGATGGTGGTGGGGGAAACATAGGAATTGAGAAATCCAGCGAGAGTGCGGGGAAAGAAAAAAGAACGGCCCATGGAGACTCGTAAAGTAAAGTAAGTCGTCTCTGCAGACGTCTGCCACGCGACCTCCGGCAGCGACCTTCACGTCTGACGAAAAAAAAAAAAAAGACGACTTACGATTTTAGAAAAAGAGGAAATCGACCCGTAAACGAACTGAATAGTAAAATCGTTGCGATGAAAGAGCAGCTTTGTCTCAGTTGCACTTCAGCAGGTTAGCGCACGGCTCAGGCTGCCAACAGGTTCGTCCCCTGCTGCCTTTTCCTTCCTGTCTCGCTTTTATTTTTTATTTATTTCTGCTGCTACTGAGCGAGCCTAATGGCGGATGACTGAGGGGAGGAGAGGGAGCGACTCGCCTGCAGAAGAGATGCGATTTTCCACTTGTCCAAGCAGTTTTTCTGTGAAATCACACACACACACACACACACACACACACACACACACACAAGTCGACTCGTACTTTTAGCACAGTCTGGATTTTCTGGAATCTGCATAAATCTGTGTCAAATATTACCGCCCCCCCCTCAGTCTCCAGAGAGACGTTTCAATCTTTTTTTAACCCGACCGCACCTGAACCAGCGACGTCTTCACGCCGCGAAAACACTGTTTGTGACAAAAACGAGGAGGAGGGGGGGGGGGGGGGGGGGGGGGACGCGATACGTGTCAAAAACACGGTGACATTCGACGCATCTGCAGAAAAACAGAAAACCGCAGAGTGTGAGTTTCAGCCTGGGGCGACGGGGATGAATATTAATGAGCTGGAGGAGAACGCTGGCTCCTGATTGGACGACGGGCGGTTTAGGAAGTTTACGGTTTATCTTACGGTTTCCTGAAGATTCCACATCCACATGCTGTTAATGCAGCTTTAACTTCTGGATTGACCTTTAACCTCCTGAGAATCAGGGCAACTTCCTGCAAAAAGGATTCTTTTCTTTTCCTATTCCTTTGTTTCCTTCCTTCTTTCTTGCCTTACTTCTTCCATCCCTGATTCTCACCCCTTCTTCCCCTCTTTCATTCTATCCTTTCTTCTTACTTCCATCCCTCCTCCCTACATTTCCTTCCATCCTTCCCTCATATCCACCCGTCACTTCCTTTCTTTCTTTCCACCCGCCCTTCCACCTTTTTGACATTAATCCCTCCTCCCTCCTTCCTTCTATCCTTCCTTTTGATTTCAATCCCTTCTTCCTGCCTCCTTCCCTCCTTACTTCCTTCCTTCCATCCTTGCCCCCTCTTTTCCCTTCTATCCATCCTTTTTCCTTCTTCACATCTGTCCTCCCCCTTTCCTTCTATCCTTCATTTTTACTTCAATCCCTCCTCCCTTCTATCCAACCATCAATCCGTTCTTTACACCCGTCCTCCCTCCTTTCCTTCTATCCTTCACATCTGTCCTTCCCTTCTATTCTTCCTTTTGACTTCAATCCCTTCTTTCTCCCTCCTTTCCTTCTATCCTCATTCCCTCCTTTCTTCCATCTTTCCCTTCTATCCACCCTTCACTTCCATTCTTCAAACCCATCCTTCCTCCGTCCTTTTATCCTTTGACATCAATTCCTCCTCCCTCTCCTTTCCTTCTATTCTCACTCCCTTCCTTCTTCACTTCCATCCTTGCCCCCTCTTTTCCTTCTTTCCAGCCTCTTTCCTTCTTTACATCTGTCCTTCCTCCTTTCCTTCCATCCTTCTACCCACCCTTCGCATCTGTTCTTCCTTTTGACTTGAGTCTCTTCTTCCTCTCTCCTTTCCTTCTATCCTCACTCCCTCCTTATTTACTTTCCTCTTTTCCTTTCTATCCATCCTTCTCTTCCCTTCTTTACATCTGCCCCCCTTTCCTTCCGTTTGACTTCAATCCCTCCTTTCTTCTATCCAACCATCCTTCCGTTCTTTACACCCATCCCTCCTTTCCTTCCACCCTTCACATCTGTCCTTCCTTCCTTTTGACTTCAATCCCTTCTTCCTTCCTTCCTTCTATCCATTCTTCATTAATTCATTTCTTCTCTCCCCTTTCTTTACTTGTACCTTTCCTCCTTCCTTCCTTCTTTACTTTCCTCATTTCCTTCCTATCCATCCTCCTTTCCTCTCTAGAGGACTAAATCAGGACCTGGTTCTTTAGAGGTTTTAACAAATAACTCTCTTTTTAACTAAATAATGATTGATAAGCAGATTGAGTTCCACTGAGCAGCAGCAGGGTTAACACTGAACCAGCCTCCACCCACACAGACCAGACTCTGTCTATACCATAATACTATATATGTGTATATGGGACATTGCTAGGCAGTGTATGTGCAGAGCGAGGGGGGTTTATTTTATTTTATTTTTTATTTCTGTGGGTTGTGAGTTAGTACTTGAACGCCATCCAAAACAGTTTTCTTGCAGCTGATCAGAATTCTTGGCTCGCCTTGCTCTTCCTTCAAACCTTCTATTTAAGGATTGCACCCCCTCCGAGCTATTGTACCGGTGCCACTGTGCTAATCAATCACAGACCACGCTGTGCACGGCGGTGTGTGTGTGTGTGTGTGTGTGTGCGTGCGTGCATGCACACTGGTGAAGGGGGGTGTTTAGCTGATGCTATTCGAATGATTACGAGTCCTTAAACATCAAGCCTATTGCCAAATTGCCCCTGACAAGGAAATATGTTGTTAGCTAAGATAATGCGCTGCCCATTATTTTAGGCTATAGTGCTCTGCCAGAAAGCAGGATTATTCAGAGCTTCCAGGGCGGCGGCAGCTGCTCGCTTAGAGATACACGGAGCCCAAACCAGGGAGCATCTCCACCATTATGCTGCCAGTTATGGAGACGAGGAGGAAAATTGTAGGTTATACCTACAGGCGAAAAAAATTGCCTTTTGGCACCCCGCGAATATACGCGGTATTTAGAAATGCAATATGAGGCCGCTGTGTTCGCAGGAATTCCTCATTAGAATATTACTGTGAAATCAGCCACACACACACACACACACACACATACGAGAAGCAGGGTTTGAAAAGCAAGAAAAACCAAACTTCTGAACAATGTACAGTAGCCGCTAGAACACAGATTCTCCTTTGTGCTTTCATGTGGTCCAATTTGGGAATTCTCCAGCTCAATTTCCCCTCTACATCTACAAAAAGTCAAACATCACAGATCACGTGATAATGAAATAGAAGATATTCTTCCTAGGTTGACGGGACTTTCATCATACTTGGCTAATTTTCGAGATTTACGCCCGATTATCTGAACCAAGACAATGCAAAACACGTCTTTTATGGATTTGTTAATGTTCTACATTTGCTTGAATAGCTGTAAACACTATTGACTGTATTCCATTGTGTTTCACACACTTGAAACACACAATACTTCAATCATGAACAGATAATATGCATTGTGACCTATTAACACAAATGTGATGAATAAAAAACACCTGTTGGCACAAACAGGTAAAGAAACCTGAGAGGATGCATGTCAAGATTGTAAAAATAGAAATACGCAAAATCATTACACATGTTAATATTTACAGTATTGAACACAGTAATGTTACTGAAAACAATTATTACAGTAAATTGTCGTATATTATACAATAAATCACAGTAGTGAATTAATATAGTAAATTACAGTAGTCAAAATTGCTGGTTTATAATACAGTTAATCCCCCAATACTGTAAATACAACTAACATTACAGTGTTTAATTGACTTTTATATAGAATAATTACAGTAATTTTCTGGATAATTTCCAAGATTATAAAATAGAAATACGCAAAATCATTATACTAATTTTTATACATTTAAAGTGTTGAAATTAGCAAAGACAATAAGTTTTTATTGATAAAGTGCCTATATTTTTTGATATATGTTTTATGTTATATGGAGAAAATGGAATTTTATAATGAAGTAACTTTTATTTCCACATTTTGATGCAACCTTGAGAAAATGTACAACCCTGCCCTTTAATTTAATGGCCACTGTTTGCTTTATATTTGCTCTGCTTCTGTAAAAACTGCACATTTACACCTCACTTTGCTGTGAAATCAGTATTCAATATTTACAGTATTAAACACAGTAACGTTACTGAAAACAATTATCACAGTAAATTGTTGTATATTGTACGATAAAACACAGTAGTGAATAATATTGTAAATTATAGTAGTCAGAATTGCTGTAATATAATACAGTTTATCACCCAATACTGTAAATATTCACATATTAATAAATATTACAACTAAAATTATAGTGTTAATTGAATTTTATATAAAACATTTACAGTAACTTTTCTGGATAATCCAAGATTATAACAATAGAAAAAACGCAAAATCATTACACTAATTTTGATACAAGTGTTGAAATTAGCAAACAATAGGTTTTTATTGATAAAGTGCCTATATTGTTTGATATATGTTTTTTTTTGTTATCTGGAGAAAATGGTGTTTGGAATTACAGTAAATTGTTGTATATTTTACAATAAATCACAGTAGTGAATTAATGTAGTGAATGACAGTAGTCAAAATTGCTGTATAATACAATTAATTACCTAATAGTGTAAATACAAGTATATTTATGGTGTTTAAATAAAGTTTATATAAATAATTATAGTAACTTCCTGGATAATTTCCAGTTAGTTTTACAGTGGTTTTCTGCTCTAGCTTCACTCTTTCTGTGCATGCATGAATCATCTATTCTCAGATTTTTTTGTGCAACAATCCTGTAAAAATACCCAAACAATTGAGTTCTACATGCAGTATCTATATAAGGTGCCGTGCAACGCATGCTGGTGCAATTTGCACATTTACATAAACATAAATTTACATAAATTTGTCTAGTCTATTTTACGCAAAAATCAAGGGTGTTGGCGTTAAACTTTAGAACTAGCTGCTGCAAAAAGATGGTGGTTCGTCCGAACGAGCAGATCCAGTAAAGCAGGCGTTCCAATTATGTGGAAAATCTGTGACTCGGCCCAGAAAAAAAAAATAAAATATCTGTCGTCCATCACGGAGCTGACAAACAGGAAAATGTCAAGCATGTTTAAAATGTTTGTGGCATGCTCGGATAACGGCCTTCATGAATGCCTGAACTTTGATCACAGAGGTGTAAAATTGCTGCTTTAACGCAATCTGCATTGCCAATAACTGGTAATTAATTATCTTAAAGCCGTGATATGCATGATGCTTATATTGATTAGGGACTTTTTTTTTTTCTAAATGCGCCCAAAGCTTTGCAGGAGATCACCATGAATGTCAGATTGTGGGATGGAGGAAACCAGGGGGTGGTTGTAGCAATTAAAGCGGTTTGTGTTTTGCGGAGGAAAAAAAAATGAAAACTGTACGAATAGACGTCCAATAGATGACAATAAATAAATGGGAACAACAGGCAGCCTGAGTCCATCCCGGCCACGGAACGAAGACCGAGTCTGGGAGACTAACACAACAGATGCGATGTGCACCACCTCCCACGTAACGTCATTCAATCACCGACCCGTCAGCTCTGGGAGAGAAAGCCAGAGAGGAACAAAGATGAAAAAAAAAAACCCTTAAAAATTAAATCTGGAATCCACGAGATGTCACGTGAAGTTTTAATTTTAGAATCCATTGACCAAAGACTAATCTCTCCTCACTTCATCTTGTTCGGAGTGACCAGGTCATGCGTAATCTCTCTCTCTTTTTTTTCCTTTATCCTTAAAAAGGCATCAAACACAAGAAGGGTGGGACGCTATCACCCGTCACGATCGATATATCTGCACGCGACCATTCCGTCATTGTGAAGCAGAAACCGGTCACATGAGGTCATTCGCCCCTTCGGGCATAAAAAAAATGTTACACGGGTTGCATTTGTAAATCCCATTATACGTCTTCAAACCACCCGGTTCAATTATATTTGCAGTGAAACATGATTTTATTCCCCCCCCCCTCCTGTGTGTTTGATAGACAAAAAGTAAGATAAAAGAAATGGTGCAAAAGAAATTAAATCAAACCAGTCACAACTAAATCCTCTGCAGAGTCGCTTTTTTTTTTTTTTCTTTGGAGGAGATTATGTTTGCTGAGTGGCACCGTGGTTGGTTTCTGAGCATGTTCAGCTGGTTAAGCCACTTCCAGGAGGGATGATTTCTGGTTCTGTGTCGATAAAGTGGCACAGTTTTAATCGTCTAAACAATATCTGGCCGACTCATCCCCGTTATTGCAGCAAATCTGCACATCAGAACACTTTTACGACACTTGCAGGTTTTGTTCAGAGAGATAATCTCCGTAACTGAACACCACGTCTGTGATTTTTGCAGCGTAAATGCAATAAAAAGCTAATGTAAGGCCATAAACAAACTACATCACGGTCGCATGACTTCAAGCTAAGCAGCAGCGATCGTGCCAGCGGAGGATTCCTCCTTAAACTGCCAAACTAATGAAACTTTAAAGTTCCCCTCTGCCCAAAAACGTGTTTTTCTGATTTTTATGTCCCCTAAAATGTCTTACCGTGACTATACTGAATAGAATAGATGTGCAGAATGTGTCACTAGAGCGGTTTTCTCTTTGGGAAAAGAGGATTGTTGTTCAACTTCTGTCAAATGTGAGATTCAAACACAGACCTGTTCTGGGGCGAGGGACATTTAGAAATATCACAAATACCAAAAACAAAAAAAGCCCCGAGTCAGGTTCAGCTCAGTCTGAACCTCATGGTGTATACTATGTTAGAAATGTCATGTTTCTCTCATGAAAATCCACAATTGCTATAGTATAAGAACTAATCCACTGTACAAGATGTGTTCAGGGAGGGATTGTTGAGATGGAATCAGGAAAATGTTTGATTTATAGGGAAATTCATGGTTGTACAGTTGCAGGTATCATGGTCACAAACCTCAGGTGTTTAAAATAAAATGGTATCGGTCAATAATGTGCGGCAAAACCACCCATGAGAACACTATGAAGTAAAGAGAAAGGTAGAGATTTGAAGACTACACAACTACTACTCCACCACAGTCAACAGTCACTCAACAGGTCTATAATTAAAACAGCTGCTCTGTATGTGGGATTTTATTGTCCCAAGAGCCATTTGTCCATTCTGATATCACAGCCCCAAACAAATGCCTGAACACGGTCAACGATTGTTCATGAGCTCATTCATATTTTGAGTGGATGTGAACTGAATTTCCTGTGTTTTTCGCTCGATGAGGGTCTGTGAACAACGCTCTCTTATAGTAGGACTTTGTGCCAGATTTCATTAGATCCTTCCAGGTTAAAAACCCAGCTAAAACTCCCAATAAACAGACCTTAACATGACTGCTGATCTGGCAGCAGCTGTCACACTAACAAACACGTCATCAAACACTGAGCAACGGCCAGGAACATGGAGGAAGGCAGCACCACAGCTATGAGCATTAACACCATCTGATGGAAAAGTCAACGAGAAGACTACTAGTGTGGACTGAATGGATGGAATCAAAATGATAGGAAATTTTAGAATTTAGAGGCTGTCACCTCAATATAAAACCTGGTTGATAAGGATTTAAAACTGGATAAAAAGACCTAAAAAAAAATCAGATTCATATTTTCAATGATAAAAATGACATCACTGGTTTTCTATGGGCTGTTAACTACAAACTATGTGAGATTCAAACATAGACCTGTTCTGGGCGAGGGACATTTAGAATGTCACAAATACTAAAAAAAAAAAAAAAAGTCCAGAGTCAGGTGGTTCAGCTCAGTCCTGGTACGAACGCCTTTATATTTTAGCGTGAACTGAACTCTCTTAACCTCACATCTGGAAATGAACCTCATGGTGTGTACCATGTTAGAATTGTTATTATATAGAAGCTAATCCACTATACAAGATGTGTTCAGGGAGCGATTGTTGAGGTGCAATCAGGAAAATGTTTGATTTATAGGGAAATTCATGGTTGTACAGTTACAGTTGCAGGATGCAAATAAAATGGTATCAGTTAATAATGTGCGGCAAAACCAATACATGAGAACACTATGAAGTAAAGAGAAAGGTAGAGATTTGAAGACAGTTAAACTACTACACAACTACTAGTCCCAATACTGAGCCACCACAGTGAACATGTACTCAAGAGGTATATAATTAATTAGATCCTTCTAGGTGAAAACCCAGCTAAAACTCCCAACAAACAGACCTTAACATGTAGCTGAAAACCAGCTGATCTGGCAGCAGCTGTCACACTAACAAACATGTCAAAACACTGAGCTACAGCCAGGAGCATAGGGGAAGGCAGCACCACAGCTATGAGCATTAACACAATCTGATGGAAAAGTCAACAAGAAGACTAATAGTGTAGACTGAATGGATGGAATCAAATTATTAGGAAATGATAGAAGTTAGAGACTGTCACCTCAATATAAAACCTGGTTGATAAGGATTTAAAACTGGATAAAAAGATCTAAAAAAAAATCTGATGCATAGTTTCAGCGCTAAAACGGACATCACTATTTTCTATGGGCTGTGAACTACAAACTATGAACTAGTTCATTTTCAGAACTTAGTTCAACATTTTTAATCAGGAACTAAGAACAGAACTGGTTCATTTTAAAATGTTTGAACTGAAATTTCAACGAGTTAAGGTAGAAAGGGAACTCTCGACCAACACTGCATTTGTCTACAGATGTGAAGGTAACATTCAACATTCTTTAAAACCATGTGGCTAATATTAGCAAAAAAATCACCAATAAATAGTCCATGTCTGTATATATGCACGTGGTAATGTACCAACATTTAAAACTCATTTTATCAAACCACCATTAAAATCCCCAGACACAGATGTAATCAATTAAATGTATAAGTAAGTACGTGAATAAAAAAGGCAGCAAACACAAACATGTATATAGTTAATTGCCATAAAATATTTAAACACATACATAATTAACTCATTTCTATGAATGGACTGATTAATTTATAGACCTTACACACATATATATAATAATATAGATTCACCTTCATATCCATGGATGTGCCTTAGGAGGATGACCGGAAAAGACAAGGCCGCATGGAGATAGCTGCAAAAAAACAACAAAAAAAAGCCATTTTCTTACTGTCAGGATGTGAGCAGGCCGCACATTATGTGAAAAAACAGCAGGAAATAATCGAGGTTGCATCACTTCCTCTTCCTCTGCGGCCCTGAGCTAACCACTAAGATAATAGCGACAGGAAGTGGTGGGCGGGGCTTAAATAATACAGACCATATAAGGGAGGGAGAGTAGGTTCCAGCCTCTTTTATGGGAAAAAAAAACAATAAAATGAATTAAATATTGATCATAGAGTATATCATTTTAATACGTCTTTAACTTTTGTCGCTTGCTGAGCTCTCAGTTTTCTCATTTATTTTAATTAATAAGGAATTTAAACTATTTCACCGCTCTAACCTTATTAGAGCTGCAACAAACAACATTTTTATTATCTGAGACTATATTTATAGTTTGACTTTTCCTCCAACTAATTAGTGCAAAAATAAAGGAAAAAAAAGAATAACTTGAAAAGGGAACTCGACAGCATTATTTTTCATTATCTATTATTTCCCATATTGAATGAAAGCACGTTTTTTGCGTCTTGTTCCACCACCGATAAACCGCAGATAATCCAGGGTCACGCCGAGACACCGCAGATTTATTTTTATTACGACAATTAACAAAGCGACAGCAGAAAACCCTCCCCAAAAAAATAAATAAACAGGAAAGGACACAGCTGCTGCGGGGAAAAAAAGGTGAAAAAATAAGAGTGAGCTGACATTACATGTTCACTTTGTTCAGCTGTCACAGATAGACGCAGCTTTGGCAGACATAACATGAAATGATGAATCCATCATCGTCGTCGATGTCTGTGCTGTTTATATTCTATATATATATATATGTGTATGTGTAATCCACCACCAGGATCAGCACCCGAGGGGTTATTATACAATCTGGTGAAAGCCCACATGGCTGTGTGGGGCCAAACACCATTTAATCACACATTTTGGCTCATAATCTCCTCATTAACTGGGCGTGGTGTCTGATTTTTCCCTTTAAAAAAAAAAAAAAAAAACGCAGTTCAATGAGGCCAGTGCAATCACTCCTGACAGATTTAGAGCACGTTATAAACCTCGTACCTGCCATTCAACTACAAGAGAACAGGAGGAAAAAAAAAAAGACTGTTTTGTTGATTTGACTTTTGAATATCTTTAGGCTTAATGGCGTGCCGCGATTCTGTCGGAAAAGCACTCCAACCCACACACAACAAAACGAACCATGCTAATTTCATAGTTTTGGCTAATTGCTCATAATTACCCGCCCAAACGCTAGTGGAGACTGAAATCTTAATGATAGGTCTGCAGAGTTTGAAAAGGAAGCTGCAAAGTAGAATTATTACCAAACCAAGCAGGAGTGGCTTTACCATGCAGAAAACATGCTGTACTGTTATAGTTATTCTTTACATTTTCACACCTGTACGAAAGGAACGATTAGTGGCCAACTTATCCCATTAATCACCAACTATTTGTTAGATCAATAAAATGTCCAAATTCTTTAGCTTTAAGAAACACTTATTGACATTTTACACCATTTAATGAACCAAACTAATCAATTGTTCCATCAATTGATGGACTGGTCAACTTTCAAAATTGTCTTTATTTGCAGGTTTACGTGATTGGCTGGTAGGAATCCTTTGTCTAAAGGCTCATTTTGGATTATTACGAGTTAATTCTGTGTTATTCGTGGATATTATTTGATAATTAACACTCAATGATTAATCAATTAATCTAATAATGTCCAAATTAATGTCCAAAATGTCCAGATTCTCTGGTTCCAGCTTCTGTTCTCTGATTATTTCCTGGTTTCTTTATTCTTCTTTAATAGTAAACTGATGATCTTTGGGTTGTAGATGTTGTTCTGGACAAAAAAAGACATTAAGTTAAATCTTCAGCTATTGCTGATCCTATAATAATATTTTATATCATACAATAAGCATTAAAGCTGCAATGATTAGTGAATTAATTAGATCACCAACTAAATCTTGATAATTAATCACCAATTATCTTGATGATCCATTTGAGGCATTTTTTAAAAGAACATGTCAGAAATCTCTGGTTCCAGCTTCTACAATCTGATGCTTTTTTGGTTAATATAAGTAAAATGATGATCTTTGGGTTGTGGATGTTAAATCTTCAGCTTTGGGAAACAGTGATTGACAATTTACATGATTATATGAACCAAACAACTATTCATTAATTAATCATTTTAGTAATCGATAGATTAATTAACTCAGAAAAGTCTAGTTTTATTATTAAGGAAGGGGAAAAAATCCCAAAAAGCAAACCTACATGACCCTTTGTGTGGAAAAAGTGATTTATTAAAACGTAACTTAACTGGTTTATCACACCTGAGTCTAACTTCTCTGGCCACGCCCACCTGATCACTGCCACACCTGAGCTCAATCAATTAATCAATTAAAACAAATTCAGTAACGAAAGATTTAGAAGAAGAAGATTAAATCAGACACTGCAGCTGCACGTCACCTTCTGAACACTGGACTGAATCAGACGATTTATAGCCGTTGTAGGTCAGTCGTTGACAAAACCTAAAATAATTTGACTCTTTCTCTGATTGCCTGATTTGAGCAGACGTGGTTTGACGCAGCGGGCGACTGCCACCTGAACTACATCTTAACTCCATCAATTCACCTCAATGAGCATGTTTCCTATGTGTTATAGGGCTGAAAACATACAACAGCAAATATGAGTTTTTGTTTTAAAACCCAGCACCATAATTTAGTTTATTTATGAGTCTTTTTTCCTATTTTTAATAGATTAATTGTGCCGATGCACAGTCGGGACTGCAGTGTCCTTGCATTCCGCGCAATGATAATGGAATTCTGTTTCTGTTCCATCGGTAAAACGCTGCTGCTCCACTTTCTGTGCTCGAGTTATGTAACTGAAATCAGGGGAAATATTTCCAGATCCAAGGCTTTTTTTATTTTTTGTATGATTAATTTTTTTTTTTTAATAAATGCATTTTTGTGTTTTGTAAATGACTGAACTCGCCGAGAGCTGCAAACGCAGCTTCACAGAGTCCATTCAAGTCTTTTACTCTACATTTGACTCAATAAAACTAGATTTTCTAACTGTTTTCTATGAAATTTATTGTATATTTTTTCTTGCCTTTTTCCCCATCTGAATTATTATGGATATAATGAGATTAATGCACACAGGGAATTATCAGTTCAAATACTGTGAACTTTAACCCTGCACTAAATTACAGTTCACCAAGGAGCTTCAACATGAAGAAACACCACAATTTAGTAAGTGTTTGTCCGGCTTTAAAAATAAATGTGCTTAGGGATGTGCATGTTCTTTTAACATCAGGTTAACACAGAAACGATTATTGGTTTGAGTTGTTTGGTTCATAAAATCATGTGAAATGTCAATAATATCACCCAAACATGAAGATTGACTCAAGATTTGAGAAGCTGGAACCAGAGAATTCTGACGTTTTCTTCCTTAAAAATGCCTCAAATCAATTATCAGAATAGTTGGTGATTAATGTGATAGATGGGAACTAATTAATTAACTAATTATTGCAGCTCTAATGCTCATCGTGTGGGATAAAATATGAACATTATACTCATTTTTAGTTCATATCCAAGGGTTTCTGGAAAAATCTTATGTGCAGAAAGGAAGATATAAACAATATATAGATTATTGAAATGAACTTGTTTTTTTAATAAAATGGTGTAAAATGTCCATCAGTGTTTCCCCAAAGATGAAGATTTTAACCTAAAATGTCTTTTTTGTCCAGACCAACAGTTCACAACCCAAAGATCAATTAGTTGATTAATGTAATGGTTGGCAACTAATCAATTAATCAATTAACCACTGCAGCTGTAACAAGTGATAACAACTCTAAGTTACCAGTAAATGGTTTAGAGCAGAATACTAGGGCTGTAACTAACAACCACTTTGACTGACTGATCTATTGATTATTGAAACTATTAATCAATTCGCTGTTTTGCTGGTTTCCAAAAGCTGAAGATTGAAGCTAAAATGTCTTTTTTTGTCCACAACCCAAAGATCATCAGTTTACTATTATAGAAGAATAAAAAACCAGGAAATAATCAGAGAACAGAAGCTGGAAACACACAAATTGACGAGTCAAATTGATTAATTGATTATTAAATTACTTTCCGTTTGATAATTGATTAATCATTACAGGACTAATGACCAACCAGTTTTCTTTGTCCTTTTGGTAACAGTAACAATTCAGCTTTTTAATAATTTATGGGATCAGCCAAATACTCCTGTTAAACAATGACAGGTAACTAACTAACTGCCAAATTGAACCTAAAATGTCTTTTTTTGTCCACAACCCAAAGATCATCAGTTTACTATTATAGAAGAATAAAGAAACCAGGAAATAACCAGAGAACAGAAGCTGGAACCAGAGAATTTGGACATTTTATCGTTAAAAATGATGAATTAATCACTAAAATAGTAGCTGACCTCTACTCCACATTATATCATGTCACTTTCACTGTTTCTATGGATTAATTGAAGGAGGTGAAATTTCAGGCGTGTGAACAATAATGAGTGAAAAAAAAAAATCACATCTATCGCTTTATTTTTTGATTAATTAAAATGGAGAATTACAGGTAAAATGAGAAGATTAAGTAAGTAATAAATTAACATTAATCAAAGCACATTAAAACATTTTATTTAAGGTATATATATATATATTTATATATATATATATAGTAGTAATTGACTGGTAGTCAATTACTACCAGTGATTTTCTTGAAAAAGATTCTTATCCTATAATGTTTTAACTACAAATCAACGTCTTTATATATTTTTATATGTGATTAGAATATGTAATTAGATTCTATATACACACACATACATATACACATATATACATATACCTATAGATATATATATACCCATATACATATATATACACATATATATACGCATTTACATATATATATACAGATATATACACATATATATATATAAACACACACACACACATATATATACAGTAATCCCTTGTTTATCGCGGGGGTTACGTTCCGAAAATGACCCGCGATAAGTGAAATCCGCGAAATAGAAAACTTTATTTTTTTTTTACAATTAGCAACTATTACATGTATACAAATACAGTGACTCGCGTGTAGGCCGTTTCACTGCTCTTCAGACTGGGCCGCTGCATCCTGACTGCGCTCTGCAGTGTTCTCTTCTTCTGAAGCCCGCGGTGCAGGTGTGTTTGTTCGGGAGAAGAACATAGTGATAGGCAGCTGTTGTCGCTCTTTTTTCTTCTTTGCAAACGAGACGACAAAATGATAGCACAATTCGTAGCATGTTTTGATACAAGAAGCGGGAGTGAGTTTTTAGCGAATCAGAATGCAGAACACAATGCACCAAAAAAAAAAAAAATGCATTATGAAAATCCGCGAAATAGCGAATCCGATTGAATGAGCGAATGAACCGCGAAGTGGCGAGGGATCACTGTATACACATATATATACATATATATATATGTATGTATATGTATAAATACATATACATAGGCACATTATGCTATAACAGATTTTTACAGTACACATGCATTAAGTACACTTGAGTGGACAAATATAACTTTATAGAATAAAAATGTCTTGTTTTACATGCCTACATATGACCAAGCTCATCACAATGATGCATGAAAGGGTTACACTATACATAAAACACTGTAGTGACTGATGATAAATTAGCTGACTTATAATAATGCATAGACAGAGGGCTCTTCATTGATTTCCTTTATAGTTTTTATAATTATTTCTGCAGAAACAGAGCTTTGACTGAGTGTCTGTTTCACTCGAGTCAAACAGACAATATGTACATCGATCCCAGGTCAAGCGCGAAAGATCCGGATCCCTAATACCTGGCAATCCGGATAATCTCTGCACGCTGATCAGCGCGGGAAGACCAGAGGAGGACGACGGCGTCCCGCTGTTACCTGCCCCCGCCACGCCGATCAGAGGAGGAGGACGCAGGTGGAGGCCTGGACCGCTGTCATCCTGCACGCTCAACACAAACCAAACAGCCCGGCCCCCGGGGCTGCGGCGCTGGCTGCAGCCAGGACGGAAAATGTCAGCCAAGTGCCTTTTTGGGTTTTTTATCTTCCCCTTTTTTGCTCTTCCTGGATTCCACACTGCAGCTATCTGTATCAGAAGCCATTCCGTGGTGGGGGGCGAGGTGTGTTTAGCCACCTGTGGACCAGCTGGAGGTGGGGTGGGGTGAAGATCCGTTCTGATGAAGGGAAATTAATGAAAACAACAGAAGCGCTCAACCTGCTGTCACACTCCAAATTACACACGGGCTTTTGTCCGAATCGCTGATGAACAGAACTTCGCGGCATCTGTGACTCCGTGAGGAGAGTTTGTGCCGACACAATCGATTAAAACGATGAGTCCAGCCATTGACTTCCATTCAAATCAGGTCAATTCAATTTTACTTGTATAGCACAGAATTACAAATCGTACAAGGTAAAACTCCCTAAAATAAAATGTAATGAGGGAAACGCGTACAATAGATAATGTGCAGATGGGAAAAATACTTTACAGGATATAATTATTTATTTGATTTATATAAAGCCCCATATTCAAGTTTTTGGTTCCCCTTCAATTATTATTTTTTTTCTTAATGATCTGCAGGTAATATTTTTATTTAGCTTGAATCAAATGGTAATTTGCAAACAGTCAAATCCTGTCGCCCTCCGGGTGGGTTTTTGTCCCAAAATATAAAGTAATTATAAAGTTTCAAAGGATTTGCTGAAATTAAAAGTTTTAGGTGTTTTTGTGCTGCCAATATTACAAAAAAAGAATAAAAAGCCCAATATAAACAAGTCTGAAATGTGGCTAGCTTAAATTTAGCACCATGAACCATAATACATGTACTTATAACACGCTTTTACAAGTACTATAACATAAACCAGACAAAAGACGTCAATAGTCACTGGTCAAATGTCTTTTTTTCATAGAAGTCAAGAAAAAAGGGAAAAACATACATTGGTTATATGTAAATTAATTAATTAACTGATGTCAATGAAATTTTCATTCAGTTGAAAAAAAGTGTTGTTTAATTTAAATCTATTAGTTTGGTTCGATAATTAAAATGTTAGAAAAGGAGGATTAAGTTTGGGTTGAATACATTATTATTAATGATGCACGATATATCTGCCAACCGATATATATCGGCCGATATGTCACGTTTTTTAACTTATCGGTATCGGTCCGATGTCAACAAATTCTGGCCGATATGTCAACAATTGGCAGAATTAAACCTACAGTTAGTTGGGTCACTGTCTGCGTATATATATATATATATATATATATATATATATATATATATATATATATATATATATATATATATATATACATACATATATATATATATATACATACATATATGTACATATATACATATATACATATATATATATATATATATATATATATATATATATACATACATATATGTACATATATGTGTGTATATTTATGTATATATATGTACATATACATATTTATGTATATATGTATTTATAGTATGTGCATATGGGAAATATATATATGTCATATGTTTTAAAAACCTATATCAAAGACTAGAACTATATATATATATATATATATATATATATATATATATATATATATATATATATATATATATATATATATATATATATATATATATATATATATATATATATATATATATATATACACGTGTTCATGTTGGTTTCTGTTCATTTAAAAGTCCATTCATATCATTTGTTTTTACAAAAAGCACAACTCTGTGATATTTTTTATTAAATGTTAAATAATCCACCTAGAATAAAAAATAGTGTTTTTTTATTTTTCTAAATCTTTTTAAGAAAGTTAAACTATCTGGTGCCAAGTTTTTCAGATTACACCACATGACAGAGTTTTACAGTGAGCCTTCCTTTAAATAAACAGCGCTGTTGTGCTTTTCAAATGTACAGTGTTTTTTCTGGTCTGTACTAAATTTGTGACACTACAGAAAACGCTTTTTCTCTACATATATCGATATCGGCAGTGACTGCAGATATGTATATTGGATATTGATATCGGCCGAAATTTTCACATCGGTGCATCCCTAATTATTATTATTATTCACATCAGATTCTAAGATTCTGTGAAGTCAAATATTTTAGATTAAAAATATTTTATTTTTATTTCTCAGTGCAGAAGCTTGTGCTGAATTGGTTCTTTGAATCCTGTTCTTTTCCCCCCATTCACATTGCTCTCCATCACATTCACGTCTCCATGCCTACATCTATAGATCCGCCTAATTAATAATTAACCGGCGTCTGAAGTGATTCCTTGTGTAATAAGAGTTTTTTTTTTGGTTTATATTTAAAATATTTGCCTCAAGGCTTTTATTTTATTATGCAATGATTATACAACAGACAAGTGCAGAATAGTAACTGCACCTGCGACGTCGCGATGCATTTCATTTCCAGCCCGAGTTGTAAAATGAAAAAAATGGAACGATAAGCAGTGGAAGTCATTTAAAGCGGATTTTCCTGCTGCAGCATTAGCTGTTTTAGCCTAAGTGGCCACGGCTAGTCCCAGTAGCTTAGTAAGCACAAATATGTGGATGTGCGGCGTTATATATTATCTTATATCACAGGCTTTAATGAACTTTAAATGAACCTTTCTGATTAGGGCTGTAAAATTAGCATGTGCTCGAGGTCCCTCAGTCAGACTTTTTGAACTCGTCCTGAACCCTTCATGCACATTGCTGACTCATTGTAAAAAAAAGTATAGGAATCGTAATGGTTTTAAAATTGAATAGTGACATTCTTCAGCCGTTTCTCCGCTGCAGCAACGTCAGCAACTTTCCAAAAAACAGGCGTTATTGGTATAAAATAAACACTTATTAGGAATCTAAATGGTTGCATGCTCATTTTAAGTGGATGTCTATGCAGAGTTGCATAGACATGCAACTCTATAAAGGCTTTTCCACCTTTATTGATCATAATAGTTAATTTGTTTGAACATTTTAAAACACAAATTTTATCCAAATCTTACATATCGCACCTGTAGGGAAAATATACTAAAAAAGTCAGCATCACTTCAGCTACAGGAGTTAAGGTCTAAGAGATAATGTCTGAACAATCATGTTATATTCACTAATGATTATTAAATCTGACTGATAACTAATCCAGACAGGAAGGAGAAAGCACAAAATGTACAAATGATGAAATTATGGCTGTAAATTACCAAATAATAGGAGTTTTGATTGACCTCCAGGTCCCCTTTAAACACCTGGTGCAGGTGTAAATAAATAAATAAATAAATGACATTAAAAGACTTCCTCTCTGGTTATATTAATTAATAATCAATCGACATGGCTCCGGTGCAGGGAAATGATTAAAAAGTATGAGATAAGATTCAATCTTTCTGTGGTAAAATATGCAGAGGAAAACTCTAGAAAAGCCATGAGACGTTTAACTACAGTACTTCTGAAATGGTGAAATGGATTTGAGTAAATTACCATATTTTTTACAGCAAGAGTCATTTCCTGTCCCAAATTGCAGCCTGGTCTCAAATAAAGACCTGATCTGATAATTCTCATTTTAAATATTCCCTTCTATGTCATCTGCTCTCTTTTTTTTATCCAATTAATTTCTACTCCCTTTTCCTCATATATTTTCTTGAATAGCATCTATTTAACTGAGTTTTGTTGTGACATTTCGAGTTGAAATAAAGTTTAAAAGGAATAAATCAAGTTCAGAGTTAGTGCATGATACTTTTCTTCCTCTCTGCGAAGCTGGGGAAGAGTTTTTAAGAACAAAAGCTGTAAAATAAACCTGCATTTTTATGTCAAAATTGATGGTGGTTCTAGGGCTGTGCAAAAAGCCTATCAATAAAAATGCGCTTATATTGATAAATATTACAGATTTTCTGATATTTGGAAGGAATTTTATGCTTAATGACCTACTTTTAATATACAAAGTAGGTGGCAAGCAATGATAGCTAAAACATATTTTGGTATAAAACAGTCACTAATATTGATTATTGATCATTATTAAAGACCAGAAGCAAAAATAAAGCTTAATCTCGCCACTTTATTCTAAACTTGGCAGGAAATAAGATGTTAATAAGCCAAGGAGGAAGCTATCAATATAAAATAGAGTTTTTTTCTCATTGCATTGATGATATTGATATTGTTCCATTGCAGAGACGTAGGTGGTTCTATATTCTGTTCTATGAAAGTCTGTATATTTGCTCTGGCCCTGTACATTCACATGCGTCATCGCGGCACTACAGTGGTTATTATTTTCTATATCTGACAAGGCAAACACACAAACTGTAATTATCCACAACAATTCTGAAAGGACCCGAATCAGTGGTTATTTCCTTTGGAGAATCGCCGCGTGTGACTGCGCGTCTATTACTTTATCAACGTTTTTCCAACCGTTTAATCACTGATAATGCATTCACAGTAACTCGCTATATCCAATTATCTGCTCCGCGCTGACACCAGTCCACCCCGTGCTCCATGTTAGCACTGATCAGTATTAATCTAATCAATTATAGAATCATTTGACAAGCCAAAGGCTACGCAAATCTTATACTAACTGAGCCCTGTAAAACACGCCGTGCATCGCAATGAAGTGGGGAACGCCGGCCGGAGCCATTCGTGCAGGAAACAAAAGGGGGGGGGGGCGTTCGATAGGAGAAATACAGTCGTTGCTAATTATACAAAAAAAAGAAAAAATGCACGATCCCGCGAGGTTTCGATGCACGCGGAATCAGGAATATCATGCGCTCGGTAATACCGGCTGAGCTGTGATTGCATTCCGCCCGGATATCCATTCATTAACCTATAGCTAAAAAAAACTCCCCAGACGGCTGATCTAATAGAGAGGACACGGCGCTCCGTCCCCTCTGCTCCAATAACTAAAGAGTAAAGATAATTAGGGCCCAGTTAACAAGGGGGAGATGCAAATTCTCCTTCCTTTTTTTTTTTTAGCTACGGTATAAGTTCAATTATAATTTGCTCCCGGTGGGCTTAGCATTCTTGGGAATATCCGAACCCCCCCCCCACCAACGCCGACGGATCGTTCAAATACATTCCCTTCCACTTATATTGGATGACATTTCCGCAGTAAGACAGGTGTAATCCTTTGGTTATCGCACGTCAATAACCACAAGTCGAAGGGAAACCTTCATTTAGCTCGACGCTCGGAGCGCCACCGGGGAAAGTTGGCCCTTCTAATAAGCACTGGAAATAAGAAGGTGAGGGGATGGGGGTGGGAGGGGGGGAAGAAAGTAGTATAACAATGCCACTGCATAATGGATTAGCCCAGGTTTGTGGGCTGAATTCCAAGCAGGGCCACCTGAGCCGAGCCACGGCTGAGCTGCTGAAGGTGGGAACGAGCCAGCGGGTGAACGCCCACCCCGACGCTCGCTGACACACGCGATGGAGATAAATGAAGCATGCTAACGAGCTTTTCCCAGAGGCCTCCCACCCAACGGGAGACAGGATAATCTAGGAGGACTCGTCCCACAGAAAAACACCAAACGTAAGATTCTGGGCCGACTGTGAACTGAAATAGACTCCACAGTTCTTTATATTTAACTCTACCAGAGAAGCTCTTAATGTCTGAATGCAACATGGCTCGAAAATTACCCAAAAATTTCACATATCATCTTATGCAGGTTTAACATTTGACATTGACTATTTATAATCCAAGTATTCTTTAATTATCTTTATTACAATTACAACAAACATTGCTAAAAAATCAAATATATGGTGCAGCTATCTTTTATTATATTATAGATATTTTATGTATTTATATGTTGTATTTTTTTTATATTCTCTATGCAATCTTTCTTTTTTTGCATTTCTCTGTACCTGCTGTTGCTAATGCAATTTCCCCACTTTGGGACAAAAAAAAGAATAATTTTATTTCTACATTATTATTCATATTTGTCCTGCCCATTTTTCTTTTTTTGAACAAGTCATTTTTTGTATTATTATATCAAGTCTACATTAATGGGTAAAAGATGACCCATATTCATTTGCTGCCTATTTTTTTAACAAAATCATTCATGTATTTAAAAAAAATAAAGTTTACATACATGGGTATGCATTAATTTCACATATCATCTCCATGCAGGCTGAGCATGCAGCTGTATCTTTTAAAAATCAATTAATTTTATTTAATAATCCAAGTATTCTTTATTTATCTTGTTTTTAATACACCAAAACAAACAAAACAACAATTACAACAATCATTGCTAAAAAACACAAATATATGGTGCAGCTATCTTTTATTATATTATAGATATTTTATTTATTTATACATTTTATTTATTTTATATTCTTTACCAAGTATTCTTAAATTATCTTGTGCCTTAAAACCATACATCATTATATTACATTATATTTTTCCTGCCTATTTTTTTTTAACAAAATCATTCATGTAATTTTCTAAAATAAAGTTTACATACATGGGTATCCATTATTTTCACATAATATCATCACCATGCAGGCTGAGCATGCAGCTGTATCTTTTAAAAATCAATTAAATTTATTATTTAATAATCCAAGTATTCTTTAATTGTCTTTATTCTGATTACTGTGCATCATTATTTATATTTTTTACTGCCTATTTTTTTTTTTTAACAAAAGTCATTTTATCAAGTTACTCTACACACACATCCTGCACCTTAAGTCTGCATTAGCTATGTATGTATACATGTGTGTATGTGCGTATATATATGCAAATATGTAAATATGTGTGTACGTGCATGTATGTATGTATATATGCTTTGCTTATGCATACTTTTTTCTTTCTATTTATTAGTATTTTTTCTCCATTCTTATGTCCATAATGCATACTGTGTATGCGGATCAACAAATTCTACGAATTTTGTGCATAGTGTTGTGTGTATTTTTATTTTTTATAGCTTTTATCTTTAGCTTTTTATTTATTTGTTTACTCTGTACGCAGCAGTAACAGACAAATTTCCCTGTTGTGGGATCAATAAAGTCTTATCTTATCTTAAGTTTACCTACATGGGTCAAAAATGACCCATTTATCTTAGTGTGATTTAAAAATAAACATCTTTTCTTTAGACAGCTATTTTAAATATAAACATTTTAAAGTTTTAGATAAATTGCATCTATAAAAAAAAAAAAAAAAAAAAACACGGCATGGCGGTTAAACCGGCGTCACAACTCTCGATGCCCGCGGCCAAGATGTTTCGCATAAATATGCAGATGTTGGACGGGCGGAGGATGTCAAGAGTGAAAAGTAGCTGCAGCTGGTGCCAAGATACACAGCGTTCAGAAATAGACACAGGTACACACACACACACACACACACACACACACGCCGGCAGGACCGCGAGGTACTGGCACACACCGGAGCGGGCCTGGCACACGAGCCCGAGAACAGATGTTAATCCAGGACAGATAATTACATCAGTGAGCGAGCAGACATTTTTCCACTTAATTTCCGTCTTTTAAAAAGTGTGACTACACCCCAGAGGCACTTGCCAGAGAGATGCCCCTGGAACCGGTACCTGGGAAGAGGCCCAAAGCACCCCGGCGAGAGTCCTGATCGCCGGGCCTCCGTGTGACCTCGTCCACAGTGGGAAGCCTGTCAGCGTGTGTGTGTGTGTGTGTGTGTGAGAGAGAGACTCATGATTCTAGCCAATTACATTTCTTTTTTGCTACCTCTAATTATCTCCCCTAAAAAAAAAAGTATAAGTATAACCCTGCTCCAACAAAGTTTTTAAAAAATATCCAAATTTTTCCCGACTAACTAGGCATAGACCATCAGGTCCCGACCAACTAGGCGTAGACCACCAAGTCCCACTAACTAGGCGTAGACCTTCAGGTCCAGACTATCTAGGCATAGACCACCAGGTCCTGACTAACTAGGTGTAGACCATCAGGTCCAGACTTACTAGGTGTAGACCATGAAGTCCCGACTAACTAGGTGCAGACCATCAGGTCCAGACTAACTAGGCGTAGACCATCAGGTCCGACCAACTAGGTGTAGACCACCAGGTCTCGACCAACTAGGCGTAGACCACCAAGTCCCACTAACTAGGCGTAGACCATCACGTCCAGACTATCTAGGTGTAGACCACCAGGTTATTACTAACTAGGTGTAGACCACCGGGTCCTGACTAACTAGGTGTAGACCACCGGGTCCTGACTAACTAGGTGTAGACCATCAGGTTCTGACTAACTAGGTGTAGACCATCAGGTCCTGACTGACTAGGTGTAGACCTTCGGGTCCCGACTAACTAGGTGTAGACCATCAGGTCCTGACTAACTAGGTGTAGACCATCAGGTTCCATCTAACGAGGCATAGACCATCGGGTTCTAACTAAGTAGGCGTAGACCATCAGGGCCTGACTAACTAGGTGTAGACCATGAAGTTCTGTCTAACTATGAGTAGACCACCAGATCCCGAATAACTAGGCGTAGACCACCTGGTCCCGAGTAACTAGACGTAGACCATCAGGTTCCATCTAACTAGGTGTAGACCACCAGGTTCCATCTAACTAGGTGTAGACCACCAGGTTCTGTCTAACTAGGTGTAGACCACCAGGTCCTGACTAACTAACTAGGTGTAGACCACCAGGTTCTGTCTAACTAGGTGCAGACCACCTGGTCCCGAGTAACTAGGCGTAGACCATCAGGTTCCATCTAACTAGGTGCAGACCACCAGGTTCTTACTAACTAGGCGTAGACCACTAGGTCCCAACTAACTATGTGTAGACCAACAGGTCCCGACTAACTAGACTTAGACCACTAGGTTCTGTCTAACTAGATGTAGACCATCAGGTTCCGACTAACTAGGTGTAGACTACCAGGTCACACTAACTATGTGTAGATTTTGATTTTTAGCAAATCATTTTCTATTAACATTTACTTTTTTACATAACACAATATTCATTGTCCTGCATGAGAATCATAAACACAAAAAAGTATAATTTGCAAAAAAAATAGAACAAACTTTGTTTTAATTCATTTGAATATTATTTAGCTCAGTGTAAATCAAACTCTGTAAATGTAAAAAGAATGAGTTTCACTAGCAAATCAGTAATTTTAACCCGTTTTAAATATCAGTTATTAGTTTGAACTGCATGGTTTATTGTGCAATTTGTGCAAAGAAGAAGTAAATTTTAAACTTCAACTCTAATTCCACTGACAGAACGAGGTTTCTCCGGCCAACAGCAGGGGCCATGATTGCAAATAACTTTAGTGCGCTTCACTCCGGTGTCAAATGATTCTTCATTATTGTCTATCTGGAAAACCGGTAAGTAGGTTAAACGGTAACAGGACAATACATCAGCGGGCGCTCGGTTGTAATTTAGCGAAGCCCCAGATCCACGCAGGCTCAGAGTTGAGCTGCGGGACAATGGTTCTCCGCTGGCCCGGGCCACGATAAATCTCACTTGGAATTAAGTTAGCATGTTCTGCTACATTGCTTAATGAGCTGCGCTAGTAAACAATATTGTGGCGCTCCCGCTTAGATTGATGGGTGACAGCGGCTTTTACTGCTTCCACAAGGGCCTGGAAAGGACACCAGAGGTTCTCATGGCAGATGCTTTCATCACTTACCCCCCTCCCTTTTTTGCAAATGTGCAAATTCCAGCGTGAGGGAGTAGTCCTACAAAGGGGTCACTTCAGGGGTATTACGACTCCATGAGTGTGTGTTTGCATGTGCATGTGCGCGAGGTCGACTGTGTGCACACGTGCGTATGTTTGTCGGTAAGTGTAGAGGAAGGGCGCGGGACTGCATTAGGGAAATTTACAGTCCATAAGACATTAGATAATTCACGGTGTGGAACGGCGCGATAAATAAAAGCACGGGCGTGGGTAAATAGTCTGCGGCAATGAGTGTCACGCTCGGAAAAGACCTTCCAAAGACCTTCTTGCCTTTGACAAAGCAAGTGGGCCCCGATAACTCCTGCCGGCCTGCCACCTGTCTGGAATGTAAGTGCCCATTCCTCACCTTCCCTACTTAAGCCGGTCGGGTTTTCTAATGAATAAAATAAGCGTCGCAGGCCGGTAACTCTGAGGCGTCTGTTTGGATTGTGTCGCCGAGCGATTTTTAATCCGTTTTGATTTGTGCCCGAGCGATGGATGTTTCTGTTGTCCCCTCATTGAAAAGAAAAAAAAAAACAGCATTCCGTGCAGGGTGTATTTAAAATGGAGGGGGCCTGTATATGCTGTGGGAAATGAAGTGTGCACTATTGAGCTGCGTTGATATCCAAAAAGCACCCTCCCCCCCATCCCCCCCAATCGATCCTCGAGAAGAACTTAGTTTAATGTCCTTGGAAAGTATGGCAGGTAATCTATTTAGTTATTAAACTGTGAAGGGGCCCCGGGAATGCTTAGGCAAAAACTGTGAATCCCGCGGGAATTTCCTGTTGCACCCACAAAAAAAAAAAAAACGAAAAAACTACATCGAAAACCGATTGTAATATATATATATATATATATATATATATATATATATATATATATACACTCACCGGCCACTTTATTAGGTACCACCTGTCCAACTGCTCGTTAACACTTAATTTTTAATCAGCCAATCACATGGTGGCAACTCAGTGCATTTAGGCATGTAGACATGGTCAAGACAATCTCCTGCAGTTCAAACCGAGCATCAGTTTGGGGAAGAAAGGTGATTTGAGTGACTTTGAACGTGGCATGGTTGTTGGTGGTCTGAGTATTTCAGAAACTGCTGATCTACTGGGATTTTCACACACAACCATCTCTAGGGTTTACAGAGAATGGTCTGAAAAAGAAAAAATATCCAGTGAGCGGCAGTTCTGCGGGTGGAAATGCCTTGTTGATGCCAGAGGTCAGAGGTGAAAGGCCAGACTGGTTCGAGTTGATAGAAAGGCAACAGTGACTCAAATAACCACCCGTTACAACCGAGGTAGGCAGAAGAACATCTCTGAACGCACAGTACGTCCAACTTTGAGGCAGATGGGCTACAGCAGCAGAAGACCACGCTGGGGGCCACTCCTTTCAGCTAAGAACAGGAAACTGAGGCTACAATTTGCACAAGCTCATCAAAATTGGACAATAGAAGATTGGTAAAACGTTGCCTGGTCTGATGAGTCTCGATTTCTGCTGCGACATTCGGATGGTAGGGTCAGAATTTGGCATCAACAACATGGAAGCATGGATCCATCCTGCCTTGTATCAACGGTTCAGGCTGGTGGTGGTGGTGTAATGGTGTGGGGAATATTTTCTTGGCACTCTTTGGGCCCCTTGGTACCAATTGAGCATCGTTGCAACGCCACAGCCTACCTGAGTATTGTTGCTGACCATGTCCATCCCTTTATGACCACAATGTACCCAACTTCTGATGGCTACTTTCAGCAGGATAATGCAAGACTGGTTTCTTGAACATGACAATGAGTTCACTGGACTCAAATGGCCTCCAAAGTCACCAGATCTCAATCCAATTGAGCATTATGGGATGTGGTGGAAGGGGAGATTCGCATCATGGACGTGCAGCCGACAAATCTGCACCAACTGTGTGATGCCATCATGTCAATATGGACCAAACTCTCTGAGGAATGCTTCCAGCACCTTGTTGAATCTATGCCATGAAGAATTGAGGCAGTTCTGAAGGCAAAAGGGGGTCCAACCCATTACTAGCATGGTGTACCTAATAAAGTGACCAGTGAGTATATATATATATATTTATATATATATATGCACTGATGTAAAAAGAGAAATCACCAGAGATGACACTTGCAAGGTAAAAAAAATAAAGCAACACATCGCTGGAGGGCTTGTCTCATTGTCACAAAAACAAGCGATGAGGCTGGTTCACATGCAATTCAGATTTTTTGCCATTTTTTTTTTTTGACACATCCCTTCTGATAGCGTTCAAACGCACAAGCTCAAATGGAGGCGGCACTTTTTTTCTGGCCTCAGATATGTGACAAAATCATTTTTTTATAGGAATAAAAAAAAAAAAAAAGTGCAGGTGGCAGATGAGGGCCAAGCAATTGAAAATGAGCACATATCCCTGGGCTGGCTGGCGGGTCTCATTGGGAATGTCGATATGCTCCATATGTGTTTTATCACTTATCAGGGAGCAGGGATGACTCCAGACCTGGCACATTTTTTTTTTTTTTTTACAATGCGGTCGATGTGGACCAGAATCAGGCGAGAAAACGGGATGAGGTGGAGGTACGTACAGCAGATTGAGGCCCTCTACCCATCCCGGGGGTCGGGCCTTGTGTTTTTCCTCCATCTCTTCCCACAGGAATCCAACGACACGGCTCAATTATAGCCGGCCGACGCTCCCGCCGGAATGTTAGAGGGAATTAAAAATGTGTAAAATCCGTGGAATGGCGCCGACCTGATACGTGACATTACTGGATTCTCACGTCTTTTTTTGTTCTGGAAGACTAGTCAGAGGCAGTGTTCAATAAAATACCTTACACTGTCAGGAAAGCGAGTTTGAACAATATTGTGTTCACAGCAGTTTCTTTTTTCTTTTTTTTTTTTTTTTTTTACAAATACTGGTCGGAGGCGACAAAAGGTGTGAAAACAGCTACAGAAGATTACAGGAATGACAGCGGACATGCAGACTGTTCTCGAGAAAAAAGGCAAAAAAAACACAATTTCACCAGTGTCTACGCTATAGATGAGTTGGCACAAACACCTACAGCAGGCCTGAGGATGACCCAATTACCATATTTTGAGAATGGGACAAAAAAAAGAAAAAAGAAAAATCAATTTCGATCAAAGCTTCGACGGCCGGCAAAACAATCCACCAGAAGATGCGCGCTGTTTACCGCACATAGGACCAATCTGTGGTGAAAACACAGCGCCACAAATTGATTTTGCCTTTTTTTTTTTTTTTTTCCTTTTTCCCCCCTCCTCATCTCCGATGCTCGGTTGCCATGACAACCACAAACAAAAATGGTGCCTCATGAGCACAACCCGGACGCCGAGTTGAGTTGAAATTGACCAGACTTCTTCCTCCATGTCACATAGACACTATTTAAAAAGGGAAAAAAAAAAAATCAATCAATCAATCAATCATGGATTTCATGATCAGTTACCACGGCAACGATTTAGGTCATCTCTTAAGGCCTGAACGAGATTGTCAAACCCTGTTTTTTCCTGCCAACTATCAACTATAACACGTGCACGTCGCCTCCCCGACCTTCACTACTTGCAGCTTCACAGATTAATTTGATTCATGGATAGACGGTATGTATGATGCAAGCTCCTGTGATGCTTGTAAACGTTGTTGTGCACAGAAACTTGATTTGAAGGAAAATATCGTGACAATTCAACGTAGTTTTATGGCTCGATTCAAACAAAGGGCGTGCACCCCGGTGCACATTCACTACAACACCTCCAGCACTTCTGCAGCCTTGTATTTATTGTCTGGATACACATGTACACTCCCACTGCTTGCCCCTCTGCAAAGCCTCACGGAACCTGATAAGGGCGCGATGCAAATTAGCCTTTGGGCTGTACTGTAACTATACGGGAGCCAGTCACACAGGGAAGAATTAAATGCAAATCGCGCATTATCGCCAAACACACTCCCCCCTTATCCAGGAGAGTGACGCCTTTTGTGTTGTCGTGCATGCGGTGACAAAAAAAAAAAAAAAAAAAGTGCACGGCCTTCAGAAGGAAAAGAGGAAAAAACCAGAAAAAGAAAAACACGGGTCTCTGACAGCAACCTGCACTCCTGACTGAAGGGGACTCGTCAATCGCGTGAACAATAGCCGTCGCTCACGCTGTAATTATGGGTTTCATTACACAAACGTGCACCTCTCTGTGTCTGTGTATGCATGCAGCCGCTGCCACACACATATGGGGGACTAGCCACAAACAGGCGAGATGACAGCACTTTCTATATTTTTTTGTAATGTTCTTAAAGCGAGAGTCTGGCCTCTCTGTTCTGAAGTTTAAAAAAAATAAAATAAAATAGAAATGTCCATTTTTCCCGGCTGTGAGAATAAACTGAGCAACACGAAAGACACTGCAACAAAGAAATGTCAAAGTAGATTTTAATCACAGATTCTGTTAGGTGCCTATAGAGAGTTCCGTCTACAGCAGCCTCCCTGTACTCGGTCTTTTTATACATTTAACAGCTCCCCCCCTGCATATGCATTCTGCATGAACATTGTTTTAAATCTCAGAAGGAGCATCCGCACGGTTTAGAAAATGTCGGGGTAAAAATACACGCAGCAAAAATATATACGGGAACACTTCTGTTCTTGCCCCCGTTTTTCCTCCCCTTTCCCGGGTTTAACGGAAACATCTGCGCGTGCATTCCTCCCGAATGTTGTTCACAAACGAGTTCACATCGCCGTTAGCGGGGCGCTTGCTCCCCTCGCCAAGAAAAATCCATCCACCTGACAGGTGTGGAATATTAAGATGCCGATTAAACAGCGTGATGATTGCACAGGTGCCTCGGGCTGGTCACAATAAAACGTCCGGTCTGGAACGTGCAGGTTTTTTTTTCAAATCACGGGAGATGGATCGGGAGGGAGGGAGGTAGCCCGTGAACCCGAATTCCTATCCAAACCCGAGGTCCTATCGCAGAGCCGTTCATCCGCCGCCATCCGCTCGTGTTGCAGCGAGGATTACACAAGCTCTGTACCGCCGTTTCCTGGAAGCTGGAAACACACCAGTTCTTTTTATGGCCTCCAGGACTCCATGTTTGGGTGTACGAATCCGTGTTTTTATCCCTGCCAACACCCGGTAATCTCGCCTTAAAGAGAGCGGATAATGATCCACTGGATCTGAGTTGAGATTTTCTTGCAGATCCTGAGATTCCGATTTCATTCACTTACTCACAAACTTACATCATAACATGATACGACAATAAACGCCTTAACTCAAATGCATGAATGAAAACTGAAGTCAGGAATGTAGAATGCAGTGCTATTTAATAACAAAAAAAGTTATTACAATAGAAGAAATAAAAGAGAATCTTTGCCTTAACTGAAAGAAGAGCAGTGAAGGTCAGGGAGGCCACATGCATGCACAATAGTTAATGAAAAATGGATAAAAAAATGTGTTTGCAGCTTTGAAAATCCAAGATCACTTGACAAGTTTGCAATTTCATTTCAAAGTGACTTTTCTATCGTTCTAATATAATAAAATATTTGTAAATTACCTTTGTTAACTATAAACTCTTCCATATTTGGTGTTAGAGAAACTACTTAACATATATAGAAAATGGTCTATTACAGTTGAAAACATACTTCTCTTACCGTAAATTACCAAATAGCCGGGGTCAATTATTTATTTCAATCATTTAATAGATCAGACATTTATTTGAGACCAGGCAGCAGCTTAGGATTAATGATTATGTTGAATCTTCAGCTTTGGGTAACAGTAATTGACATATACACCATTTTATGAACCAAACAACTAAAATACCGTAAATTACCAAATAGAGCTTATATGTTTCAGTCACTTAACAGATCAGGCGATGCTCGGCAACAGTAGAAAAATTATAGTAATTTACTAAAATTCTTTTATTAAACCAGTGTAACTACCGTATTGCTTTTTAAAAAAAGAGATATTTTTCTTGCAGATATTGAGATTTCGATTTCATTCACATTTTTCTTCAAATCGGGTTAAGTGCACAAAATTTACAAGCATCACAGAAACTTACTTCATAACATTATAAAACAATAAAAACGCCTTAACTCAAATGCATGAAGGAAAACTAGAAGTCAAGAGACATGCTGTACATAGGCTGCATGGAAAACATGCATGTAAAATAGTTAATGAAAAAGAGAATTTTTTTTTGCAGCTTTGACAATCCAAGATCACACAATTTTATTTCAAAGTGACTTTTCACTGTCGTTCTATCATGTTGCTCAGCAAGTTAATATTTGAAAACTACCCTTTTTTAGCTTTAAACTCTTCCATATTTGGTGTTAGATCAACTACTTAACATATAGAGAATTGTCTATTACAGTTGAAAACATACTTCTCTTACCGTAAATTACCAAATAGATGGGGTCAAATATTTATTTAAATCATTTAATGGGTCAGACGTTTATTTAAGACCAGACTGCAGTTTAGGATTAATGATTATTTCATTCCTGATCTTGCTCAGAAAAACAGCTGAAACAGTGATTGACATTCACACCATTTTATAAACCAAACAACTAAATTACCGTAAATTACCAAATAGAGTAACACTTATATGTTTCAATCACTAAACAGATCTGGCGTTGCTCGGCAACACTGGAAAATCTATAGTAATTTACTAAAATTCTTTTATTAAACCAGTATAACTACCGTATGACTTTTTTAAAAACTTTTTTGAAACTCTTTCATATTGAGTTTTAGATAAACTACTCAACAAAACTGTAAATTACCAAATACAGTAAAGTACAGTAAAGAAAACTGTAAATTACCAAATACCTTTTAACAGATCAGATGTTTATTTCGGACCAGGCAGCAGTTTATTAATTATAGATTAATGATAGTTTCCTTTGGGAAACTGGGGGGATAAAAATGCACTTTAAGTTGAATCTACAGCTTTGGGAAACAGTAATTGACATATACACCATTTTATGAACCAAACAACTAAATTACCGTAAATTACCAAATAGAGTAAAGCTTATATGTTTCAACAGATCAGGCGTTGCTTGGAAAAACCCTAACCCTAATTTAACCAGTAAAACTACCGTATAACTTACATTTTTTAAAAACCTGGTTATATTACACTATTTAAACATCTCATGGCTGAGTTTCTCTCTGCCTGAAATCACGGTTTTTGATCTAACGGTAACGGAGTCCTTGTGGTCACCTGTGATGTGGGGACAATCACGCTCCATTTGTTCCTACACAATCACCGAGTTACAAAAGCCTGCTTTGTGTTAAGTAAGAGGCATTGGGAATCCTCGTGGAAAAAAAAAACAGGCTAGTTTGGTCGTGCACACTCGGAAGCGGATATTGATTAATGCAGGAGAAGGGCACAATCGCTGTGTGTGGATGTGGCTGCAGAGAATTTACATAGAAAGTTTTTCGCGGCTTGACTTATTGTGTTGCACGTTGGCCATGTAACATCCATCCTTTTTGACATTTGACAAAGGACCTCAACATTTTTCATAAACCCCCCCCATACAATAATGGGACCCAGTGGCTTTAGACTAGTCTACTCCATCTTTCATTCACTCTTTTATTCTCATATACATGTGCTATAATGCTTTGGTGGAGGCCATTCACGGCTAATGAATGGATGTAATTGAGAGGCTGGAGTAATACACAATTGAAGACTTTCACGGGTTTTATGGATCCAGCAGCTAATTAATGAAAAATAGAAGCCACATTGTCTCCCATCAAATCCAATCCTTAATTCACCAGGGTCCCAATCACCCCTCCACTGAAGCCTAACATTTTAATCATCGTACCTCCAGAGCACAAGGCCAGTCCCCTGGTCGATTATTGCGATTCAATTTAGCATATTAATTATAGCCGCTGCTGAAGGGTATGTTCGTTTCTCTGTACTCGGGGTAAAGCCAGCCTACTCCACGTTTTCCCTCTCCCAACATGTTTACTTCTTTTAAGCCACATTTAGGGCATGAATGCAACTTATCGTCACTGTGCGATAGAGCAGTGGTTCTTAAAAAGTAGGGGGGTGCTTCCATTTGACCAATGTTAACATGCTTTTTTATTTTTTTTACTGTCCTAGAATAAAGTGCAATTACACCTCCACTCCTTAGGGGGCAGTGGCGCACTCATTGTGTGAGAGAGTAAGCAGGGAGCATACAGCACAGAGTATGAGTATGAAGGGATGGCGGAGAGAAAGACATTACACCACAATCACGCTGATAAGACCATTTTATGTAGTTTTATTTTTCAGTATGATATGGTTTGACATGGTCAGTCAAAATAGGTTTAATTAAGAATTTTATTTTATTTTTGAATTTCAGATGCACTTTAAATCTTTTCTGTTAATTAATAAAGCTATTCTTTGTTGTAAGTTGGTTCATATTTCTTTCTTTTTTATTCTCGGCGAGATGTTTTCTTCTTCCATAGGGGGGGTGCAACAGAAAATAAATAAGAAGCACTGCGCTAGAGTATGGTAATCAGCTCCCTGAGCCCCAGATCGCCGGCGTGAATGAGTGGACGACCTCGACAGGGCAGCCCCACTCCCACTGTTAATCCTTCTGTTAGGACTAATAGGACCAATGGTTGCCCCCCCCCCGAACCTTAAGGGACTCTTGGTGGTCTTGTAGATGGTTTTGAACTTCAATTCCCATTTTTTTTTAAATTCTCCCAATTTTTTAGGGTTGTTTCCTCCAGTAAGTCAAAGTGTCTTCAGAGCAAAGATGCTAAATCCCCTGTGTGTGTGTGAATGTGTGTGAATGTGTGTGTGCAGATATTGTGATTGCGAAGCTCTCTGAGTGGTCAGAAAAACTAGGGAAAAAGGCGCTCTACAAATCCATTTACCATATCTCCACTCCGGTTAAGTGCCATTGGCTCGATGAAAGGAACCGTCTTCTATGCTTCTATCTGGACACTCGGGCTGAAAAGAAAAGAAAAAAAAAACATTACTGTACAACTCTATTCTTACACTGCTGCAGCAATGGAAGATAAAAAGAATATGTTAAATCAACCCCTTGTATAAAAACGTGAATACTACCTCCACCCGTAAGAGTGGAAATATTATGCACCTGGTTTTCAAATATGAATGAGTAACTCATAAAAGAGATGTATAACCCATCTTACTTTTTTTTTTTTTTTTTATTCCTTGAGTTTTATGAGTTAATACCAAACAGTTCTGTTGCTGCCATTTGATGGTTGATAGTGCAGTGTATACAAATCAGGCTAAGATTAACACGCCTCGAGGCGAGTTCCGGCTTTGCACATTGCAAATGCTGCAGAGAGCGTACGGTGTGAGGTGATGATAAAGTGGTTCCCCCCCCCCGCTGGGGGTCTCGCCTCGCCCCCCCCTTCCTCGATGCCCCTGCCCCTGTCTCTGGGCTCCTGGCATTCCTGGCCAGAACCCTGTCAAAATCCCAGAGAAGAGGCAGATGGGCCCGGCTTTTTATGTACTAATCAAGGAGGAATTTGCTCCCTCGCAGACACGTCACCCCCCTGACCCCCGCGTGTCTGGTCACATTCATTATTCATCCTCCGCCGAGGTGAGCCGCTGTAAAGGGTCGAGAGCGGAGTGGAGGAGGAAGCTCGATGGGGGGGTTAGGGCGCTGGCGGCGAGTGCTTGTCGTTCTCTGCCCCCGCCGACAGCTCGTCAGGTGTCCCCCAGTCCTTCATCTCAAGACGGAGGGCCCTCGTTAAATAACATTTAGGTCAAACTACTGTGGTCCGCGTTGTCCTTTTTCTTTTCTTTTCTTTGTTCCTTCCTGTCGTCTCTCGCTCACACGCCACCTCCTCCTTCATTTTTCCTTCTGGCTTCCCAGGTGACAGCTAGGGACAAACCATCTGGAGTTAGGAGCAGCTAATGTCCGCATTATTCAAATTTCACATGAAGGTGAGCGGTTGATTTACTCTACTTTATTAATTAATTAGCCCAGCCAAGGAGGTTCTGTTTTAGCTGGAGTTATATGCGTCTGAGTGTTAGCAAAATGCCTCAAATGTCACATTTTCAGCAAAAGTTGGGAATTTACCATAAACAGATGATGAACCTTGTAAAACCCACCCTTTTTTGTCTTATTTCAGAAAATGGTTGGAAGTAGCACAGTATTGCCTATCAGATTTATTATGCATGGTCCATTCAATGGGAAATTTCCATTGGGCCCTCATTGGTTTTCAAGGCGCTATCTCTTGACCCTGTGCTGTGATTGGCTAGTGCATGGTGTCAATCGATGCAAAACGACTCAAGAGACAAAAACGGTTGTGTTATTTGCACATAGAAACTAATGACAGAAGTGTAGTATTTCCACAAACGCCCCCCCCCC
Source organism: Eupleurogrammus muticus (assembly GCA_036785175.1). Lineage (NCBI taxonomy): Eukaryota > Metazoa > Chordata > Actinopteri > Scombriformes > Trichiuridae > Eupleurogrammus > Eupleurogrammus muticus. Next base: position 29,084,482 of record JAYKQN010000004.1, on the reverse strand, counting down.
ACTGCTACCTCGTACATCTCATGGGATAGTGTCTTAAGATGTTAAATTTTGGCAATAATCTGTGTTTATGCGATAGTAAGTGGACTTTAAAATCAAATTGTAACCTGTCAGATGTTAAAATCTTGCACCTGCATAGTAGAGGACAATAGTCATTACATTTACATTACACTTGGAAAAAAAAAAACTAATTATTGACTTAATTTGAGTACAACTGGACAACTGAAGGAATCTGAATATCAGATAATGTGATTGTAGTTTGATTTTCTTCTTGCAGAACCTAAAGTTCAGGTGGTAAAAGGAAAAAGAAGAATGGAAAGGATTTTTTATACATATATTTTGTCCCATGGCATATGGGACAATATACATATATATATATATATATACACATACATATATATACATATACACATATATATATACACATATACATACATATACACATATACACATATACATACATATACATACATATATATATATATACATATATATATATATACCTGCACCTGCAGTTTATTGAAACTCAACAATTATTGTGTATTTTACCTTATTATAAATTAGATTATTATTTGGAACCAGCAGTTACTTAACAAAATATGCACCTGCAGTTAATTGAAACTCGACAATTGTTGGGTGATTTACCTTATTAATGCAACATTTACGCAAAATTAATTTGATGCAAAATGCATTTGCATTAATGAGGTAAACCAAAATTTATTTGGTTTCAGTAGCCTTTTTTGGCTTATACACCTGCAGTTATTCGAAACTCGACAATTATTGGGTATTTTACCTTATTATAAATTAGATTATTATTTGGAACCAGCAGTTATTTATCAAAATATGCACCTGCAGTTAATTGAAACTCAACAATTGTTGGGTAATTTACCTTATTAATGCAAAATTTATACAAAATATATTTGCATTGATAAGGTAATCCAAAATTTATTGGGTTTCAGTAACCCCTTTTTGGCTTATACACCTGCGTTAATTGAAACTCGACAATTATTGGGTAATTTACCCTATTAATGCGACATTTATTTGGTTTCAGTAACCTTTTTTTGGCTTGTTTCATGCCTCTTGTGTGGCTCAATGCCTTTTTAAAATGTGCCGTGTGTCTCCATCGAGCTCAAACCGGGTTATTTCCAGGGTGCAGCAGAAAGGAATCGGGACATATTTCTGGCAGATTAAGCCGTTTTTATTGTTGGAGTGAATGACAGGCGGGTGGGTGGTGCAGGTAAAAAAAAAAAGAAAACGCCGGCTGCAGACAAGAGGAAGAGCAGGATGCGGCGTGGGCTCTGACATCGGTTAGAACAAACACAGCGGTGGTTTCAGCAAAAGGCCGCGACTGTTGTGACAAGTCATATTAGTGTATTGGTTCACACCTACTTACTGTCTCAAATACACTATACCACTACCACGTAGGATTAGATTGCACCACCGCCGTGCATGATTTATGATTTTTATTCCCAAGCAAAAACTGCTCAGAGAATTAAAATAATTGCATAAAAAATACGAGATTGACTTTGATTGACATTAAAGTAATCTGTGTAGTAAATTGATGTAAAACAGATTAAGGGCGTGGCGGTTGTGACCATATTTCTTTCTATTAGCCATTAGAGCTCAGCTCGGCTCAGTATGGTATTATAATCAACTTGCAGAGATGTGATACTCACTTAAGCCGGGCCATTTATCACAATGAACATTATATCCCATTATCATCATGCGGTCAGTGGAGGGCTTTGACAACTACCTTGTTGGTTCGCTCAAGGACGCTCTGACAAATGTTTGACAGTGATGTTGGCAGTAATGTGAGCACTCGTGGTTAATGAGCTATAAATTATTTGTGCCGTTATTTTTTTAAACTTTACTTTCTCGGCCTTCACCTGGCATCCTCGAATTATATTTCACGAGGTCCCCAGTCTGTTAATTTTGTCATTAGTATGCAAAGCTTTAAACCTTGAGATGTACCTTCTCGGGGAATTAAGCAAACGTGGGAAGGAGACAAAGTAAAACAAAAAAGTCAAAAAAAAAAAAAAAAAGTAGTGATGAAGCAAAAATGCGACATTCATAATATATACATTACATTAGTTGCATTATAAGGTGAATGATAGTATAGGCACTGATTTGGGAAAAGTGGAACTTTTGTATAAGTTAAAGTATTTTTCATTTGAAAATGATGTATGTAATTGTGCTGGCAAAAATCAATAAAGATGTGTTTATATTGAACAATATCAATAGTTATAGGTGATTTTCCTTTAATGATTTTCCTTTCTGGGGCATTTTATGCTTCATAATCTACTTTTTAGCAATGAAATGTTGAGGCAGACGATATAGCTAGAACATGGATAGATATTAAATATTTAATATCAGTGAATAGAAAGGATTGATCATTTTTAATCATCCATATTTAATTAAGAGAAAAAAAAAAATTAACTTGATTTGTTATGAGCCAGAGGAAGCTGCATTTTTTTTTTTGCAAAAGTGAAAATATAATTTGTATGTATATACATATATATACACATATATATATATATATACATATATATATATACATATATATACATATACATGTATATGTATGTATATATACATATATGTATATATATACATATACACATATATACATACATATATATACATACATACATATATATACACACATATACATACATACATATATACGCATACATATATACATATATATATACATATATATATATATATATATATATACACACACACACACACACACACCTATATATATATATACATACATACATATATATATTAATTTGGGATTACCTGTTTAATGTAAATTAATTTTGCATACATTTTTTTATTAATTAGGTAAATTACCCAACAATTGTCGAGTTTCAATTAACTGCAGGTACATATTTTGATAAATGCCTATTAATTGGTTCCAAATAACAATAATAATCTCATTTATATCTCATTTATATATATATATATATATATATATATCCTCAGTTATATAGAAGTCATACTTTTTTAATAAAAGAATTCGAGTAAATTACCATATTTTTCCCAGTTTTGCTGAGCAAGACTTTTTTTTTTATTATTAAGAAAGGAATTAATCATTTTCCCCAAATTTAAATTGAAATCGCAATATATGCCAGAAAAATCACAATTCAACTTTTTCTTAAATTGGTTCAGCCATTTTAATTATTTTAAGAAAATTTTAAAAAGCTGCTCGCCACTCACAATTCTTTTGTCTGATATTTCACCTTTACCAAAATATTCTATTCTATGCATATGTAAACAGGGGAAATAATAAAAGAATGAATTTCTAGCTAAGGCAAAAAAAGAAAAAAAACACTTGGTTTGAGATGCATTCATTTTTTCTTTAGAGCCTGGGTCATTTTCATCAAAAAAAAAGCTGAGAAATAGTTCTTGTTTTTATTTTGTCAGACACATTTCCAAATAGAATATCAGATTAATTTTCTTTTGAGTCCTTGCACGCTTTATATAACAACTTCAATTGTTTTTTTTTTGCTGGTTATGGTCAAACTCGTCCATCCGAAATATCTCATCTTTAATGTTAGTTTCTTTTAATACATTTTCATTTTATTCCATACACGATGATGCATTCTTCATAAATGTTGATGTTTTTGAAATCACAGTATCTCTTTGAAGTTTTAATTAAGATTAGTTCTATTGATCTAATAATACTTTATTAGAAAGTTTCAATCGCAGTGAAGTTCTGACTCACTCAGAAACATGCAGATGTTTTCTAATATATGTTAATACCAATGAATGAGAAAATATCGATGCACTTTCTAATCAACGGGAGCCATGAAGTCTCGAGTGCACGGACAGAGCAACACAGCTATCAGGCTGCCAGTCACTAAAAATGAAAGTAATAAGGTTAGCCAAGTACCAGAAAAATGTGATCACACTTCTTAAAGGCTAATTCCAGATTACATTCATGTAAGCACACTAATCAATTTAGATTCACCCATCAAGCTTAGTCAGATCATTAGGAAGCAATTTTCATTTGGCCTGAGAGTCCATTAGTTGCTTGAATAACACTGGACTCTAAATTGATGTGCTCAAATTGCATCTGGACTGATTTCAGAACAATAACAACCGGAGAAAATGACATGCAAATGCATCATTTGACCCCCCCCCCCCCCCCACACACACACACGGCGTCCATTGCAGCCGCTGATGGTGAAAACACGTCAAGCTGCAACGTCTTCACATTACCACCAACTTTGCAGGTTGCACCAATTGCTCGTATAATTGATGTGTTTATGGTGGCTCTGGGCACCCTTACTCCTTCACATCTTAATAGATGGAAATAGCAGCGCGTACGCTCCGCTGAGCATCACAGGAAGTGACTTTCAGCTACCTTACACAAGGTGGGCAAGTCAGCGGGGAGCGGGCCATTACGGCTGCGTTGTGGTTCATTTGAGTGCCGTGCACTGTGCAAGAAAACATGATCTTTCCGAGGCGGTCGGGGGATTCTGCACAGCGGGGCTTCGCCGGGGAGGAGTTGCCCCGTAAATTACAACTAATTACAGCTTCTATTGAGCTGAAATCCAGCCTGCTCGGGCCCACAGCGCCACTAAGACACGGGGGGATTTTCCCTCTTCCCATTTAAAGCCCGGCATCCACAGCCTTAAAATAAGCAAGCAGCATGAAAACGAACAGTAGAACAAGTATATGCAGTCATATAGGGTGTAAGGATATGATTTATGATATAACTCTTGAATTGAACTTAGATGGATATTGCTGAATATGTGCTTTTGACTTGCAGGGACCTCAACTTTAATAATCAATCATTATCTCAATTTGTAACATTACTGTTAAAAGCAGAACAATGTAGAAGTAATAGAAAATCCCAAAAAGCAGACGTCTCCTATAAAGGTTAGTTTGAGAAACTACTGTGTCCACCTCAGGAAGCCACTGATTCAATAGGACTAATTCCAAGATGGCCGTTATCTGTGTGTGAGAGCATGTGTGTTGACTTAGCTCACTGATTTTTTTTATTTTATTTTATTAAAAAAATCTGAATTTAGCCTGTCTGGTCAGATCATCAGCTTCCTGACACAGACCACAAAAAAACAGTCTGACTTAATATATAGCTGCAATGATTAATCGATTAGTTTTCAACTATCGCATTAATCACCACATATTTTAATATTCAATTAATTGACTTGATTCAAGAAAATGTCCAAATTCTCTGGTTCCAGCTTATTATTTCCTGGTTTCTTTATTCTTCTATAATAGTAAACTGATGATCTTTGGGTTGTGGACAAAGAACAAGACAAAGCATTTTAGGTTTAATCTCCAGCTTTGAGAAACAGTGAGTCCAGAGGTGGACCTGGTCTGTGTCAGATCCAATATATAGCTCATATATATTTATATATAGCTGCAATGATTAATCGATTAGTTTTCAACTATCGCATTAATCACCACATGTTTTAATATTCGATTAATTGATTTATTCAATGATTATCTCCTGGTTTCTTTATTCTTCTATAATAGTAAACTGATGATCTTTGGGTTGTGGACAAAGAACAAGACAAAGCATTTTAGGTTTAATCTCCAGCTTTGAGAAACAGTGATTGACGTTTTACGCCATTTTGTGAATACCATAATTTACCAAATAGAGTAAATCATATGTTTCACTCACTTAACATATCAGACATAGGTTTTTATTTAACCAGTTTGACTACTATAACTTATGTTTGGAAGAAGTCAGATTACAATACTGTAGTTGAACATCTGATGTTGTTAATTGAAACTCAGCTATTATTTGGTATTTTACGGTAATCATTTCAATAATTGATGGATTATTATACATTTTATTTGCAGTCCTACTGCAGAGCACAACAGGTCCACCATCGACGCCTCGCTCTCAACTTGGGCTTTGGGGGGATATTTACTTTTCACCCTATTCAAGAGGCGATAGACCAGGGTCTTGGCATACTGCTTGGCAAAGAAATTCTTCACCTTCTGGCCCACCTTTATTGGACTCTCAGGCGCAACCTTGGTCAAACTCTCCTCAAGATAGGAGCTAATATCCTGCCCCAGAGCCTCAACGTCAATCAGAGATTCTGATCTCTGGCGCTCATGCTGAGGCTCATCTGCAGTGCTCATAAGAGGCTCCGTCAGCTCAGTCAAGGCATTCATCAGAATGTCCTCCACTGATTTGCTGGTTGAAGCCACAGCACTGTCTCCTGATGAGACCTTCTCTGGTGGAGTCACTACCCTGGACTCCACCGAAGGCTCATCATCCTCATCACTCTCTTCGTCGCTGTCGACGTAAACGAAACGCTCGACAGGGGTCGTCGATGTCATCGGTTCGTCTTCTGCAACCTCATTTCCTGCAGACAGATTTGACCTCGGTCTACGCAGTTGAGGGGTGCATGCCGTCTTGACCTTGGTCAAGATCGTCCTCAGCATATTTCCCGCTTTACGCGCCATGATGGTCAGCTTGCTGGGGGTAGTGGTATGCTGATTTATGAAGACGTCCCCATCATCAGAGTTGGAGATGGACGAGTTTACACTCGCGGCCACCTCCCTCGTGATCAGCCTGCTCAACTCAGAGCAGGGGACATCAGCCTCATCCACGTTCAGAATCTCTGCGAAGCTCAGTTGAACAGATCGATTCACGCTGTTGTGAATATCCTGTATGCTGATTGGCTTCTTTGGCTGTAGACGAGCAGCCACTGCATCAGAGATGTGTGCCACTATCTCTAGCAGTAGCTCTACCAGCAACACCACAGTGGCATCGTCTGGTTTGCCCTTCTTCAGCAGCCGGCACTGCTCCTCAGTGATTCCCTCAAAAAAGGCCCTGATGAACGGACGAAGATTGTCCGTGGTGAGTCCTGTGCGCTCCATTTGATTTTCTATAATCACTGATGTTGAGGAAAAAAGTTGATGAATACTCAGCTTATTTCTGCTATATCTGACAAAGTCCGATATAACAGAAAGTGGACTGTGAATTTGGAAGCAAATTCTAGTGCACTTAGCAAAATGATAATCGTTGTCATGACAACAAAATAAATTGTTGGCATTTTTTATCCCATATGTTTGACCATTAAATCTAAATAGTGTCTAAACAATTCAATTCAACTTTATTTGTATAGCCCAGAATCACAAATCACAGATTTGCCCCAATGGGTTTTATAGTTTGTACAAAAGCAACACAACATCCTCTGTCCTTAGAGCCTCACATCATACAAGGTAAAACTCCCTAAAAAAACCCTTTAGCAGGGAAAAAACGGAAGAACCCTCAGGAAGAGAAACAGAGGAGGGATCTCTCTTCCAGGACGGACAGGCGTACAGTAGATGATGTGTGCAGGTGGAAACATTAGAGGGAAATTTGGACATTACAAACAGAGAAACAGAAATGTAATGAATTGGGTGTAAGTGGAGGATGAGGAGCAGGATCCATCACAGCTTCCAGGTTTCACCAGGACAGCATCAGACCCTCCAACATCCGTAGATCCCTCAGATGTTTTATCTTATTTGGGGTTTTAGTCAGTTTATTTTTATGAAAATGTTGATCTTGTTTTGATAAAATAGGAAATCAGGCTTGCAGATGTCCTTGACAACAGCCTTATAGAGGCGGTCAAACCTTTTTCGGGTTATGACCCAATCTATAGCCCTGACTGCATACTGGCTCTGTTCAATGATGTTGTTGGTGATGGCCTCTAGCTTGACGGCATAGGGCTCGTATATACTATAGTTGCCAATCATCCTAGACATCACCTTTACCACCAGATGGCTGCACATCAGTTTGTCATGACTGAGTTTATCCATGTCTGTCTCCGCCCTCTCAGCCTGCATTGAGGTCCCTGAAGATCCAGACCTCTGGTTCTCCACCGAGACCCATGCAGATCTAGGGCTCTGAGTCTGCACTGATATCTCTGCAGAATCAGAGCTCTGACTACACGGAGATATAGATATGGATTTAGAACTCAGTTCCTCCTCACATCCTGCAGCATCCGCATCAGTGATGGCCCCTGTCAGCATTTTCAGCCTTGAGTCAACAATCGCCACCACTACCTTCTGAGTCTGGTTGTCCAGCTGTTGACTAGACCACCAGTTCAGGAGGCTGACTAACGTCCTGACTCTGTTGGCTATGTACGCGTACATGCGCTTATGCAGAGCCAGTTTCGTTGATTTTGGCTGAATGTGAGCCAGGACCAGCTCACTGAGCTGTGTCAACGCCTGATTGTTACCTCCGGGTACCGAGACACAAAGGGCTTTAGTGTCTTCCTCTGGTTGAATCAGATCGTTAAATCGATTCAACAGGTCCACCATCGACGCCTCGCTCTCAACTTGGGCTTTGGGGGGATATTTACTTTTCACCCTATTCAAGAGGCGATAGACCAGGGTCTTGGCATACTGCTTGGCAAAGAAATTCTTCACCTTCTGGCCCACCTTTATTGGACTCTCAGGCGCAACCTTGGTCAAACTCTCCTCAAGATAGGAGCTAATATCCTGCCCCAGAGCCTCAACGTCAATCAGAGATTCTGATCTCTGGCGCTCATGCTGAGGCTCATCTGCAGTGCTCATAAGAGGCTCCGTCAGCTCAGTCAAGGCATTCATCAGAATGTCCTCCACTGATTTGCTGGTTGAAGCCACAGCACTGTCTCCTGATGAGACCTTCTCTGGTGGAGTCACTACCCTGGACTCCACCGAAGGCTCATCATCCTCATCACTCTCTTCGTCGCTGTCGACGTAAACGAAACGCTCGACAGGGGTCGTCGATGTCATCGGTTCGTCTTCTGCAACCTCATTTCCTGCAGACAGATTTGACCTCGGTCTACGCAGTTGAGGGGTGCATGCCGTCTTGACCTTGGTCAAGATCGTCCTCAGCATATTTCCCGCTTTACGCGCCATGATGGTCAGCTTGCTGGGGGTAGTGGTATGCTGATTTATGAAGACGTCCCCATCATCAGAGTTGGAGATGGACGAGTTTACACTCGCGGCCACCTCCCTCGTGATCAGCCTGCTCAACTCAGAGCAGGGGACATCAGCCTCATCCACGTTCAGAATCTCTGCGAAGCTCAGTTGAACAGATCGATTCACGCTGTTGTGAATATCCTGTATGCTGATTGGCTTCTTTGGCTGTAGACGAGCAGCCACTGCATCAGAGATGTGTGCCACTATCTCTAGCAGTAGCTCTACCAGCAACACCACAGTGGCATCGTCTGGTTTGCCCTTCTTCAGCAGCCGGCACTGCTCCTCAGTGATTCCCTCAAAAAAGGCCCTGATGAACGGACGAAGATTGTCCGTGGTGAGTCCTGTGCGCTCCATTTGATTTTCTATAATCACTGATGTTGAGGAAAAAAGTTGATGAATACTCAGCTTATTTCTGCTATATCTGACAAAGTCCGATATAACAGAAAGTGGACTGTGAATTTGGAAGCAAATTCTAGTGCACTTAGCAAAATGATAATCGTTGTCATGACAACAAAATAAATTGTTGGCATTTTTTATCCCATATGTTTGACCATTAAATCTAAATAGTGTCTAAACAATTCAATTCAACTTTATTTGTATAGCCCAGAATCACAAATCACAGATTTGCCCCAATGGGTTTTATAGTTTGTACAAAAGCAACACAACATCCTCTGTCCTTAGAGCCTCACATCATACAAGGTAAAACTCCCTAAAAAAACCCTTTAGCAGGGAAAAAACGGAAGAACCCTCAGGAAGAGAAACAGAGGAGGGATCTCTCTTCCAGGACGGACAGGCGTACAGTAGATGATGTGTGCAGGTGGAAACATTAGAGGGAAATTTGGACATTACAAACAGAGAAACAGAAATGTAATGAATTGGGTGTAAGTGGAGGATGAGGAGCAGGATCCATCACAGCTTCCAGGTTTCACCAGGACAGCATCAGACCCTCCAACATCCGTAGATCCCTCAGATGTTTTATCTTATTTGGGGTTTTAGTCAGTTTATTTTTATGAAAATGTTGATCTTGTTTTGATAAAATAGGAAATCAGGCTGCACTGCAGCATGCTCTGTGAATGAGAAAACACAGGGCAGGACTCCAGGAACACAGCAGATTTAAAAGTACAATAGTGGTTCATCAGTATCACAGATAGAAGAAGAAAAAGAAAACCCAGGGCATCTCATGAGGACCCGGCAGACTAACCTATCGCAGCATAACTATGACTAGGCCAGCCAGGGCCGGCCCCAACTATACGCTTCATCGAACAGGAAAGTTTTTTAACCTATTCTTAAATATAGGAAGGGTGTCTGCCCCCCGGACTGAAACTGGAAGACGATTCCACAGGAGAGGAGCCTGGAAGTGGAAGGCTCTGCTTCCTGTTTTAATTTTAGAAATTCTGGGAAGATTAGAAATGGGTCTATAGTTGGCTAAAATACTTGAGTCGAGGACAGTTTTTTAAGAGGTTTAATTACAGCTACTTTAAAGGACTGTGGTACATAGCCAGATAATAAAGACATATTAAGTATTTCTAGTAAGGAAGGGCTAATCAAAGGGAAAATGTCTTTTAGCAATCCAGATAGAATAGGGTCCAGAAGACTGGTTGAAGTTTTAGATGACGACATCAGTGAAGCTAGTTCAGCGAAGTTGATTGAAGTAAATGTGTCGAGGTGAATATTAGCTATTTCATCTGTCTCTACACTAACCGCATCTGAGGGCAGATTAGAGCCAGTGGATGGAACAAGGTGATAAATTCTGTCTCTAATTGTCAGAATTTTGTCGTTGAAGTCCATGAAGTCATCACTGCTGAGGGTTGTAGGAATACGTGGATCAATAGTGTAGTTACATTTAGTCAGTGAAGCTAACGTGCTGAAGAGGAACCTTGGATTGTTTTTTTTTTTTTTTCAGTGAGGTGTAAGAAGCAGCTCTTCCTGTAGATTATGAGACTCTTTCCATGCGTGTGAAGCTTCTTCCAGTTTGCTGGAGCACCATATTCGTTCATGCCTCAGAGAGGTTAACTTTAGTGTACGGGTGAAAGAGTTATACCAGGGTGCGACTCTTTTTTGTTTAATTAACTTATTTTTTTTTTGCAGTGAATTTAATAGTTATTAAATTGTTAGATTTTTTATCCTATATATTTGATTGTTTAGATTTAAAGGTATTTTCCATTTTATCTGATATTAGACAGATGGTCAATGAATTAACCAAAATATGAAACAAATAGCCACAATATTTTAGATAAAAAGACAAAAATATCAGATAAAATAAAAAATTATGTGGGATAAAAGACAAAATATTTTAAAGTAAACAGCCAAAATATGGGCTATAAAGACAAAAATATAAGATTAAAAAAGACAAATATGGAGGATAAGGGCAAAACCTTTAAATCTAAACAGTCAAACAGTCAGGATAAAGATGCAAACAATTGAATTTTGCTGTCATGACAATGAGGAGAAGTGATGTCCCTGAGAGAAATGAGGCTATACAAATAAAGTTGAATTGAATTGAATTGTTTAGACACTATTTAGATTTAGTGGTCAAACATATGGGATAAAAAAAGCCAACAATTTATTTTGTTGTCATGACAACGAGAAGAAGTGATGTCATTAAGGAAAATGATGTCACAAACAGAAGTGATACACTGACAAAATGATGTCATAGTCAGAAGTGATGTCACAGTAAAAGGTGAAATTTGATTGGTTGATCGGATGTAATGACATCATTATGACATGTCATCAAAGCATCAGAGGTTTTAAAAGTCCGGCTCGTCTCTGCTGGATTATTACTACTTTTGCAGGATACGCAGGATACACGGAATACACGGAATACACTGAATACACTGAATACACGGATTACACAGAATACGAAGAATACCTAATAGAATACCCAGTACAAAACGCATAATATCCAGTATTATCATTTTGCTAAGTGCACTAGAATTTGCTTCCAAATTCACAGTCCACTTTCTGTTATATCGGACTTTGTCAGATATAGCAGAAATAAGCTGAGTATTCATCAACTTTTTTCCCCAACATCAGTGATTACAGAAAATCAAATGGAGCGCACAGGACTCACCACGGACAATCTTCGTCCGTTCATCAGGGCCTTTTTTGAGGGAATCACTGAGGAGCAGTGCCGGCTGCTGAAGAAGGGCAAACCAGACGATGCCACTGAGGTGTTGCTGGTAGAGCTACTGCTAGAGATAGTGGCACACATCTCTGATGCAGTGGCTGCTCGTCTACAGCCAAAGAAGCCAATCCGCATACAGGATATTCACAACAGCGTGAATCGATCTGTTCAACTGAGCTTCGCAGAGATTCTGAACGTGGATGAGGCTGATGTCCCCTGCTCTGAGTTAAGCAGGCTGATCTCGAGGGAGGTGGCCACGAGTGTAAACTCGTCCATCTCCAACTCTGATGATGGGGACGTCTTCATAAATCAGCATACCACTACCCCCAGCAAGCTGACCATCATGGCGCGTAAAGCGGGAAATATGCTGAGGACGATCTTGACCAAGGTCAAGACGGCATGCACCCCTCAACTGCGTAGACCGAGGTCAAATCTGTCTGCAGGAAATGAGGTTGCAGAAGACGAACCGATGACATCGACATCCCCTGTCGAGCGTTTCGTTTACATCGACAGCGACGAAGAGAGTGATGAGGATGATGAGCCTTCGGTGGAGTCCAGGGTAGTGACTCCACCAGAGAAGGTCTCATCAGGAGACAGTGCTGTGGCTTCAACCAGCAAATCAGTGGAGGACATTCTGATGAATGCCTTGACTGAGCTGACGGAGCCTCTTATGAGCACTGCAGATGAGCCTCAGCATGAGCGCCAGAGATCAGAATCTCTGATTGACGTTGAGGCTCTGGGGCAGGATATTAGCTCCTATCTTGAGGAGAGTTTGACCAAGGTTGCGCCTGAGAGTCCAATAAAGGTGGGCCAGAAGGTGAAGAATTTCTTTGCCAAGCAGTATGCCAAGACCCTGGTCTATCGCCTCTTGAATAGGGTGAAAAGTAAATATCCCCCCAAAGCCCAAGTTGAGAGCGAGGCGTCGATGGTGGACCTGTTGAATCGATTTAACGATCTGATTCAACCAGAGGAAGACACTAAAGCCCTTTGTGTCTCGGTACCCGGAGGTAACAATCAGGCGTTGACACAGCTCAGTGAGCTGGTCCTGGCTCACATTCAGCCAAAATCAACGAAACTGGCTCTGCATAAGCGCATGTACGCGTACATAGCCAACAGAGTCAGGACGTTAGTCAGCCTCCTGAACTGGTGGTCTAGTCAACAGCTGGACAACCAGACTCAGAAGGTAGTGGTGGCGATTGTTGACTCAAGGCTGAAAATGCTGACAGGGGCCATCACTGATGCGGATGCTGCAGGATGTGAGGAGGAACTGAGTTCTAAATCCATATCTATATCTCCGTGTAGTCAGAGCTCTGATTCTGCAGAGATATCAGTGCAGACTCAGAGCCCTAGATCTGCATGGGTCTCGGTGGAGAACCAGAGGTCTGGATCTTCAGGGACCTCAATGCAGGCTGAGAGGGCGGAGACAGACATGGATAAACTCAGTCATGACAAACTGATGTGCAGCCATCTGGTGGTAAAGGTGATGTCTAGGATGATTGGCAACTATAGTATATACGAGCCCTATGCCGTCAAGCTAGAGGCCATCACCAACAACATCATTGAACAGAGCCAGTATGCAGTCAGGGCTATAGATTGGGTCATAACCCGAAAAAGGTTTGACCGCCTCTATAAGGCTGTTGTCAAGGACATCTGCAAACACTGGGGCAGTGCGGACCTGTTTGTGTTGGCAGCTGTCACAGATGAGCCAGGACTAGAGGGGTACTTGGTGTCCACTGTGATATCAAAGTTCACCTCAGCTCCGAAGAAACGCAACGCGTTCTGTCGTTTCTGTTCATCTGTGGGAAAGGCTTTCACTAAGCCTTTCCGACGCTAAACCTCCACCACCACCACGCATTGGAATTTAGTCAGTTGGTCAGATTGTTTTCTTTTCCAGAGGTGGACCTGGGTGCTGAAAAATGGACCCGGGTCTGCTTCAGGACGATGATGATTTGACCAGCCAGGCTAAATTCTGAAAAAAAAAAAAAATTTTAAATGAAAAAAAAATAAACACACACACATGCTCTCTCTATCTCTCTATCTCTCTGTCTCTCTCTCTCTGTGCGTCCGGGTCCATACGCACACACACGTATAGATAACGGCCATCTTGGAATTAGTCCTATTGAATTGTTGGCTTCCAGAGGTGGACCCCGTGGGCTGTAGCAGGGCCGGGGTTTACTTCTGGAAGCTGACAATAATATAAGACTGAATTCTAAGACATAACACCAGTGAGCTGAATCTATAGGTTGATCGGTTCACACCCACTGTTCATTTAAACATGAGCAGTGAGAGTGTTTTGGCTTTGGGAGGCCCATGGGCCTTCCAGTAAAATTGACAAATATGTCACACGTGTTAAAACACATATGTGAAATAATGATAAATATATATTGGTTGAGAAAACGTAATATTTGAATGTGAACAGTCAAAAAATCGTAGCTCCCCCTGCAGTATCTACCGCCGACTGAGTTACGCTCACACGCGTTCTCACACGCACACACCAAAAGATAACGGCCATCTTGGAATTAGTCCTATTGAATTTTTGGCTTCCAGAGGTGGACCCCGTGGGCTGTAGCAGGCCCGGGGTTTACTTCTGGAAGCTGACAATTCTATAAGACTGAATTCTAAGACATAACACCAGTGAGCTGAATCTATAGGTTGATGGGTTCACACCCACTGCTTCATTTAAACATGAGGAGTGAGAGTGTTTTGGCTTTGGGAGGCTCATGGGCCTTCCAGTAAAATGAACAAAGGCTGGAGCGGTATTTGGTGTCTATGGATAGAAGTTATTTTGTGCTCTGCAGTAGGACTGCAAATAAAATGTATAATAATCCATCAATTATTGAAATGATTACCGTAAAATACCAAATAATAGCTGAGTTTCAATTAACAACATCAGATGTTCAACTACAGTATTGTAATCTGACTTCTTCCAAACATAAGTTATAGTAGTCAAACTGGTTAAATAAAAACCTATGTCTGATATGTTAAGTGAGTGAAACATATGATTTACTCTATTTGGTAAATTATGGTATTCACAAAATGGCGTAAAACGTCAATCACTGTTTCTCAAAGCTGGAGATTAAACCTAAAATGCTTTGTCTTGTTCTTTGTCCACAACCCAAAGATCATCAGTTTACTATTATAGAAGAATAAAGAAACCAGGAGATAATCATTGAATAAATCAATTAATCGAATATTAAAACATGTGGTGATTAATGCGATAGTTGAAAACTAATCGATTAATCATTGCAGCTATATATAAATATATATGAGCTATATATTGGATCTGACACAGACCAGGTCCACCTCTGGACTCACTGTTTCTCAAAGCTGGAGATTAAACCTAAAATGCTTTGTCTTGTTCTTTGTCCACAACCCAAAGATCATCAGTTTACTATTATAGAAGAATAAAGAAACCAGGAAATAATAAGCTGGAACCAGAGAATTTGGACATTTTCTTGAATCAAGTCAATTAATTGAATATTAAAATATGTGGTGATTAATGCGATAGTTGAAAACTAATCGATTAATCATTGCAGCTATATATTAAGTCAGACTGTTTTTTTGTGGTCTGTGTCAGGAAGCTGATGATCTGACCAGACAAGCTGAATTTAGAATTTTTCTTTTTAAATAAAAAAAAAATAAATAAAAAAATCAGTGAGCTAAGTCAACACACATGCTCTCACACACAGATAACGGCCATCTTGGAATTAGTCCTATTGAATCAGTGGCTTCCTGAGGTGGACACAGTAGTTTCTCAAACTAACCTTTATAGGAGACGTCTGCTTTTTGGGATTTTCTATTACTTCTACATTGTTCTGCTTTTAACAGTAATGTTACAAATTGAGATAATGATTGATTATTAAAGTTGAGGTCCCTGCAAGTCAAAAGCACATATTCAGCAATATCCATCTAAGTTCAATTCAAGAGTTATATCATAAATCATATCCACAACCCAAAGATCAGTTAACTATTATAGAAGAATAAAGAAACCAGAAAATAATAAGCTGGAACCAGAGAATTTGGACATTTTCTTGAATCAAGTCAATTAATTGCTTTTTGGGATTTTCTATTACTTATACATTGTTCTGCTTTTCAACAGTAATGTTAAAATTGAGATAATGATTGATTATTAAAGTTCAGCAATATCCATCTAAGTTCAATTCAAGAGTTATATCATAAATCATATCCACAACCCAAAGATCATCAGTTTACTATTATAGAAGAATAAAGAAACCAGAAAATAATCATTGAATCAAATCAATTAATCGAATATTAAAATATGTGGTGTTTAATGCGATAGTTGAAAACTAATCGATTAATCATTGCAGCTATATATTTAGAAGGCTGAGAGTCCATTAAATGTAAGAATAATTAGTTGTAATATAATCATTGCAGCTCACATGCCCACAAAAACGTGCTTTATAAATAAACATGCTTCATAAATAAAACTTCACTCTCTGAGTTGAAGTTCTGTGGCTACTTCCATATCTCAGTGTGATAACCAAAGCTCAAATGTATATTTTTGTGTTTGGTTTTTTACATTACCAGCCTCAATCCTGCTATTATTTGCCACAGCGAGCATCAGAAGCCGATCAGTGGCTGAGCCCTGGTGTACAGAGCTGCAGGTGACACTAACAAGCCTTCACAGGCAGCACAGAGCTGATATACAGTACATTAATGAGAGATGTGTTCCAGTGAACACAACACGTGGCCCCATTTATAAATGTGTTATAATTAGAGCTTGAAGGATCTATGTGTAATACTCCTGGCTTGGCTCCTAACTAGTGGGAGGCAGCATTTCACCTCCTACACCTTCCTCCACCTCATGTCAATGAAATACATGTTTTAACCCCGTGGCGTAATTGCCGAAGCCATATTTTAAGGTTTTCAGGCAATATTGAGGAGTGAATCAGCAGTGTGAGGAGAGTAAGAGTCAGGCAGATACCTCAATCCCGGCCAAAATACGACTGAAGCCAAAAAAGAAAAGAAAAATAAAAGCAGGGAATCACCATTCGCCCTGCAGCAGCAGCAGAAATTAACAGATGCAGCATTGCAAGTTGTGTTCTGCTGTGGAGGGAGAAGTGTTAGCCAGTGCTAACTGCTAACTGGATATGGGACTCACTGTTTAAACATATTTGGTATTTAAACTTCATTTTCAACATAAATTAGAGATAAATCTTACACAAGCCTACAACACAAAAACCTTCCTGAAAGGGATATAAATGTGTTTCTAGTAACTGTCAGGTCAGTGCGCTACACTAAAACCGGTCAATTTCCTGCCTTGGTTGCAGGCAAAAATGAGGAATCCACTATTTAGAACCTGGTCCTGGATGGCTACTGTGGGTACAGGTTTTTACTAATGAAGGTCTCTAGCAAGGAGCTCTAGTGATTGATTAGTAGAATCAGATGTTACTGCTTAGTTGGAACAAAAACCTGCACCACAGTAGCCCTCCAGGACCAGGGTTGGTGACCCCCTGATCTAGAACATCCAAATACCTTCAAAAGGCCTTTAACGAGTACGTGAATGGTTTATATTCTGCTCCAAAGACCTAGCTATGAAATAATAATTTGCATCCTCACCACAGGAACCAGCCAAAGTTCATCATTTGGTATTAGGTGGTTGGAATTGACCGATCAACACCTGGAGACTGTGATGGATCCTTGTCGCCTCATCCAAATATACACTAAATACTTATATCTCTGCTATTTAATGGACTCTGCAATTCCTTTCCTGTTCTAATGTGTTTTATTTCATCCAGTCGTCTATTGCAAGCATGTTCATCCTGGTAGATGGATCCTTCCTGAGGTTTCTCCTCTCCATTAAAGGGACAGGGGATCTCCTGTTGCTCTTGTACAAACTGTGAAGCCCATCGAGGCAAATCTGTGATGTGTGATTTGATGTTGAGCTAAACAAATAAAAACCACCTTGACTTAAAACAGGTGGGAGGATTCAAGTGGAATTTTAGGCGTGATAATTTAAGATAAGATAACACGGGGAAATTTGTCTGTTACTGCAGCGTACAGAGTAAAGAAAACGAAAATAAAAGCTGAAGAAGATAAAGGCTATATAAAATAAAAAATACACACAACACTATGCACAAAATTCGTAGAATTTGTTGATGATCAGCATACACAGTATGCATTATGGACATAGAATGGAAAAAAAAATATTAATAAATAGCAATAAAAAAGTAAAAATAAGAAAAAAGTTTGCATAAGCAAAGCATACATACATACACACATATTTACATATATATACGCACATACATAGCTAATGCATACTCAACAGCTAAAAGATGTCACATAGTACATCAAGAAAACTAGTGATGTGATATATATAAAGAGAGAGAGAGAGAGAGATGAAAATAAAAGCCTCACTTCAGTTTCGTTTCTCAACACTACTGCAATTAATAAAAAAGAAAAAAAAACAGTGTTCCTAGCTTGGCATGATGTAAGTGTGATACAATTCTCTCGGCCTGTGGTTTCAGAAGAGGAAAGCTCATTTTTGGTCAGTCTAACAGTGTGAGCTTTGACAGAAATCAAGTAAAAAGAAGGGGAAAAAAAGAAAAGACGGTATCCATGGTTGCCGTAATCCCCAGAAAACTTTAAGTCTGGAGATCATCAGGGTCTTTCACTTTCTCTCAAAGTCTTGCACACAACACAAGCATTCAGAAATGTTTAAAAAAGCATCTTCCCACAATGACAAAATAGTAAAAGGGAATGTATGGTCCTAGACAGAAGAGATGAGATGATGGCGGTACCTGAAAGCGGTAACAATGCACAAGGTCAGAGATATGCATGTTCAATTAGGACATTTCGCAGGCGACAAAAGAGAAAAATCCAATAATCACGTTCCTTTCAAACCCTTAATCAAAACCCCACAGAACCCATATCAACCGTGAATCCTTCCAGTACCTCGCTGCATTTTTAAAGATGATCTCGCAGTTATTAGCTATGGTTACCATGGACACGGGAAGAAAAAATCTCTAATCACACATTTTCACAGTCAGAGCTTCCCTTTATGGAAAAAAAAAAAGAATCAAGTGAAAGTGAATTACTTTGCTCATTGCGTAGCGTCGGACTAACTAACTAACTCTCAGCCGGGAACAGGGCGACCAGCAGCTTCTCCCGTCGCGTCACGAGATGAAGAATCTCAGCTAGATCGACGCATCAGTCAATTAAAATCCTCCTGAAATTAAAATTATCCTCCAAATCCTTTAAAAATTACATTCCCTGTCATGTTGTTCGCTCATTATACTTCAACCAATAGTATCATTGCATCCACCTGTCAATCAAGGAAATTGATCTTCAGAACCTAAATTAATTGTTAATAATGTCTGATTCATCCTGGATACATCCATTTTTTTAATCATCCAATCATATTCCTGATGAGAGCTGCAACTAATGACCATTTTTTTTTAATAGTAAATAAATCTATGTATTATTGAAGCAATTATTTGATTATTTGTTTGGTTCATAAAATGGTGTAAAACCTGAATTACCATTCCCACAACCTGATAATCATCAGTTTACTATTAAAGAAGAGTAAAGATACCAGAAAATATTCAGATTTGAGAATCTGGAAGAGAATTTGCAGATTTTTTGACTCAAATCCATTGGCAATGAATTGATTAATCATCTAATTTGTGCAGCTCTTGCAGAAATTATCACCAGATTTTCTAAAAATGGTTGACAATTCAATTAAAATTAAAATCACACAAATTTTGCCAAATTGTTTATAGAATTAAGATTCACAACCACTTACAGCAATGTTTCTTTGATAATTCTTGTATATGTATATATTCATTCTTGTATATTTAGGGACATAAAACTATGATGAAAAAAGAAGGAAAAAATGAGATTTGCAAAGCTGGAACTAGAAAAAATGGGCATTTTCTTCTTAAAAATGAGTGAAATAATAGTTGTGATGTATGTAATAGTAATAAAAGAGCAATAAATTGATTAATCAAGTAATCTTTGCAGCTCTGGTAGAAATCATCACCAGATTTTCAAATTTTCTTAAATAATGACAATTCATTAAAATCACTCTATTGCACATTTATTGTAAAATCTCATACATGGCAAATTTTCTTCAATAATCATTCTTGTATTTTTACTACAATTGGGGACATAAGATTATGAAATAATTTGAGAAGCTGGAACCATAGAATTTAGACATATTCTTTATGAAAATTACTTTAATCCATCAAACACTGTTGGCGATTAGTAGGAAACTAAAATCGGTTGAAAACGACCGATCGTTGCAGCTCTAATGCTGAACTTCTTACATTTAGTTCTATTCATTTAATCCAGCACCTGCACACATTTCTTTTATTTTGTCACTGGGATGGATGCATCTCTCACATCCATTTTTAAAAAAAAAAGGAGAAAACATATGGACCGAGCAGGAGGTGGTAACTCCAGCGAAGGCGGTGTCCAACCTCCTCGGCGAGGGTGGCAGACAGAGCCACATTAACACCTGTGAGACTGGTAAGCCTCGGGTTTGGCAAAGCCTCTTACCCCGGGCCGGGTGTCATCCGCTTTTTACGAGGCGAAAAGGCACACGGGCATTTATACGCGGGTGGGGGGGGGGGTTGGTACACGCTCCCCTATATCATGGATTTGAAGAATCGGGCGAGACGACGTGTCGCGTGGCGTTCCCTGCTCACAACCGCCTGAACAACTCATGACACTTTATGGTCAACGACACGCAGCTGAAATTTAAATCAACGCCGACATCCTTACGAACGCTATCTTTGCTTTAGTCCCCCCCCCAAACCCCCCCTTCGGAAACGACTCGATTGAATATATGCATGTTTTATGAGTGTAAACTGGTGCAATTAGCCGCGGCGCTATATTTTCTACCTTGAGCGGTGGCAGGAGCTCCTGTTATGGGTTTACTTTACGGCCGATGTGGGTGTGGCCCGCGTCCGACGCAAGCGCCATATTCCGCCGAGAGTCATCATGATTGACTAGTTCATAACCGGCTCTGACACCCCACCGGCCGACTAATCTGCACTATTTACCGTTTCTTAGGGGAGGGGAAAAAACAAAGCCAAGAACAGACTTTAATTCAAACTATTTTATTATAGAATACTGAGAGAATAATAAAAATAAAACATTACATAACACCAAAGGAACCTATAATACAACACTGGCCTAACTTTATCTTTTACAGTGGCATGCACAGGTTGACCCTTGTTTGCCCAATTATTGAAAACAGCATGCTAAGGGCCCTGTAGGAGCCATAATGCATGCTATATTGCCCTATAGGATCCAGAATCACATGCTAAAGTGGCTCTCAGAGCCAAAATCGTGTGCTAAATTGCTAAGAGTGCTTTCATGCCAGCCAAAACATATACTAAACTGGCCTCTTGGAACAAAATGAGTTCCCTAAATTTCCCTAAAGGAACCAAAATGCGTGCTAAAGTGTTCTTTTAGGAGCCACACCATGTGCTAAAGTGCCCTCATGGCAGCCAACATGTGCTTAAATGCCTTATAGGAGCCAAATTGCCAAAATATGATGCTAAATTGGCTTCTATGAACCAAAATGTGCCAGACCTGCTCCTATAGGAGCCATAACGTGTGCTAAGGTGCCAAAATATGTGCTAAAATGCCTTATAGGAGCCAAATTATGAGCTAAAGTATACTCTAGGATCCAGAATCACATGCTAGAGCGTCTCTCTGAGCCAAAATCGTGTGCTAAATTGCTAAGAGTGCTTTCATGCCAGCCAAAACATATACTAAAGTGGCCTCTTGGAACAAAATGAGCGTTAAATTTTCCTAAAGGAGCCACACCATGTGCTAAAGTGTCCTCATCGCAGCCAAAATTACAAACTAAAGTGGCTTCTAGGAGCCAAAACCTGTGCTAAGCTGCCTTTTAAAAGTTAAAACATGTCATACTGACCCAAAATGTGTACTAAAGTGTCTTCGTGGCAGTCAAAACATGTGCTAGAGCACCTTATAGGAGCCATAACATAAAATTACCCATGATGAAGTGGCTTCTCTGAGCCAAAAAAGGGGTAAATTGCCCCATAGGAGCCATAACCATACTTAAGTGCCTTCTAGTAGCTGAAACATGTGCTAAGGGGCCAAAACATGTGCTACAGTGCCATATAGAAGCCAAATTGCTATAATCACATGTTAAATGGCTTCTAGGAGTGCCTTCTAAAAGCCAAAGCATGTGCTAAGCTACTTTCGTGGCAGTCAAAATGTGTGCTAAAGTGCCTTACAGGAGCCAAATTGGACAAATATCATGCTAAAGTGGCTTCTATGAACCAAAATGTGCCAGGCCTGCTCCTAAAGGAGCCACAACATGTGCTAAAGTGCCCTCATGGCAGCCAAAATTACAAACTAAAGTGGCTTCTAGGAGCCAAAACTTGTGCTAAGCTGCCTTCTAAAAGTTAAAACATGTGGTACTGACCCAAAATGTGTGCTAAAGTGTCTTCATGGCAGTCAAAACGTGTGCTAAAGCGCCTTATAGGAGCCAAATTGCCAGAATGTCATGCTAAAGTGATAGAGAGAGCCATAACCATACAAAAGTGCCTTTTAATAGCTGAAACATGTGCTAAGGGACCAAAACGTGTGCTAAACTGTCTTCATGGCAGTCCAAACATGTGCTAAAGTGCCATATAGAAGCCAAATTGCCATAATCACATGTTAAATGGCTTCTAGGAGTGCCTTCTAAAAGCCAAAACATGTGCTAAGCTACTTTCGTGGCAGTCAAAATGTGTGGTAAAGTGCCTTACAGGAGCCAAATTGCATAAATATGATGCTAAAGTGGCTTTTACGAACCAAAATGTGCCAGACCTGGTCCTATAGGAGCCATACGGGTGCTAAAGTGGCATCTAGGAACAAAATGAGCGTTAAACTTGTGCTAAAGCGCCTTATTAGAGCCAAATTGCCAAAATTGCCTGCTAAAGTGCCCTATAGGAGCCATAACTCATGCTAAAGTGGCATCTAGAACCACAACATGTGCTAAAGAGCCAAAATGTGTGCTAAAGGGCCTTATAGGAGCCATAACCATACTAAAGTGCCTTCTAGTAGCTGAAACAGGAGTGCCTTCTAAAAGCCAAAACATGTGCTAAGGTACTTTCGTGGCAGTCAAAATGTGTGGTAAAGTGCAAAAATATGATGCTAAAGTGGCTTCTACGAACCAAAATGTGCCAGACCTGGTCCTATAGGAGCCATAACTTGTGCTAAAGTGGCATCTAGGAACAAAATGAGCGTTAAACTTCCCTAAAAACGTGCTAAAGCGCCAAATTGCCTGCTGAAGTGCCCTATAGGAGCCATAACCCATGCTAAAGTGGCATCTAGAACCACAACATGTGCTAAACAGCCATAATGTGTGCTCAAGTGCCTTATAGAAGCCAAATTGCCAAAATTATGCATGATGAAGTGGCTTCTCTGAGCCAAAAAAAGAGGCTAAATTGCCCCATAGGAGCCATAACCATGCTAAAGTGCCTTTTAGTAGCTTAAACATGTGCTAAGTAGTGAAAAACATGTGCTAAAGTACTTTCGTAGCAGTCAAAATGTGTGCTAAAGTGCCTTACAGAAGCCAAATTGGATAAATGTCATGCTAAAGTGGTTTCTACAAACCAAAATGTGCCAGGCCTGCTCCTAAAGGAGCCACAACACAAAAATTACAAACTAAAGTGGCTTCTAGGAGCCCAAACTTGTGGTAAGCTGCCTTTTAAAAGTTAAAACATGTGCTACTGACCCAAAATGTGTGCTAAAGTGTCTTCATGGCAGTCAAAACATGTGCTGAAGCGCCTTATAGGAGCCAAATTGCCAGAATTGCACGCTAAAGTACCCTATAGGAGCCATAACCATACTAAAGTGCCTTCTAGTAGCTGAAACATGTGCTAAAGTACCTTCGTGGCAATCAAAATGTGTGGCAAAGTAAAGCAAAATATCATGCTAAAGTGGCTTCTACAAACCAACATGTGCCAAACCTGGTCCTATAGGAGCCATAACGTGTGCTAAAGGGGCATCTAGGAACAACAACATATGCTAAAATGCCTTATAGGAGCCGAATTGCCAAAATATGATGCTAAAGTGGCTTTTATGAACCAAAATGTGCTAAAGTGCCCTTCAAAAAAAAGTCACTGATCTTTTTCCCCTGCATGAGTCTCCCTGTCTCCTGGTATTGTCTCTGTATCAGTCTCTGTATCAGTCACTGTGCAATAAAACATGACAAAAAGTAGTAGAATAATCATGTATGGAATATTCCTGCCACACATAACAGCCGTTGCCCTGTAACAAACCACATCTGTGGTGCATCTGCAGCGTTGTAGTCGCCAGTGTCGTGCCCCTGTATACAAATGAGTAAAGGTTTATTGAGCATGTCAGGCTCAGCCTTGATCGCCGATCGTTTTTCATACGCCTCAACGTCGAGAACCTATGCTGACACACTGCCGTGGCCACGGGAAGGAGACTCGCGAATGTCTCCTTGTGACGATCCCTGGGGGAGAAAAAAGTGCGGCGGTGAAATTTGCGACACAGCTTTAAATCCTCGCGCTTCTTCGGGCCAGTTGCAGATGTTGTAGAATACGGGGGTCAGCTGCAAGCAGGGTTTGATTGAAAATGTCAAATTTAAGCATCATCAGCATTCACTAAGCCAATGGAGCAATGGTGGAAGAAAAAGTCAAGATGCTTCACTTAAACAAAAGTAGAAATACTGTTGTCTAAAAATACTCCACTTAAAGCAAAAGTTGTAAAATTATCATGTGCTTTCCTTTTCAATTCAATGAGCTTGTATTGTAAAAATGAATTTGTCTGTGATGAAGCCTGATTAAATGAATATGTCCCAAATTAAAGTCCTTAATTCAAAATGTTACTCGAAGAAAAAAACTACAGAAGTATAATCAGCAAAATATATATATATATATATATAAGTAAAAAATAGTCTTTATGCACATTGGCGTGTTTCATTATTACTGCGTGTTTGTTTTTGTCACTAAAAATAAGTGTGTAATTCAGTGCACAGTAGTTTTAATTAAAGTGGAGCCAATTTTAGATACTTTGGTAGATTTACAGTAATTCTTGTGTCTTAGGTTTTAACTATAACAGTAGTTATAATACAGTGAGTTCATATAACTTTCACTCAATGTGATAAATTAAAACAGAATACTAAAATATATGTATAAATGTATGTAACCATATGAAAAGTAACTAGTAATATTAGTATAAGATGCAAATACATATGAAGTGAGAGTATTCTGCAATAGAAAAGTCAAAGTACACATTTTTTAATGAAAACTCTAGATAATTAAGGGGCTTGATTCGTTAATGTCCAATTCTGTATCTGAATAGATAAGACGAACAAATTCCAATAAAGAAAAATACACAAATTTGATCGCTGTATTGTAGCTATGAAATAATTCCTTCCCATGTGATATAACAGTTTAAAGGATATAAAGCGAACCAATAAATACATGTACAGCACTAACTGCCCATTTAAGAACAGGGACGCTCACAATGTGGAGGTATATTTATATATATTGAATAAAGTGCTTGGGAAAGATGTTTTTATTTTGTTTTACCTGTTTGTCAGTATTTTATTCAACAGCCTGAATAAATCCTCAGTGAAGTGCTGCAACAACAGAAAAAGTGTTTCCATACATACATTTATTTAATGACTTCAAATGTTGATCCTGTCAGCGTTTCTCTTTAGAAACGAATCGTCTACAACTTTGCTTTTCTTTTTTTCTCCTCATTTCCACAGTATTGTTCTCTTGTATACGTATCAAAAGCTCTACTTACGGAGATCACGTGACCTGCACATGGCGACGCAAAGCTAAAACCTGAGCTCCGCTTGCAATCCGCCTAATTTTATGATTTTTCTAACAGCAAACTCAGATATTTAGTGCCAGGTCGTCTGTTATGTCAAGGCAGACAAAATTAGTTCACTCACGGGAGGAAGATCGTTCACCTACTAAAAAGAAGTTCAAAGTAACGTCAGTGATGTCGAAGGAAGATCTCGACAAGGCCGTGTTGGCTGCAGCTAAGCTAGCTCTTAGCGAGCAACGGCTAGAGCTCCAAGACCTAGTCAAAACATCCGTTGGAGAAGCTATAGAAGGCATGTTGACACCTCAGATAAATGAACTGAAAACTCAACTTGAGACTACTACTGACAAAATTTCAAACATTGGCCGCCAGATTGATCAACAGGAGCAATCCATAAAACGACTGGAATCTAGATGTGACCATATCCAAGCCTCAACTCGCTCTGACAAAGCAACGGTGCGCGGACTACAAGCAACAATCACTGAACTCTCCTCTAAGATAGCTGACATGGAGGACCGAAGTCGCCGATCCAATCTCCGCCTTGTCGGTTTGAAAGAAGGTGCTGAAGGAGGTGATGCCATTTCATTTCTAGAGACTAACATTCCGAAGTGGCTTCCATCACTGGTTGAATCGCCCATTAGCATAGAGCGAGCCCATCGCATCTACTCCCGCACGGGCAACAGCAACACACCTCGCACGCTAATTTTCAAACTGCTGAATTATCGGGACAGGCAGCTAATTCTAAAAGCCGCAAGAGCCACTGAATCCCTCCAACACGGCGAAAGCAGAATCAGCTTCTACCCTGACTACAGCTTGGAGACCACGAAGAAAAGGAAGGCATTCTCCGATGTTAAGAAGAAACTCAACTCCCACGGAATACAGTCTTTCCTGCGCTTCCCAGCCATACTCAAAGTGACCCACGGCCAACGAATGCTAGAATTCAAGTCTCCAGAGGAGGTCGAGCAGTTCCTACAATCCCTTCGTCCAGCATCAGCATCTACCGTCCCCCTCCCTGACCTGCAGCATCGGTATGATGGCCTTTCTCCAGAAAACAATATGGATATTACATCCCCACAACCAACGCCACAAGATCTCTCCTCCTGAACGAACGTCCCCCCCCCTCTTTTTTTTTTTCGACACCTGCCTCGACGAAAATGGACAATCAGGTATGCTAAAGCCACGGTTATCTGTTCAGCAAAACTGGCCAAGTTAGCATACGGGACAATTACACTAAAGGCCTATTGATTTTATGTTGAGCTTCACATTGTTTTAAGTTATGGACTCTTACTCCGTCAGATCTTATTCCAGGCCGTTACTTTAGATAGTCTATTTGTTTGCTTTATTCGCTTAGCTGCGAGTTACAGGTGGATAGCGCATCGCTATATGAGAGTCACGTCTCTTGCTATTCCCTTTTCCCACCAAACCAAAGGGATCTGTATTCCCTTGCGGTTTCCTCACTTCGTGTATATAGTTTTATTGTTTGCTGTGTTTTTGTGTTTTATGGCAGATCACAAACATTTTAGTTTTGAGTGCAAGACATCATGGACTGTTATAGCAATGTGGATTTTTCTGGCATGGAGGTACCTGCTTATGTGGCATTGTGTTTATGCTAACGTTATCCGACACTTGGATAAAAAGCTTTGCTATGGTTGATCTGAACATACTTAGTTGGAACGTGCGGGGCTTGAACAGTCCTATTAAGCGAACACGGTGCCTTCAGTTCCTGCACCACAATAATGCAGACGTCGCGTTAATTCAGGAATCGCATTTAAAACAAGAGGATGTTCATCGCTTTCAAAATAGGCGATTTAAAGTTATAGCTTGTTCCTGCGCAAATAATAAATCCAAGGGTGTAGTAATATTAGTTAAAAGATCCGCCCAGGCAACAGTGCATTTAACTGGGAACGACACAAGTGGTCGGTTTGCATATGCTGTCGTTAGCGTCAGTAGTATGAAGGTTCTTATCGCATCAGTCTACTCACCAAACGACTTTGATGAAAACTTTCTCAATGACATATCAAATACACTGCTCTCTTTTAAGGATTGTAGTTTATTTATAGGAGGGGATTTTAATGCAACTGTTAACCCTCTGTTGGATAGGTCGCCAGCTTCAAATTCTTTTCCTTCCTCCACCGTCGCCCTAAATCGCTTTATTGCAGAGCTAAATTTAGTGGATGTTTGGCGAGTTAGAAACAATAACACCAAAGCCCATAGTTTTTATTCAGCTCGTCATAAGTCCTTGTCTAGAATTGATTATATGTTTATCAGTTCTAATCTGCTTGATCAGATATGTGAAGCAGATATTTTACCCAGACTAATATCTGATCACTCCCCACTCCAATGTCATATCAAACCATCATTGTCGCAGCCCAAATTTCGCAGGTGGCGCTTTAATGACTCTTTATTATACAATACTGAATTTATGGAGACCCTCCAAACGCAATTACAAGAATTTGTCAGCTTAAATAAAACAGAGTGCTCCAACCCACAAGTTCTGTGGGAGACCACAAAATGTTTTTTAAGAGGTTTTTGCATTGCATTCTCTTCCAAGTTGAAGTCGCAAAGTGTTAAAAGGATGTCACAATTGGAATCTGATATTAAAACACTAGAAAAACAGCAGTCTGAAAACTTCAGGGAGGATACAGACCTCGCTCTATCAACTTTACGTGGCGAGTATAACAGGCAGTCTATATCCAAGGCATCTTTTATTGTACATAGAACTAGACAAACATATTATTATCAGGGGGACAGGCCTAGCCACTTACTTGCACTGAGACTAAAAGAAAACGAATCCAAATCGTGCATTGATGTAATCCGAACAGCAGAGGGCCAAATAGTCACCGATCCTATAGCCATCAGCCAAACATTTAAATCATTCTATGACAAATTGTACTCATCAGAGATCAAATTGGATAAAATATTGTGCAAGACTTTCTTGAATAATCTCCACCTACCTAAATTAAATGATTCAGACAGGGCACGCTTAGATGAACCAATCACATTGTCTGACGTACATGAGGCAGCTAGATCACTTCAGAGGGGGAAGTCTCCAGGCATAGATGGAATTCCGCCAGAATTGTATCTTGCAGTTTGGGAGATTGTTGGCCCATTGATACTTGATTCTATTAAATTTGCTATTAAAGAAGGGTCTTTCCACAGGGACCAGAAACTAGCTATTATTTCATTACTATTGAAAAAAAACAAAGACCCTTTGGATTGCACCAGCTTCAGACCCATTTCATTAATCTGTGCTGATGTCAAAATTTTTGCAAAGGCTTTGGTTTTGAGATTAGAACCCCTTACAAATAAACTTGTTAACTATGACCAAACAGGGTTCATCAAAGGGCGCATGGCATCAGACAACCTACGAAGGTTACTTCATATAATTAATCTAGCTGATGCCTCCCAGGAATCCACTGCCGTGTTCTCACTCGACGCAGAAAAGGCGTTCGATCGCCTTGAATGGGAATACCTGTGGGTACTTTTGGAGCACTACGGGTTTGGGGAAAAATTCATTGGGATGGTTAAGACTCTCTACTGCTCTCCAACTGCCTCTGTGCTAACTGGTTATTGCAAATCCTCCCCCTTTGAACTTCAGCGAGGTACAAGGCAGGGGTGTCCCCTCTCTCCCCTGCTCTTTGCTCTCTCCTTAGAACCCCTTGCACAGGCTGTCAGACAAAGCCAATCTATCTCACCAGTCACATTATTTGGCACCTCCCATCACATCTCACTGTACGCCGACGACATTTTGCTTTATCTGTCAAATGCAAATCAATCAGTTCCCCATGTATTACATTTATTTGATAAATTTCACGACCTGTCTGGCTACAAAATAAACTGGGCCAAATCTGCATTAATGCCAATTGGTCCTGAAGAAGACATGGTCTCACTACCCTCATTTATTCCAATTGTGACCTCCTTTGTTTACCTAGGCATTAAAATCAGTGGTTCCCTGGCAAACATTCTGCGAGATAACTACTCTGAGCTCACACAGAAAATAACGGCAGATCTTCAAAGATGGAGCTCTCTAAAAATCTCTATGCAAGCGAGAGTTACTATTCTTAAAATGAACCTTCTGCCACGTTTTAATTTCCTATTTTTTATGCTACCTATGCAACCACCTCCAAATTTTTTTGAGAATACGCACTCACAATTTTCTAAGTTTATTTGGGCTGGTAAGCGGGCTAGGATTCGTCTCGCTACTCTACAACGACCTAAAGAAGAGGGTGGGCTAGCTGTCCCTGATCTAAAACTCTATTTTCTTGCATTCCAGATCAGATCTATACATATCTGGATGGATCAAGGATCACAGATCCCATGGCGATCGTTAGAAGCCAGGTTGACCTATCCCAACCGTCTTACAGACATACCTTTCATAAAGATAGGACGGAAAACTACACTGAGATTCGGTAGTATCCTCTCCTCTACTCTGAGAGCTTGGCATAATGCAGAAAAGATACTGGGCGGTCCATTCAAATTTACTTTGTCCTCCCCTTTATGGAACAACCCTTGTTTAACATCAGGCAAGCGACCCTTTACATCCCCTATATGGTCATCTAAAGGCATCCACATACTCAATGACATTTGTGATAATGGCACCTTACGCACATTCCAAGATCTTCAATGTCAGTACACTCTCCCAGGCTCATCTTATTTCTTATATCTCCAGCTCAGATCCGCAATGAAGGCTTATGGAGTACCCTGGCACTCATTACGCTCACATCCCCTATCCACTTATGTTTGTCCTAGTGGTAGTTCACGAGGCCTGGTCACAAAACTATATAACCTCCTAATAATGAACTCCATGAAACCACTCCCTGTTATGTCAATATGGGATAGGGAACTTAGATCAATGGGTGTTCAGCCTGACTGGGAGGAGATATGGTCCAATCTACCATTAACATCTAAGTGCTTAGCACACCAACTAATCCATTATAAGATGATTCACAAAGCTTACACAACACCATACATACGTTTTAAAATGAATCTCTCCCAAAGTCCATATTGCAGTCTTTGCCAGAATTCCACAGGCACCTTTCTTCACATGTTTTGGGATTGTCCCACCATAATTTTGTTTTGGAAATATGTTATTGACATGCTATCCAAGTTTCTTGATATCACTCTTGTGTTCGATCCTGGCCTCTGTTTGCTAAATGATGATTCCTCGCTTGGACTATCCTTACGTGAAAAACGTCTGGTATTTGCAGGCTTCACTGCTGCCAAAAAGACAATCCTCCAGCTGTGGTTTAAGCCTGATATTAGTTTAAAATGTTACTGGATTAGATCTTTACTTGACATTGCATCATTAGAGGAAACCACAGCTCGACTGAATAAGGCTAGTTTACCTACAGTAAATGCATGGATGGGACTTTGTTCGTCAATCAATGACACTCTATGCAGTTAAACTCTTCCTTTATATGATGTCCTTGCTATGTCTTTTTTTTGTTTGTTTGTTTTGTTTTGTTTTGATTATTTGATCTGCCCTTTATTTTATTTTATTCTTGTGTGCACTTTCAAGATGTAATTGTTGTGCATATTCTTCTGAAAGTGCAAATAAAAAGTATAATCATAAAAAAAAAAGCTCTACTTACACTTCTCATCTTATCCGAATCACATTTTATCCTGCTTGTGTTTCTATCTGGTAATGCAGGAGCACAACATACCCAGCGAGATCATTACGGTTTTATCTTATTAGCTCAGCAGGGGAAAAAAGTACAGAATGTAGGGAAATGGACATCATTACTGAGTACTACTTCCAGGGAAACATAATACTTCTGGTTTTCTGGCTGACATTAATGATTGGCTTCTTTGTCGTGCCGTGGCAAGCTTGTCAGACGCAGCTGCTATGGAGATGAGATGCACCTCGGGCTAAATAATGTTAATGGGATTCCCACACAAACACCGATCGCGTGTATATATATATCTTAAAGATGCAACACACCCACTTTGGTCCCCCCCCCCCTTATCAAATCCAGCAGCAGCAACATTACAAATCTCAGCCACCTCTCTTGTTTAATAAAAAAAAAAAAAAAATCCAACGGCCTTGTGTAGGCATACGTTTTCCACCCGTGTCCTATTTACACAGCGTTGCCATCCGTCCCGCTGCGTGACACGGGGGCTAAGCAATGCAGCCGTCGCGCTGACAGCACTCCAAACGCTACAGGGGTGGAGGTATGGAGAGACACTAGAAGGGAGGGAGGGGGGAAGCATCACCGGCATGGACGCACATAAATACCCGGGACTAAGGGGCGGTGAAGTGGGCTGCAGCTTTTTTAACGCCGCCCCCCCCCCCCCACACCCCTCCTTCTCGGTTGCATGGCTGCGGAGGCTACAAATTACAATCATTAAATCGAACTGACAGGTGGCTGCAGTCAGGTAAACGCCGAATTCCGTCTGGTATCCGTGGGATTAGGCGAGCGACGTGGATTCCTTGTCGGTAATTCTTCAAGACAAATAGCAGGGCTCCCCAGACGCCCCCCCACCCCCACCCCCCCTTCACCCCCCTCAGGCTGCCTGCACTAATTAGCAAGGGAGGTGTGAAGGAGAAATCATTACTTTATCCACACAGTGCCCTACATACCCCTCCTTACCCCCCCTTTCAGACACCATCAGTCCACCTCCCATCTACCCCCCCATCCCTACAATCTGCAACAGGATGTGCAAGCATGTGTATTTATCTGTAAGTGTGCCGGCACGGACCACAGTTAGGGCCGGGGGTGGGGGGGGGGAGAAGGAGAAGACAATGATGAAGGGGGCTGGAGGGAATAGAAGAAAAGTGTCAAGACTAACCACTTGACAAAAAGAAAAGAGGCGGGGGGAGGGGGCGGATGATGCAGTGTGTGTGTGTGTGTGTGTGTTGGGGGGGGCAGCGGTGGCAGCAGCCATGAATCCCTGAGTGTAATTATGATAGAACGGCCTATGATTGATCGTTTGAGCCCTGCAGGACCTGCAGAGCCCCTCCGTGCTGTGGATGAGGCTTTTGTGGCGATGCTCAGCACCCCCCCCCAACCCCCTACCCCCCCATCTCCCTTATCCCTGCCCTCCTCCCACCCCCGCCCGGGACCTCAGCTGGGCTCCTATTCCCAGCCGTGTGATTCATGATTCATGAGCAGCGGAGCGCCGGTGTGACCCAGACGGGCCCGTAGCCCGAACCATCAGGTAGGACTCAAAACGGTTGGCCTCTCCGCAATTAATGAGCTAAAGAAGCAGAGGGCAAACACCAGCACCACCTCCACCACAGCTCGCTCGTTTTTATTTCAAAGCCTGCGCTCACGCAGCCGGTCCTGGACGAGATCCGGTGACCACATATCAACGAGGGAAGAGGGAGGCGATCCCTGCACCGCCGCAGGGTTACGAGTAGGACGAGTCATCAAACCAGAATCAGATTTAACGCTAGAAGCCGCGGGTAAAGTGGTGCACTTTAGTACGTCCTGACCACCGCGTCTTCAAAAAGCATCTTGAATATTTAATTGTTGGCTCGGTTTTTAACGTACAAGCTTCAAAAAAAAATATGTGATATTTATTTCATGGGGACAGAATGCGTAAAAGCCATGATGCCCTGTTGCATCTTCCCATACTCAATGCATTTGTACCGAGTAGCACTTAACAAAACAATGCACGAATCGCCAAATAAAAAGCATTAAAAAGTGAAAAAAGTAAGATTTAGAAAAGTGTACAAAGGTTTTAACACTATTTTTAAGCGATGCAGCTTCACACTGAAAGAAAAGCATCTGCACTTAAACACAAGCGTTACTCAGCAGTGGAAAGGAAGACGACTGGGGGGAAATCCAGCATCCATGGGTGGTTCACGAGAACATCCCAGGCAAATGGTAGCATTGCACATAAATCCCCCCCTCAACGTACCCACCCACTCAGTCCACACCCCTGGTTAAAAAAAAAAAAAAAAAAGAGCCCTTTCAGCACATATTCATAAAGGTTCTCTAATGGCTTCCAGAGGGACGATGGGGCCTTCTCCTCAGACAGAGACATTTCACAGGCCCACAGGCAGAGAAGAGAAGAGCCAAGAGAAAAAAAAAAAAAAATCAAGTCGGATAGAGAGAGAGAGAGAGAGAGAGGACGAGAAGCGAAATAGACAGCAGGAGGGGAAAAGAGAGACGGGATGTCTTCATCATGAGTGGAATAGAAATGACGCCCCAGTGGGGTCTATTAGTGAGACTTTACATACAATGGGCGGCCTCACTAACTTCCAAGCCGTATGAAACAATGCAAATCCCCCCGGCTGACTGTGGCACAGCGATTAAGGCCGTTGAGGAGAAGTCGCGTTTTTTTTTTTTTCTTTCCCCCCATCCGCGGATTCCGATGCGTTGTGATGTACCAACGTTAGAAAAGTTTGGTGAAAATGGTACCCCCCCCCCCAGTAATGCATTGAATAAAATTTGCAAGAACTCATCTTGTGCATTTTCCTGCATAATTCCATAAAATGGATTTAACTTCCAGTAAAACGACAAAATATCTACCATGCTGCAAGATTAGTTTTTTCCTCTCTCACAAATGTGGGGATGTTATTTTAAACTTGACATTTGTCCGTCAATGATAGTCAATAATCTTATTATGAATAATGCATCCCAGTTCAGTTAGCAGAATTCCTGGAAATATTCCCATTTTTCCTGATAACTGGATGGGAAGAAGTTATTGTTACTGCCAGATGGGCTGTAATGGTTCTGTTCGCACTTACATATAAATAACCTATAATTAACCATTTCCTAGTTCTCATACTGTTTTCTATTCTTCTAATATCGCACCTACTTCTCCATTTCTTTTTATTGCGAGATTTCAAAATTCCTGTCAAAAGTAGATGAAAATGCAACTACAGATTGGAACGGGTGACATTTCCTGAAAATAAAATTGCATTGGTAGATTAGAGCTGCAATGATTGGTCTCGTTAGTCAGAAAATAGACCTAATCAACTATTTTAAATACAGATTAATCATAGCAACACCTTCTCTCATGCTTGTTTCTGCTTTAGAATAATCATGAATAATCATAATTATTATAAATAATTAATAATTATATTAATTGATTGTCTAGCTTTATTACCCACCGCCTACATTTACATATTAAAAGTAGATTATTACGCATAAAATGCTCCTAATTATCAATAATTGTAGATACTAATCTATATGAGCATATTCATATTTTTTCCCTCCACACAATCACAATTTCTGTCTGATGTTGTGATCTTGTGAAACCACATGGTATTTCACACTTTCCGGACAGCACGGACAACAAGCATTCGGTAAAGGTTACGCCAACGACAGATTGG
Source organism: Eupleurogrammus muticus (assembly GCA_036785175.1). Classification (NCBI taxonomy): domain Eukaryota; kingdom Metazoa; phylum Chordata; class Actinopteri; order Scombriformes; family Trichiuridae; genus Eupleurogrammus; species Eupleurogrammus muticus. The sequence continues at coordinate 29,049,344 of JAYKQN010000004.1, read as the reverse complement.
CACAGGCGTGTAAATCTCGAGGATTCGCTGCGAAACTTTTGACCGAGAACGTCGGGGGGAGGGGGGGCCCACAATTAGGCACGGTTTCAACTATGAAACCGTGGACCAATTACGGTCGAGGCTTTAGTTCAAGCGCATTTACCATTTCTGCCTCCGTTCTGGGACTCAGCGGCAGCCCATTAACCATTCCTCGTGGAAAAAAAAAACCTCTACTCGACATGGCGCTCATTAAAATTGCATTGGGAAGGTGCCATTTTCACTTATTAGCTTGATTGTCAGGTCATGTAGATTGGACAGATGACAGTGGACACGTTACTGTGTGGAATTTAAAAAAAAAAACGTCAATTGCTGAGCATGATTCGCATGTCAAATCTACATGTGCCAAATTAAGCTTCAGACAAACTCAACAGGCTGGCTCATACATTATAGGACAGGCTATATAGGCATATATATCATGCCATGTTAAGTCATCAATCACCGCAAAGGTTGGATCTCTTAACTTCCCGGGGTTATTCCCTCATACGCCCTTTGCATGGTTCCCGTCGACCCACGATTAAAGCGAAGTAACTCACCTCGCCGTCTAACCAACCTCAATCCTTCTTCATTATTCTGCGCGTTTTCTGATTGAATCATTGAAGGCGCCGCTCTGTCGGAACTAATGAGCTTTTCAGGGTGAGAAGTAAGACCGGAGCAATACTGTTTAGGCCAAAAGGACAGATATCCATGCATGGGTTGTGTTGTGTAGTCGCTTATTTTATATAAGAAGGCCATAATCTCTTCTTAATATGATGGGGTTGTTTTTAAAGAATCATTTTGATTATTTAGTCGACACTGGGCAATTCAATTTTGATCATTTAGCATAAAGACTGCAGCCTGGTCGGCTTTTACACCTAAAAATTAAACTGAAATAGGTCTGATTGACGTTTCATAGAAGTTAATCTTCTTCATTTCATCTAGAAAAGTTCATTTAGATCTGAGTTCACGTTCCGCACCAAGGTTCATCATTTGGTGCAGCACTAGTTTTTGATTATTAGGTCCCCACCAGGCAATAAAATGTTTAATATTCAGCACATAGACTCTATCATGGTCGCTTTGACACCTGCAAACAAAGCAAAATTGGTCCGATTGACGTTCCATTGATGCTTATCTTTAACATTTTTATCTAGAAAAGTTCATTTAGATCCAAGTTCACGTACCAAACCATGTTCATACTTTACTGCAGAGTAAATGGACCAAGACCACCTGTTAATAGAGGTCTCAGAGTGTTTTTACACCACCAGTTTGATTATTACGTCCCCAGCATGCAATGAAATGTTAATTAATTACACATATAGACTCTAGCAGGTCGCTTAGAAACCACATACAAACCAAAATTGGTCCGATTGACGTTCCATTGATGCTTATCTTCAACATTTTTATCTAGAAAAGTTCATTTAGATCCAAGTTCACGTACCAAACCAAGGTTCATCATTTGGTGCGGAGTAAATGGATCATGACCACCTGTTTTTGGTGGTCTCAGGGTGTTTTTACACCACTAGTTTTTTATTATTAGGTCCCCAAGGCAATAAAATGTTAATTAATTGCACATATAGACTCTAGCATGGTCGCTCTGACACCTGCAAACAAACCAAAATTGGTCCAATTGACGATTTAGCGAAGTTTATCTTCATCATTGCATCGAGAAAATTTCATTTAGATACAAGTTCACTTACCAAACCAAGGTTCATCATTTGGTGCAGAGTAAGTGGACCAAGACCACCTGTTAACGGAGGTCTCAGGGTGTTTTTACACCACTAGTTTTTGATTATTAGGTCCCCACCAGGCAATGAAATGTTGAAATGATGAAATGAATTACACATATGGACTCCAGCGTGGTCACTTTGACAACTGCAAACAAAAAAATTGTTCCGATTGACGGTTCAGCGAAGTTTATCTTCATCATTGCATAGAGAAAATTTCATTTAGATCCAAGTTCATGTACCGAACCAAGGTTCATTATACTAGTTTTTAATTATTAGGTCCCCACCAGGCAATAAAATGTTTAATAATTAGCATATAGACTCTTATCATGGTCACTTTGACACCCGCAAACAAACCAAAATTGGTTCGATTGACGTTCCATTGATGCTTATCTTCAGGCTTGTATTATATCCTCTGTTATTCACCATTTCTGGTGAGATATCTAGTTCCGAAATAAGCCTCGGCCGCATCTGGAGAGCAAGAGGAGGCTACCAAAGTTTGTCGCTTGGTGCAGAGTCAAGCGGACCGAGACCACCTCTTTTTTTGGAGGCTTCGGTGTGCATGATTTAATGCAACTGTCGCAAAAACGAACCAAACTAAGCACATTTGGTGCCCAACACCTGCTGTTGAAGCACCGTGCAGATTGCAGGTCGTTCAATTATTATTATTATTATTTTATTGTGAGCATGATTTTTCTGCAAGGTTATTCAGATTTTTAATTAAATCATGCATCTCCAGTGTGAACTCTAAAAGCCCAAAAAGAGTCCCAAATATAGGTTTTTAGTAGGAAATTAAGGAAGAAAAGTGCAAGGTTTTAGGCTATAGGTGTTGCTTTCTTCAACTTCTGCCTACTTTAGTGCAGAATAATGAAGTTTGTAGGTTGGATCTAAACATTCTCGCCGTTTAGACTGAAGTCCTATCACAAAAGATCAGATATTATCAGTTTTATTTTAACATATTAATCAGAATCATCATTAAAAGATCAGATAGAGGTCACAAAAAACAAAATCTGATTCGCGTGGCTTCAGGCTGAAGTCGAACCATTGCTTTAGTCTTCAAAATCAGTCGTGTTTCTATGAAAAATAAATAAATATCCAACCATCAAAGCTGTGTTCTATTTGATTCTTCAGTCAAATAGTGCATCTATAATCTCAGTCGATATAATTTTCTCAGTTTCGGTTTTGCAAACATAGCGACAAGTTGTAAGAAAAATTCATAACTCCAGCAAATATATAAATATATATATATGAAGTGTACTATTTGAAACTCAAATGTGGCCTTTAGAGTATTGGTAGATGACATTTCCCTTCGCATGAGCACAGCAGTTCATTTGCAGCAGATCCTGGAGGGACTGCACATCCTACACAGTTAGTCAATCTACAAACTCTTGTCATCCGTCTTTTGCCCATCGGGCCAATAATTGCTCTGCTGTAGTCGTGCAGCATTGAATATGAACATGTGCATATTTTTTCAGTTCTTATGTGATTTTTTTTCTTCCCTGACAGACTTTTGGCAGCAGCTTGTTATAACAAAACTTTAACAATGTTCATGACATATTAGCGCTTATTGCCCTGTAGGCATTTTTTGGAGGAGCTTGACACGGGCTCCTCACATTTCTACCAGTCTTCAAAACCTAGAACCATTTTCAGGCAAAAGCCTTGAAAAGTCTTGTAAATGCCTGTGCTTATATACAAGTTGAGGTTTAATTCCGGCAGATATGCACAGTAGAGTGACATCTCTGTAAAAAAAAAGGTGGATATGTCATTGTAAATTAAAATGTGCAAGGCGTTCACTTGTCGAGTTACACCAGGGGAACTGGGCGCTTTAATCATAAGAAGCTATTACCACCACCCAAAAAAAAAAAAAAAAAAAAAACATCAATATGTGTCAATCAACATCACATTTAATATATTTTTCGTCTGCAAATATGTCTTATTCATCACATCGATTCGCATCTTCAAAATGATTGGCAGCCTTGATGGATTATTTAGAAGACGCCGGAACATGTCCGCGAATGACCAGATCGTGCAGCCGTCCCGTGGTTGGAAAACAAAAAAACAACAAAAAAAAAAAAATCAATGATCATTTCATTCAACATTCGCTCTAATCACCGGAGTCAAGACGCCGACTCGGATGCGACTGAGGGCCGCGAAGAAATCGTGGAGAATCAGAGGAAGACGTCAGTGAAGCGACACCTCCGTCTCCGGTAGGTGAACCACGTTCCTTCAAAACCTTTTCAACGTGGGCTGTGATAGAACATCAGAGTCAAACATCACAAAGAGCCGGGTTTACTCGCTCACGCTCGACGCCGACGATAGATTGAGAGCATGCGAAGCCTTTAAACCCTCGTCTGTTTTTATTGGAATGTCAGAGCGACATTTGAAAGGAACGTTGATAAAGAGCGATGAAAAGTGGACTCAACAAAACGCGTTTAGAGCTTCAAGTTTTAATCAAAAGGTCATGGCCTGCCACATGGAATAAGAGCCCTTAAGAAATGAAAGAACTATATATATTCTACACGTTGTACAACATCAAACGTGATGAGCAGAATGAGCCGGTGTTTGATGCTATGCTGTTGTAAAGCTTTGACACTTTATTTGTTTAACATGGACTCTAGAGACCCAGAATTAGCTGGATTTGATTTGAAGCCTCCGAGCAGGAAGAGGATAAAGACCTAACGTAGATTAAAACCTGCACCATGCAAGGTATTTAAACTGCGAATGAACAAAAATGTCATCAAAAAATGCTGAAATTAAAACATTTAATTACTATTGCTGCATTGCATTGAGGCGAATGCTCACATGATTGGTTAGATTTCAGCTATGACTTCAATTTAAGATGCAACGAATTAGCCAATTAATCAATTAGCTGCCCGACTAACTGTACTATATTGATAATCCATTAATTAGTATTTTTCCCCAGTTTCTTTAGTGTTTTATAATAAAATGAACGAAAGAATGAATCTTCAGCTTTGAGAAGCAGTGACTTGACTTATTGCACCATGTTTTTACCCTAACGACTAATCAATTGATCATTTAATCTCAGCATAATCGTTAGTTGCAGCCGTAATTTCATTTTTAACTCGACTCTACAGAAGGTAGAACGTCGTCTGATATTACTGCGATAAAAAAATTGGAGAAAGCTGACTGGCTGAATCCACTGGAGCCGTTCTGCGAGAGTTTGCAAGGTAGACAGAATTATCAAAAAAAAAAGGTGAAAAGGTCGGATTTCGTAATTAGAAAAGAATAAAAAGCGGTAATGATACTGCAGAGGCTGCTTGCCAAGTAGTGGGCCTGAGGTAGTGATGCACGATATGAAAAAATGCCTGATAATCTAATACTTTTATATTTGCTATAATCTTCATAAGATCTGCAGTTTGCACGCGGTGGAAAACTCTGGACTATAAGAGCAAAAATACGTTTTTTGTGTGGTCATTTGCTATAAATAACAACAGAGCAAAAAAGCACTTTGAATTACTTATATTCATATTTATCTGTAAAAATTATTTGCAGCAATAGGTCAAGTATTAAAGTTATATGCATTGACATAGGTCGACTTCAGTTACTGACTTTAGCTCCGACAAACTGGACGCTGTGCTATCAAATTTAATTCCTCAGTGGTAGAAGAAAGCCTGGTCGATTGCTATAAATTCCATCACTTTGTCGGTGCAGTAGCTGATGTAACGGGAGGTTTTGGGGCTTTTCTGCCCGAATAAAGATTATTGAAAGAACAAAAAAGGGGGCCACTACTGAGCCTGCAAATGTTTCCCATAATTTCATTAATTTATCGGATCTCTTTGTAGGGGAAAAAATGTACCTATGGGGTTGATGGAAGAAAAAAAAAATCAACTAATATTTTAACAGTCCAGGGGCAAAAATCCCAATTACCATACTCCCATCATAATCTCCTTCTCTCTAACACTTATCTTGCCTTTCAGTTTGGAGCTCTCAGCATGTTCTAATGTTTTAAATAATGTTTTCTTAAAAGTAATGATAGTAGTTATTGCAGTGTTCCATTTTTTTTTATATTTTACGGGAGGCAAATAAGATAGTGAATCAATGAGGGGAAAAATACTGTAAAATCAGATTTTAACCAGCATAATGTTAAAAAAAGAGGCTGATTTTGGACAAATTTTGAACAAGTGGTGTGATAAATGACTTGCTGGATTCTACATAACTAGCTACTAGCTGCTGTCAAAAATTGACAATGCGTTGTTTTACATTTAGCAGCATTTTGAGTTTATTCACATTACATATATATATATATATGTAATGGGGACAAATTGTCTGATAAATATCATGCATTCTTGGCCTAAGGCCGTCAGAATCATTTGTCTATAAATTGTTATAAGTACCTCTGCATAACACTGTGTCCTTATTAACATATAAGAGAATAAAAAAGAAAGAAATATGGACCAACTTACAACAAAGAATAGCTTTTTTAACTAACAGAAAAGATTTAAAGTGCATCTGAAATTAAAAAATAAAATTAAATCCCTAATTAAACATTTCTGACTGACCATGTCAAACCATCTGATACTGAAAAATAAAACTACATAAATGGTCTTATCAGTGATTGTGGTGTAATGTCTTTAATTTCTCTGTCTCCAACATTTCAGACTCAGTAACTAGTGATGCACGATATATCGGCCAACCGATATATATCGGCCGATATGTCACGTTTTTTAACTTATCGGTATCGGTCCGATGTCAACAAATTCTGGCCGATATGTCAACAATTGGCAGAGTTAAACCGCTACAGTTAGTTAGGTCACTGTCTGCGTGTCTCTCGGCGACGCGCTAAGCTAGCTGGTCCTAGCGGGCTCCTCCGTCACATCGCATCGCCCGAAAAGACAAAAAAATGCGCGGAACGTTGCTCCGGGGTGTCGGACGCCGTCCTGCCGCCTTCTCGTCGGCGGCCGCGGCGGAGGCGGAGGAGGCCGCTGTCTTTTCGGGCGATGCGATGTGACGGAGGAGCCCGCTAGGACCAGCTAGCTTAGCGCTTCGCCGAGAGACACGCAGACAGTGACCCAACTAACTGTAGCGTTTTCTCCTAGCCGAAAAGACAAAAAAATGCGCGGAACGTTGCTCCGGGGTGTCGGACGCCGTCCTGCCGCCTTCTCATCGCCGGCCGCCGACATCGCCGCCTTCACGGAGCTCCATCGGGTCCGCTCCGCCGTACTTCCTCTAACCACATGATAGTTTTACAGTGAGCCTTCCTTTAAATAAAGAGCACTGTTGTGCTTTTCAAATGTACAGTGTTTTTTCTGGTCTGTACTAAATTTGTGACACTACAGAAAACTTTTTTTCTCTACATATATCGATATCGGCAAATATCGGTATCGGCAGTGACTGCCGATATGTATATCGGATATCGATATCGGCCGAAATTTTCACATCGGTGCATCCCTATCAGTAACACACCGGTCTTTCACAGTGAACCAAGCGCTACAGACGCTTCGTCATATTTCCTCGTCTTAGCTTTGGGAGACTTTCGTTTGTCTCTTTATCTCCGTCTCTCTCCGCCTGTCTTCTCATCCCTGTCAAATATGTTTTCATGGTGTCACTTGGTGTCTACACTTCATACTGATACTCTGTGCTGTATGCTCCCTGCACACACTCTGCTGCCCCCTAATATAGTGGAGGTGCAATTGCACTTTATTCTAGGACATACATTTTTTTTTTTTAAATAAAACAATAAAAAAGCATGTCCCCCAAGGTCAAACGCGCCCCCCTATTTGAGAACCACTAGCCTAAGGTATGATTTTCCCAGCTTGGCGACCAAGAGGTGTCACAGTGAGACACGTAAATGAAAGCAGGAGGCCAACTTCCCCTGCTTTGGCAGCAAAGAAAAAAGCCATCACACATTCCCACACTCCATGCTCTCCTAAACCGGCACAATGGCTCTTCAAAAGAATAAATAAATAAAGGTATGAAAGGGAGGAAGTGAGAGGGGATGTGCTCCACGCTCCTCAGGTGAACAGCTGGACTGTGGAATATTTGGCGGGCGGAAAGCACGAGGCACAGCTGGCTTTTAAGAGGAAGAGCTCCCCCGGAGCCTCTGGGAGGTCACAGCCTGCTAGGCCGTGAAGCGTCGCTCGGCAGGAGCCCTGTGTAAAGGCAGAAGGCCTGTGCCACTGTGTGCAGATGTTCACCCCCCCCCCCCAACACACACACACACACACACACACACAACTCAACTCCCACTGCTTCAAAAACAGACACACAATGCACAAACCTGGGTGCAGAGAGAGATGATTTAACACATAGCAGAAACACTTAACACAGACACTTTCACCGTCGCAACGTAAACATCCTGCAGCGCGCACATTACCCCCCCCCTCCCCCACCACCACCCCCCACATTGCACGAATGTCACTTTCGTCCCGTGAGTGGCCGCAGCCAAAAACTCCAACTTCGTGACTATATCCATAACGATTATAATATGGTAAATGGACTGTATTTGTATAGCACTTTTCTCGTTTTTCAAACCATGTAAAGTGCACATCAGGAAGCTAAGGAGTCAGGAATCAAACCACCAATCCTACCTCTGACCTCTGACCTTCTAACAACCTTAGTGCCGTTACATATGGCTAACAAACCTAATCAATTACACACAACAAACACAGAAATGTAAGAAGGTGGCCCTCAAACGTGACAGCAAACTTCTCACACTTTAACATAGCAGCCTCTATCTACTACATATATAATTTGGTAAATGGAATGCATTGGATAGCACTTTTTTAGTCTTTTAGACACACATCAGGAAGCTAATCATGCATCTTGCCCAAGGACCCAACGACATGGAACCTGGAGGAGCCGGGAATCAAACCACCAATCCTACCTCTGACCTCTGACCTCACACCTTTAAACAACCTCAGTGGTGCTCAGTAATTATGGCTCATGAAACCAATCAATAACACACCAAAATGTAAGAAGGTGGCCCTCAAACTCTGCAGCAAACTTCTCACTTCTTAACAGAGCAGCCTCTATCCATTACAAGAATAATATTGTAAATGGACTGCATTTGTATAGCACTGTTCTAGTCTTTTAGACCACTCAAGGTGCACATCAAGAAGCTAATCATGCAACTTGCCGAAGAACCCAATGGCATGGAACCCGGAGGAGCCTGGAATCAAACCACCAATCCTACCTCTGACCTCTGACCTCACACCTTTTAACAACCTCAGTGCTCGTTGTTCATGGCTCTCACACCAAGACACATTTAAAATGCATCCTGCAACAAACCCAATGAATAACACACAAAAAAAAGTAAGAAATGTAAGAAGGTGGCCCCTCAAACTCTTCAGCAATCTTCTCACTTATTAACAGAGCAGCTCCTATCCAGCACATGTACAATATGGTACATAGACTGCATTTGTATAGCACTTTTCTAGTCTAGCACATCGGGAAGCTAGTTATTCATACATACATGGCACTTACCACGAGGGTAAGAAGTATCTTGCCCAAATACAACGACGTGGAACACGGAGTAGCCGGGAATCAAACCACCAACCCTACCTCTGACCTCTGACCTCACACCTCAACCTCAGTCCTTGTTGTGCATGGCTCTCACGTCGAGACACGTTTCAAATTGCATCCCGCAATGAACCCAATCAGTAACACACAAAAAAAAAAAAAATATGGTAAATGCAAACCTCTCACTTCAACAACTGAACCTTTCTAGTCTTTTAGACCATTCATGGTGCACATCTGGAAGCTAATCATGCATCTTGCCCAAAGACCCAATGGCATGGAACCCAGAGTAGCCAGCAATCAAACCACCAATCCTACCTCCGACCTCTGACCTCACACCTTTTAAAAAACAAACAAAAAACAGAAATGTAAGAAGGTGGGCATTAAACGCGGCAGCAAACCTCTCACTTCTCAACAACTGAACTTTTCTAGTCTTTTAGACCACTCGTGGTGCACATCTGGAAGCTAATCCTGCATCTTGCCCAAGTATTTTGCCCAATGACACGGAATCTGGAGGAGCCGGGAATCAAACCAACAACCTCAGTGCTTGTTTTGCATGGCCCAAAACCAAGAAATGCAAGAAGCCTTCCCACAAACACAGAATCAAACCACCGATCCTCCCGCTGATGGACGCCTGCTCTACCTCTGACCGCTACCTCACACCTTTTAACAACCTCCGTGCTCGTTATGCATGGCTCTCACGCCGAGGCACATTTAAAATAGCAACCTGCAACGAACCCAATCAATAACGCCGCGAAAAAATGTCCTTGCATTAATCGACCTCTGCGATCCTCCGGGATGAATACATGAGGGCGACGGACCACGCTCTTTGCAACTGAGGCAACGTTTGCAGCCTCATTGCAAAGAAAAAGGATAAAAAAAGGAAAAAAAAAACACGAGACGCTCGGTCAAAGTCGGGCGCTCTACGGAGGATTCATGGGGCAACGTCGTAAAGGTGCGGCCGTCTGGACCTGAGCGTCAGCGTTCCACCGGACAGTGACGGATAGAGGAAAAGACAGCGCGAGTGGCACTGGCTGCACTCTATAACCCCGACCCCCCCCTCAACATTGCCCGGGGAGACGAATCCTGCTGCTGACACCGACAGACAAGCACATCTGGCGACCAGGGAGTCCACCGGGGGTCCACGCAGTGACAGCCCCAATCAGCCACTTGATATGCACTGGGTCTATTCCTCATTCAGACGTGGAAGGAAAAAGACTGGGGGGAAGGGGGGGGGGGGGATCTTTCATCAGAAAATCAAATATTAACCAGCCCGTACAACTGCAGTTTGACATTGATATCCAATCAATCAAGCTTATATGGATGAATCGCCATGAGATCAACAAGAATAGAAGTTTTAGACTGAAGGATGACAATGGTGGAGGGAGTTTTTCCTTAATTCTGTCATTTCAAATGTAAAAAAACAAAAGAACAGTATCAAACAAGTAATGGTTGTTTGCAGTGTTAAAACCTGCACTGATATGACAGCGGTGGTTGTTTTATGCGTATCGTTAGTTCTATTGGCCTTTTCATTAATTATGCACCAGAACGTGGCCAAAGGCTATATTGTTGTCTACAGTGAAAATTAAATATTGATAAAGCTCCAGCTTTCACCCCAGATTTCTTTGTGTTAACAAATATGTTTTGTTTGCAAAACAATTTGGATTTAATAATTCATCAAAAAGGCCATTATCATTCAGCGTGGGGCCTGCGCGGGCTCCAGATGTCAGGGATCACGTCCTCGCACTGATGATACATGCAAAGTCCGCGCCCTCCTCTATATATTATTGAAAAGCAAACCTCTGCGAGGTGGGTTTAGACACGGGCACGGGGACCGATACCAAACATGTTCGGGGAGGGGGGGGGGGGGGGGTGACCCGAGACCGTCGAAAAACCTGGACGACGCCGTGACGGAACTACGAACATGCATATTTACATACACATTCTGTGTGATCACCGTAGTGATTACGCTCCCGTAAACCGTGCATATAAGCCGGGAACACGCCTTTACTGCTAGATTAAGCTAGAAAAATGTGAATATTGTACATTTAAATGCAAGTTATAGAGGATCAATAATCACTGTCAATGCATAATATCAATTGTAATGCATTGAGGTGCTCGCAATTTAATCACGTTTTAATCTGTTCCCAATGAACCTTAAAGGGATATTTGTACACACTCAGGCAAGTGTCTGTTTAGGATTATTAGAACAATGAGAAATAGTCTGTTTTTCTTTAAAAATGCTCAAAAAAACAAGCTTCAGACATATTGACCTGTTAAATTTAACATTTACTGAGTAATACGAGTCCAATTTATAATTAAGAACATGCCTACCTATAGTCAAGATACATCCAAACGCCCCCTCTGGGCACGTTTTACACTAAAATATAGAGTTTTGACTGAAATAATTTGTAGCCTACAATATTTTATTGTGCAGTGATTAAGCTTTAAACCCTTAAGATTGAATGAAGTCGCCAAACATACTGTTTCTTTAAAAAAAAAAAAAAGAAAATCACTGGGCCACAAATCCCGGCTTCAGAGAGATCACAGCTTCCCAACGGGCTCCAACATTATTCACCAGCTCCGCGTTGCTCATAAATCTAACGAGGCCACAAAAAAAAAGAAATTACTCTTTATTTGTCATCACGGGGGCTGAAAACGAGGCGATTACAGCCTTAAAGCGCCGTGTCCAAACCCCTGTTTCTGCCCCCCAACGGTAACAAAAGCCGGGTCTTGACATTCCGTTAGCGGCGGCCGATAGGCGTGACGGGAAAAAAAAAGAAAAAGAGACGGGGACGGGGAGACGGGGACGTCTGTTTGGGATTTACAGCGGCGGCGTGCCGACCCGGCGGCCGGCCGCGCTGCTTCACAGGTCAGCCGCTCTAACCGGACTCCATCAATACGCCGTCCACCTCGCGGCATACTTTATGCTCCGGTGCGTTCCCCACGCCGCCTCAGGGACGACGTTCGCTGGCACTTTTATACCTCCAGAAAAAAAAAAAAGGAAAAGAGGAGGCCTTGGGTCCAGGAAGAAAGTCTCCAAGAAAGTTTGAAGAGTATTTTTTTTACTGTAGACTTATAAACCGTATCGAACTGTGGATGTAGTGAACTTTAATATCTTGGGAAGGTCAAGGTTTGTTGTTTTTTCCCTTTTCGGACTTGACCTCAGTTCATCCGATAGACCAGCTTCGACTTTTCCCTCCTTACTTTGGCCCCCGTTGGCCTGAAGCACACTTTGGGGATAAGCGCGGACATCATGGTGTAAAATGTGTTTTATAGCCAGGCAGCTGCTTGGGGGGTGGTGTGTGTGTGTGGGGGGGGGTTTAATGCTTTCTGGACAATTACAACATGGCCACCTGCTTGGTGTAAAAAGCCTTCGCTGCTATGCTTTATGGGCACGTTCAGGCAACTAAACAAAGATATACAAAGACGTGTGTGTGTGTGTGTGTGTGTGTGTGTGTGTGTGTGTGTGTGTGTGTGTGTGTGTGCTGTCGCAAAACAGAATATTCCGTTTTCTGGTAATAATAGCTGACGTTCTGTGCACCATCTACCATGGGAAGATGCTTGAAAAACTCAAAAACTTTTCAAAAAAAACTTTTAAAAGCCTTCATCAGGACTCTCGAAATTTACATTTAATGTTTGTTTCATGTCAATTGAAAGTCCAATTTGTACTATTATTATTTTTATTAATTTTTTTTCTTACAAAAAGCAATTTTTTACATGAAATGTGAAAAGGTATTACCAAAAAAGAATACAATAAGATCATGCAATCATGAGATAAGATTTATTTAAAAGTTTTTTAAAATTTTGAAATTTATTTAAAATGTATTTAAAATGTATTTAAAATTTTAAATTTATTTAAAAATGTATTTAAAATTTGAAATTTATTTTAAAATGTATTTAAAATGTATTTATTTTAAAATTTCTTTTTAACCTTTGTAAGAGAGTTAAACTGTCTACCAAGTTTCCAGGGTTACACCACATGACCTTCTTTGATATTGTCTCTAATATAATGAGGGAGTGTGGGGTCTGAATGGATTAATGTCTTACATTAAGATGTGATTAATTAAATAGCTCCGTTATCCTTAGTACATGCACTTAATAATTCATCTGTGCCATAAGTACAGTTGTTCTGAACAAATCCTCCACCATCCTGGGATGACGCTGCTGCGTTCAAGGACCGCCAAAGGAATTACTTATATCAACGTGAAGTTCCCATTCGTCCCATTGGACGTGAGCGCATGTGAGTTCACAGGAAGCCTGAGACCTTGGACGGAGAAACTGTGCGGGCACAGGGCGGTGGAGGAAACGCGTGTTTTTGGCCGCGACGGAAGACGAGCCGCACTCGACCACCTGCTCTCATGATGAACTGGTTCATGTGTGAGGAAGGAGGAAAAAAAAAAAAAAAAAGAGGCAGGAAGGGAGGGGAGGAAGGGGGGGTGATTATTAGAAGGATATCAACCTGCCGTCCCTCACTTTCTCTCGCCATCACGACCGCGAGCGGCGAGAGCGAAATTACTCCCCGCCAGTGAATAATAAGGGAGTTTATGAAACGTGACGAATGCGGCGGCGCTCTACATGAAATACCAATGAGGGAGGCGCCCCAGCGTAGCAAATGCTACATCCTAATATCAACAGTCACCTTGTGTTACTCCCCTCCAACAAACGCCCCCGCCCCCGCGAAGGACACGGCTTCATGGCGAGGAAAGAGGGCCGGGCCGCAGCAAGAGAACGCCGGGGCGCTGGCAGGTGAACGGGTGGCGTGGCGGCGCCCTGGCAGCCGCCTTGTCGTACAGCGTCTCAGTGTTTCCACACGCTGGGCGCATATTTGGTCGCGGCGTGGGGTCAGGGTGGGAGTGTGTGTGTGTGTGTGTGATGCACGAGTCGGACGCCGTTTGACGCTAAAGGAAAAAGTCGCTCAGGTGGACGCGTGATTACCGTGTGTTTTGTGTCTGCGAAGCTGCTCATGATGTGCAACGTGTGCATAGAAACAGTTTTAAAAGCATTCATCAGTGTCTCAGAATTTATCTTTCTGCGTTTATTAAGTTTCACCCAGAATGCACAATTTTTTTGGACATTTTTGGACATATATAAGGGTCAGAAAGGTCAGAAACTTAATATACAGTTCTGAAAGCATTCTTTAGCATTCATTTTAATGTGGTGTTAATGTTGGTTTCACTTCATTTGGTGGTCTATTTGTACTATTTAAACAAATAAAATAAACACAGAACATGCAATTTCATGACGATATTATCTGACTGTGTCTGTGCACATTCTCCAACTCTGTGAATCTGCTTATTGGATTTAATCATCTTAAGATGATATGTATTTTTAACATGTGCATAGAAACAAAGTCAGAAATACAGTTTTCATCAGTGTCTCAGAATGTATTTGTTGTGCTTTTTTAATTAAAATTCACAAAGAATTCACAGTCTTTTTTTTAATTTTAGTCACGTTCCTACAATTAGGTGATTTGTATATAAGGCTCAGTGCCATAATGACTGGCAGGGTCAATATACAGTTTTAAAAGCAGTCATGAGGGAATCTCAATTTTACATTTTCACGTGGTGTTAATGTTGGTTCCACTTCATTTGGAGGTCTATTTTGCCCTATTATCGGTTTTTGGACCTTTCATTCACTTTCATGTGATTAGGTGATACGTATATAAGGGTCAGTAATAATGGTTGGTAAGGTCAGAAGGTCAAAACCTTTTTAAAATACAGTATCAAGCATCTTAAATTGTACATTTTCATGTGGTGTTCATGTTGGTGGTGTATTTGTACTAGTTAAACTCCGAACCACATGAACATGCCTATTCTATTTAATCATTCTAAGATCATATGTATGTTTAACATGTGCATAGTAAAAGTCAGAAATACAGTGTTATATTTGGAATGGTTTTTTTGCTCATGCCATTTAAAAGTCCATTTTATTTTTATTTTTAATGAAACTCACACAGAATGCACATTTTTTTTTACATTTTAATCACTTTCATGTGATAATTTATATGTATATAAGGGTCAGTGACAAATAATGGTTGGTAAAGTTAGAATGTCAAAAACTTTTCATTTAGACAACAGAATATGCAGTTTTACCATGTGAACATGCTTGTTGGATTTAATCATTTTCAGGTTATATGTGTTTATGGGTCAGTGACAAATTAAAAGAAAAAGTCCAAAACTTCAATATAGCTTTCATACAGTAAGATAATTAATAAATATTTACCAGCATTTATTTTTAAACCTTTACAGTTTTTAGGGTTACACCACCTTTCTGATATTGTCTCTTATATAATGAGGGAGTGTGTGGTCTGATTAACGTCTTATATTAAGATATGAAAAATTTAATAGCTTCATTATCCTTAGTAAATTCTATCTGTAGGACACTGCTTAAATACATTTTTTGGGTCAATTCAATCTAGCTTCGAGAAAACAAATCAACCACTGCCATAGGGATAAGATAATTCTACTCAATATTTGACTCTTTGCACCAAAAAACAAGAAATCTGCACCTGATAAGGTTTGGGTTGTGGCAGGGTAGGTCGGGCTGATAAGGGAAAGGCGCTCAGGCTGAAATGTGAAGAGCTTAAATCGCCCCCCCCACGCTCCCCCCTCCCTCCGTGACCGATCCGTGAACCCGGTGGAGGTGGGCGAGTCCAGGTTGACGGCGTGTTAATGAGAAGGGATTTACCTCCAGGGACGTCCAGCCCGGTGGAAACACGTTCCAACGCCCTGGGCTTCCATTTCAAAGTGGGCGGGGCCACCTGCCTCGACGGACGGATGCCAGCCAGCCAATCAGAGAAGCCTCTCCTAAACCTTTGTAAAAAATATACAAAGGTTTCACTAGACAGAACGCATTAAAACAAACTACTGCATCTCTGAACTATGTTGGTATCTGAATAACACATTTATAGAATAAGTGATCTATTTTTGATAGCTTTATCTGTTCATTTATTTTTTTTCCATTTTCAAAATCTTAGGAAAAGCTGGGTATATCCTACCGTACCCATAAAAACACAAACTGCATTGATCTTAAAATAGACGGTGAAAAGACAATCTACAGGAAATGACACGGTTGCTGGGAAGAAGTAAACAAGAGATCAATTTAACTTTACGATTCATTTCTTCATAACAAAAATGTAATTAGTAGAGATTATAATTACTATTATAATATTAAGGCTTATTATAGATGAGTGTAATTGTTGAGCGGAGTGTTTCACAAGTAAAGAGACACGCTATATTGATTAAAAAAAACAAAAATCTGAAGAAATAAAGATTAATTGCTTTAACTTTCTGTTTGATACTCATTATCCTCTCATGAGTCGACACGCGTATGAGGTTAACTATATAAAGAATGAACCTAAACACAACTAATTAAAGTATAACAGGTCATTTTAAAGAAAATAGCATATCATGTTTTATATTAAAAAAAAAAAAAAGTTTCATAGTGGTGTATAACAACAAACCACATTGTATTCAGTTAGGAAACATCATGATGGCCTCCAGCCACGTGACATGTCGCCCCACGTTTTTTCACACGTGTCAATCATTAAAAAAAATATTACGAACAGTAAAGCCACGTTTGTTGCCAGAGTTATCGGTGTGTTCGCATTATTCAATAAAGAGTAATTTTAAATTTTAAAAAAGGCTGCTTAATATCGCGTGTAGCAACAGTTTTCCCTTCAGAATCCTTCTTCGGCGTTCCAATTTTGAGTTTCAGCTGCTCCACAGCGCCCCCACCGCTGGTTCACTGTGATGCAGGCGAAGCATGGAATTACACTCTCAAAGGAGCTTTTTAAAAAAAGACATGCGAGATGAAACTGAGTTTTTATTTAATTCAATAAAAAAATAGAACAAAGTGAACTTGCCGGTGGCTCGGATAACAACGGTGGCTTTTTGGATAAGCGATGTCATTTATAATTGGTACGCGGAGGACAAAGTAGGGGCGAAATAAAAGACGCCCGTTCCTAATATTTAACGGCGATCCCGAGACTCCTCGGATAGCAGAGCCACGGGTGACTGACTCCTCGGCGGGCTCAGTCTCGGCCGATAATGGAATTTCCATTAGTTTCACTCACCGGTTATTGTCGCTGTTCAACCAGTAGTTTAGTGTTCTTTCGTCCAAAATCCTCCATTAAAAAATAAATAATCCATGCAAAAAATGTTAAAAAGGTAAAAATGCGTTAGCCAATGCTAGCCGTCCATGTGCATCAAATGCGTTGAATTCAGCGCAGGATGCAAATTAAACTCCTCTTCTTTTCCAGATCCGTTCAGCTTAAAAGCAGCTGATTTTTACTTTCTCTACATTTTTTTAATTCCCCTGCTCCATAAATAAACAATAATAAAAATAAAAAAAACACTTCTGTTCTTCTGACGTTACCTTGACAGCCTGACAGCATGATGCGTTCAGGGACACGCACGCCGCCTCAGTGGCTTTTAACGCCGCATGGCCGGTGATGTGTGAAGCACCTGAACGCCACTTGAGTACGAGCAGATGTGTTACCGGAAAAATGACTTTGGTACAAGCTGAAGTCACCTGTTGTTGCTCTCTCACTTAACAGAGTGTCTGCTTTTCATTGTAATTATTTATCAAAAAAAAATTGATAATTTTCCTGAAATTAAATCTGATGATTAAGTTTATTCTCGGTGTTTGCTTGTCACTGGAGGATTTCATCACATTTATCCACACTGAATATGATTGCCTTTGTGTTGCAACGCTCATATTTCATTCGTCCTATTACATTTTCAGCTTTTAATTCTCTAGCGACCGCTTTTAATTGCATTTAAATATCAATATACAACATATGTAATTTGCATTTCGTCATAATGCACTTTTAACTTCCTTTGGTGGGAGCTCGTCATATATTGTATTCATCAAATAAAGGACATAGATGCACACCACACACACACACACACACACCTTTATCTCTGATGGTCATTATTTGCTTCCCCATGCGACAAAGTCTAAAAAGCCTACTTTGTTTGCTTGCACTTTATCCTTTTCACTGCAAAATGACTTGTTAGGCCAGAATGGAAAACCTTCTATTTTTTATGAATGTCAGTGTGTGTGTGTGTGTTTCTGCACGCGTGTGCATGCTCGTGCACGCGTGTGCAATCACGCCGACGCTGGGTTTGTATTCCTTCTCTTTCAGCAGAGAGCGTCTTGAGTGTTTGTGTTCCTGCATTCTCCGCGGGGACTATTTTAGTTGAGGGCACATCACACACGGAGAAACTTTGAAAGAGCTTTTATGTACTTTTTTTTTGAGTGAAATGACCCTAAGAATGGGAAAAGAAAAAAAAAAAGAAAGAGAAAAAATAACTTTTAATTCAGGCTTCTGCATCCAGAAGGGCACTCACTTACCAAGCTCCCTTCCTCCCCTTCTCCATCCATCAATCCCTCCTCTATTCTTAGGCATCTGTGTTGTGTGGAGACATCGCTACGGGCTAAGAGCGCGAACTTAGTAGTGGAGGAATGTAGGGCATGTCAGCAAGTATACAGTGACTCAGCTGTTTCTGTTCCATTCTGCCATATTGTGAGATAACCGCATACTCAATTACTCATCCAGCAACTATCGACTATTTTTAAAGCAAAAGTTTATCGGCCTCTTTTAACTATTGGAATCGTTCAAAAAAAAGGAGGCGCTTTGATATTGCATATATATGGGATAAGGTGAAACAGGGCATAAACAAATAAGGCTGATAGGGTGAACGCGAGGTAAACTCATTCTGTCGCTCGTCTCG
The DNA here is from genome assembly GCA_036785175.1 of Eupleurogrammus muticus. NCBI lineage: Eukaryota > Metazoa > Chordata > Actinopteri > Scombriformes > Trichiuridae > Eupleurogrammus > Eupleurogrammus muticus. The sequence goes on along the minus strand of JAYKQN010000004.1, from coordinate 29,030,389 downwards.
CTCGCTTTTAACTATACAGCCCCGTCACTCAGGAGCCTGAAAAGGCGAGACCTCACGCAGGTTTGACAGATAAAAGTCTCCTCACTTCATTGCTGTTTGACATTTTACCTCCCGGAAAAAGTTTCAGCCTCTCTCTCTCTTTCTCTATCCATCTTATCCTTCTCTACTTCCACTGCTTTCTCTCACACACACACACACTCATCTCGATGTGAGTCCGTCTGCGAAAATAAAAAAAAAAAAAAGATGGAGGCTAACTCAGTGATCTGAATCAAATGGCAAGAGGAGGAAGAGGAGGAAGAGGAGTGACGGGTGCCAGGCGGAGGGAGGGGGGGAGGGGTCGGGTGGTGGAGGGGAGGCTCGACGGGGGGGGATTTTTTATTTTATTTTATTTTTTATGTTCCTGACAGGTTTTGAAGTCTCCTCTGAGCTGACCCGCTCTCTGCTGGGAGCCGAGTCTCCTGGACGTGATGGAGGAGGAGCAACGAACTGTGATCGAGGCGTAGTGATCAGGAGGATTTATATCCCAACGCTGATAATTTACCTTTCTGCAGATATGCTGGTATATGTTGATACATGCATATTGTCTTATGGTGTGAAAACGCTCATTAAAAGAGGTCAAAGGTCATACTAACGTCAGTAAAATGCTGTAAAAGTTCAAACTTTCTCATCCTCATGTTTTTTTCTTCCCTCTTTAATTTATTCTGTAATGGTTCCCTAAGTCCAACTTCTTCTGTGGTAATTTTTTATCTTCCTATTACATTTTGCTATCGCAGGTGTGTTTTATTGTCGCAGGCCTTTTATCGACATTATAGGTTTTTAAAAAAAGGAGAAAACTGCCCTTCAGAGTCAAATGATGCAATATTTCTGTAAATAGAACGAGATGAACACTTCCTGTACTGTAGGAGACACTGGGAAAAAAAGGAGATTGATTGACAGCAGTGGACACGGCCCCTCAGCCAATCAGGATGCAGAACACAATGTGTGTTCATACTGTACACTGTAAACAAAAAGCATGTAAAATATACTAAAAAAGTTCTTAACAAGTGGAAATATCTTGTTTTTGGTCAGTTTGACTCTTATTTTTAACCTTTTCTTTCTCATATTTTTCAATATCGGCCTAAATTTTGGGTAAAATACCAACTTTTTTTAATGCAAAGAATATTATATTATCAAACCTTTCAATCAAAAAATTGGACGACTGTGGACAAACATCAAACGTTGTTGTCACATTAAAGCTTTTAAGATAGTAAACTGTATTGCTCACCAGTAGAAATTGATGGCCATTATTGGCTATTATTTTATAGGATATGTAAAAGTAAAAGATTAAACTGACTAAGAATCAGAATCAGGTTTTAAAAAAAGCAGAAAACTGCCCTTCAGGGTCAAATGATGGAATATTTCTGTAAATAGAACGAGCAGAACACTTCCTGTACTGTAGGAGACACTGGGAAAAAAGGAGATTGATTGACAGCGGTGGACATGGCTCTCAGCCAATCAGGATGCAGAACACAAAAGCATGCACAATATACTAAAAAAGTTCCAAAAAACTTCTTAACAAGTGGAAATATCTTGTTTTTGGTCAGTTTAACTCATATTTTAACATTTTCTTTCATATTTTGACATTTTTTTAATTATGTTTGTTCATATTTTTGAATATCAGCCTAAATTTTGGGTAAAATACAAACTTTTTTTAATGCAAAGAATATTATATTATCGAACCTTTCAATCAAAAAATTAGACGACTGTGGACAAACATCGAACGTTGTTGTCACATTAAAGCTTTTAAGATAATAAACTGTATTGCTCACCAGTAGAAATTGATTATATATATATATTATTTATAAAAATATTTTTACAAAAAATACACAAAATATGCAATTCTTTTGATTATAAAAAAATGTCAAAAATGAATGATAATTTCAAACATAAATACTCTTTACTCAGCCTATTGTCCTCTATGATCATTTAAACACAGGATTAGCATGGCTTTACCAGCGTCATGCTCACTTTTGTAAAAAAAAAAGACTTTGGCCATTATTTTAATAGGATGATGATAAAAGTAAAAGATCAAACTGACTAAGAATCAGAATCAGACTCATTTTACTTTTTTTTTTTTTGCAGTGTACAAATTGTCCAGGTTAAGTGTGGTGTTAAATATGCATCTCCTGAAACTTTTTTCCAATTCTACTGCATGAAATAAAGCATTAACCCTCCCAGACAACCCTCCTCTTCCTCCTCTTCCTCCTTTCGATAAGAAACACAAACCTGAGAGGAGACGTCGTGTGAACCGCGTCACCACGTCTGAAACGCTGACATTCACCAGCTCCGTTTGCAGGAAAAAACGTGAAAATGTCATGGTTTCCCTGCGGGGGAACCGGGCCGTATATTAATTTGACCCAAACCGAAGCGCAAACTCTTGTCTGGAATCTGTCAGTAATACATTCCATCACTCGGTGTCAGCCGGCCTTATTGGAGCCAGCAGCTTCCAGCCGCCACTCGGAGGTAGAAGTGACACGGAAGACACAGCCGCTGTCTGCATCATTTTAAAATTACATGTAGTGAAAAGGAAGCGTATTGATTTGTAGGACGTTACAGGGGGCAGCGCTGGACAAACACAATGACAAGTGAGTTGCAGCGACTCCGGGGGCGGAAGGGAAAAAAAAAAAAAATTAAAGAGGACAGATCATCGGTTCGAACGTCTGGGGACAAGGCCTGAAATATGTAAGTCAGCTGGCTCAGAATCTCCTGGCTGCAGCTGTGTGTTGGAAAAAAGGCCCCAAAAAATACAGTGCAGACATTGATTCTTTGATTCACGTTCATTAAGGGACTGAATGAATTAATCAGGCAGTCAATCTACATAAAAATGAATGTGGAGGGTTTTTATTACCCAAAACTTGCTTATGGGACAATGATAAAAATGTCATTGTTAAAAACTTGGTACCAGATAGTTTTACTCTATTAAAATCACAAATTTGTGTGATTTTTGCAAAAACAAGAAATGACAAGAAACCAACGTGACCACAAATGCACAACCTAAAACTTGCTTATGGGTCAATGACAAAAATATAATTTACGGTATTATTATAAAGTTGCTACCAGATAGTTTAACTCTCTTAAAAGGGTTTCAAAAAATGCAAAAAAAAAAAAAAAAAGCCCACAATTTTGTGTAATTTTTGCAAAAACAAGAAAATAAATCAACATGAACACAAAATGCATATTTCAAAAGACCTGATTAATGCTTTTTAAAGAAAAAAAATTGAAAAGGCAAAAAGAATATTCAATGCAAACATTGATTCTTTGATTATTGTTCATTAAGGGACTGAATGAATTAATCAGACAGTCAATCTACATAAAAATGAATGTGAAGCATGTTTTTTACCCAAAATTTGCTTATGGGACAATAATAAAAAATGTCATGTTCTGTTTAATAAAAACTTGGTACCAGATAGTTTTAGTCTATTAAAAAGGTTTTAAAATAAAAAAAATCACAAATTTGTGTATTTTTTGCAAAAACAAGAAATGACAAGAAACCAACGTGACCACAAATGCACAACCTAAAACTTGCTTATGGGTCAATGACAAAAATGTCATGTGCAGTATTATTAAAAAAAATCTACCAGATAGTTTACCTCTCTTAAAAAGGTTAAAAAAAATGCAAAAAAGAACAATAACACAATTTTGTGTATTTTTTGCAAAAACAAGAAAAGAAATCAACATAAACACAAAATGCATATTTCAAGAGACCTGATTAATGCTTCTTAAAACTACATTTAAAAAAGTGAAGAGAAAATTCAATAAAAATGAATGTGGAGCATTTTTTTTACCCAAAATTTGCTTATGGGACAATAATAAAAAAATGTCATGTTCTGTTTTATTGAAAACTTGGTACCAGATAGTTTTACTCTATTAAAAAGGTTTTCAAATAAAAAAATCACAAATTTGTGTATTTTTTGCAAAAACAAGAAATGACAAGAAACTAACATGACCACAAATGCACAAATCTAATAATTGCTTATTGGTCAATGACAAAAATATCATGTGTGGTATAATTAAAAAGTTGCTAACAGACCTGATGAATGCTTCTTGAAAAAAAAATTTAAAAAGGCAAAGAGAATATTCAATGCAAACACAGATTATTTGATTCACGTTCATTAAGGGACTGAATGAATTAATCAGGCAGTCAATCAACATAAAAATTAATGTGGAGCATTTTTTTTACCCAAAATTTGCTTATGGGACATTGATGAAAAATGTCATGTTCTGTTTTATTAAAAACTTGGAACCAGATAGTTTTACTCTTTTAAAAAGGTTTAAAAATGCTAAAAAAAATTCACAAATTTGTGTGATTTTTGCAATTTTTGAAACCAACATGAACAAAAATGTACAACCTAAAACTTGCTAATTGGTCACTGACAAAAATATAATTTACAGTATTATTAAAAGTTGCTACCAGATAGTTTAAGTCTCCTAAAAGGATTTAAAAAATACAAAAAACCCATAATTTTGTGTAATTTTTGCAAAAACAAGAAAATAAATCAACATGAACACAAAATGCACGTTTTAAGAGACCTGATGAAAGCTTCTTAAAACTAAATTTAAAAAGACGAAGAGAATATTCAATGCAAACATGCTTATGGGACAATGATAAAAGATAGTTTTACTCCAATAAAAATGTTTAAAAATGCTTAAAAAAAAAATCAAAAATTTGTGTTATTTTTGCCTAAACAAGAAATGACAAGAAAAAAAAAATAAACATAAAATGCAAATTTCAAGAGACCTGATGAATGGTTCTTTTGGAGCATGTTTTTTACCCAAAATTTGCTTATGGGACAATGATAAAAATGTCATGTGCTGTTTTATTAATAACAGATAGTTTAACTTTATTAAAAAGGTTTCTTTGCCAAACTAAGAAATTACAAGAAACCAACATGAACACAAAATGCTAATCATTTATGTCTCTTAAAAAGTTTTTTTTTCAAATAAATGCTATAAACTACTACTTTTTTATTCTAGGTAGATTAATCTTTGTGTAAAAAAAAAAATCACACAAAATTCAGATTTTTGCAAAAACAAGAAATGACAAGACCCCCGATGAATGCTTCTTAAAACATTTTTTTAATATAATTTCTTTTCTTCCTAAATTCTAACATCACACTCTGTTGAATGCACTAAGCAAATGGTGGAATGTGTGAAAGCCTAACAGCAACTCTGCGTCATTTATTCAGCGTGTGAATTCCGAGTGAGAAATCTATTTTTCACACGGTATTGTGCCCCCACATAAAAAAAGAAAAAAAACTCCCGACAAAAGCACCATCCCTGAATGCCAACAAACCCACAAAAGATCTCATCTCATTCTAAAGATGTAAAAAAAATAGCGGTTATGCAACTCTACAGCTGTGCAGTGAATCCGCAGCTTCAGGGACAGATGTTTGTTCTTTTTTTTTAGATAGAAATCAGTATATTGTTGTCGGGGTGTGAAAGGAGATGAGAATAAACGATGGAGTCATTTTTTTTCTTATAAGACTCATAGTGTGTGCTTTCAGGAGGGCTTGTGCCACATTTTGGCCATTGAAAATACAGATAGAAAAGCTGTGTTTGCAGGTGCTGTTTTTGTATAAACACAAGTAGTGATCATAAAATCTACTGTTAAATCTGCTCCTCCATGTAGATGTGACCGTGGCCTAGATGCATGGCCCTGAACAGTGTGTGTGTGTGTGTGTAGACAGAAACCGGGGCCCTCAAAACCAGCTGTCAGGACTCAGGTGAAGTTGTGATGTCACAGCTATACAGCCGTCACCCAATTCACTAATTACAGACATTTAGATCTTTGTGCTTTGTGATCTTGAGCTTTGGTGAGAAAGTACCTCAGATTTATAGGAATGGGTTTATCCACAAGGACGAGTCAGATCAGCCTTTAAATCAGAGATATAGACTTTTATTTATTTATTTATTTATTTATGTATTATTAAATTGCTACCAACAATACACTAAAAAACAAAAAACACAGTTTTAAGAGCATTCATCAGGGCTCTCAAAATGTGCATTTTGTGTTGGTTTCTTGTAATTTCAAGGTCCATTTGTATGTTTTTTTTTCATACAAAAGTCATGACTTTGTGTACTTTTTTCAGATGCAAAATGTCAAATCCACCTAGAATAGAGTTTTTCGGATACTATCCCACACACATTTTCAATTTTTTGTCACTCACACACTAAATCTATTCTGTTAAAACTAAAATAGCAAAGCTGGTGTGTAAATGAGCATTATCAGGGTTAAATAATCCTAACAAACAGGTATCAAGCACTAAAATTCAATTGCTTGTTTCATCCATAACAAAATTTGAGTAGCAAATTAAGCATAATTGTATTAAAAAATCAAATTTTCAAAGGAAATAAGAGTTAAAATGAGGCAGAAAACTCACTAAACTATATTAACAGTTGTATTGGAACACAATGACAATTTTTTCCCGATTAACAATATTTTAAAGGTATGTTTACCTACACCAGTGGTTCTCAAATAGTGGGGGGACTTCATCAAGGGGGGGCATTTGACTTTGGGGAACATGCTTTTTTATTTTTTTATTTTATTTTTACATCCTAGAATAAAATGCAATTTCACCTCCACTACTTTAGGGGGCAGTAGAGTGTGACAGGGAGCATACAGCACAGAGTATGAGTATGAAGTGTAGACACCAAGTGACACCATGAAAACATATTTAACAGGGATGAGAAGACAGGCGGAGAGAGACGGAGATAAAGAGACAAACGAAAGTCTCCCAAAGCTAAGACGAGGAAATATGACGAAGCGTCTGTAGCGCTTGGTTCACTGTGAAAGACCGGTGTGTTACTGAGTCTGAAATGTTGGAGACAAAGACATTAAAGACATTACACCACAATCACTGATAAGACCATTTATGTAGTTTTATTTTTCAGTATCATATGGTTTGACATGGTCAGTCAAATTTTTTGTAGTTTAATTAATCTTTTCTGTTAGTTAAAAGCTATTCTTTGTAACTTGGTCCATATTTCTTTCTTTTTTATTCTCTTATACGTTAATAAGGACACAGTGTTATGCAGTGTTATGTAGGGGGCGCGACAAAAAATAATTGAGTAGCACTGATCTGCACTTAAAAAGTTATGGTCTTTAGCATATTTAGTGTATTGTTGGCAGACATTTGAGTCATAACTTGCAGTAAAAACCCATTTTTTTGATGCCCTCCCTTCTCCATTAATCAGCCAATCAGGAGGAGCGGCTCTTTAATATTAATGAGACCAAACGACCTGTTCCTGAGAGACGAGATGTAAAAAAAAAAAAAAAAAAAACTACATTGAGATGATCCCCCCCTACTTAAAACCACACATTTATCTTGTTAGGGATATCACAACTTCAAATAAAACCTGGGGGAGAGCGTACGATACGGGACCTTTAAATGTCAGAAAAGAAAATGTCTGCACTGTTGAAAATACCAAACAGCGTTTGACTAAATGCAGGCGTCTTATCTTGAAAAACACGGCGCAGAGCGGCATTAGACGCACTTTAATACAGACAACACCAAGCTGTTCACACACACACACACACACACCTGCAGAACATTAGACAAGAAAAGTCTTTCACAAACATAATTATTGAGACACCCAAACACACACATACGCCCATTTATCAAACTCTCGTGTTTAAGTGCAAAGTGCTGCTTGAATGAGATTTGTCCTCAGACAGAATTAGCTCAGGTAAGGAGGGAATAGTTACCGTCTGCTTTGTCTCATCTCCATAATGGCGCGCGTATTCTCGAGTAGGTGGAAATGTGAAATGAAACATAATTATGTTGTACTCGGGCTGACAACTGATCTGTCACCGGGCGCATTAGAAGCGTGGCAGAGGCAGGAGGAGGAGGGGGAACCTGTGTGGGCCCGACTCATCTCTCAGGCTCTGACAAGACCTACCTGGAGGTTGGAAAAATTAAATTAATAAATTAATAAATAAGTAATACACACCACACACACACACAGATGCACTCCGGAGCTCATTAGACAAACACACTCTGCATCTCATCCTTTTGTTCTACCATCTCAACCAAGACAGATCCCTCACCCTCGTTACAAAGCGCAATTACACCACACCAGACAAATATAACGCGGGGGGATGTCTAATATTTCTAAATCACCTAGAAAGTCAAGAAGATAGTGCCGTGCGCCTGGTGAGGAACTAGGTTGGCCTCTTTTTTCTCCGCTGTGTTTACTAGCAGCCAAGTACAAATTAACCTCCCAAAATCAACAATAAACCTAATTAGAGACGTTGTTCTGCAGCACACATCTCTAAACACAGATCACAGCTTGTTGAGAGATGAATCTCCATCTGTCCGGCTGTACACCGGGAAGAGGAGAGACTCGGATCAGTCACAACATCCACGGGATGGAGCTTTATGTGGGGCATGCATAGTGTGTGTTATAATAGTGTTATAAGGTGGGCTCAAAGGAGCCAAAAAACATGCAAAAGTGCTCTTATGGGGGCCAAAACATGTGTTTACGTTCCACTTTTGGAACCAAAACATGTGCTGAAGTGCCCTCTTGGGGGCCATTACATGTGCTTAAGTTCTACCTTTGGAGCCAAAACATGCTAAAGTGGCCCCTAGGAGTCAAAATGCATGTTAAAGTGCCTTTTCAGGAACCAAAATACATGCTAAAGTGCCACCTTGGGAGCCAAAATGTGTCTTAAAGTGTCTCTAAGAGCCAAAACATGTGCTAAAGTGCCTCTAGGATCTAAAACGTATACTAAAGTGCCCTCTAGGAGACAGAATGCATGCAAAAAGTGTCCTCTTGGGGGCCAAAACATGTGGTTAAGTTCCACCTCTGGAGCCAAAACATGCTAAAGTGCCCTCTAGGAGACAAAATACATGCAAAAAGTGCCCTCTTGGGAGCCAAAACATGTGCTTAAGTTTTAACTTTGGAGCCAAAACATGCTAAAGTGGCCCCTAGGAGCCAAAGTGCAAGGTAAAGTGCCAACTTGGGAGCCAAATTGTGTCTTAAAGTGTCTCTAAGAGCCAAAACATGTGCTAAAATGCCCTCTAGGAGAAATACAAGCAAAAATTGTCCTCTTGGGGCCCAAAAACATGTGCCAAAGTGCCTCTAGAATCTAAAATACATGTTAAAGTGCCAACTTGGGAGCCAAAATGTGTCTTAATGTGTTTCTAAGAGCCAAAACCTGAGCTAAAATTCCCATAGGAGCACAAACTCTAGGATCTAAAACATGTACTAAAGTACCCTCAAGGAGACAAAATACATGCAAAATACATGGTAAAGTGCCACATTGGGAGCTAAAATGTGTCTTAAAGTGTTTCTAAGAGCCAAAACATGTGCTAAAATTTCCCTAGGAGCCCAAACTCTAGGATCTGAAACGTTTGCTAAAGTGCCCTCTAAGAGACAAAACATGTGGTAAGGTGCCCTGTAGGAGCCTAAACCTGAGCTCAAAATTCCCCTAGGAGCCTAGACGGGTGCTATAATGCCCTTCAGTGCTAAACGGGTGCTAAAGTGCCTTCTAGGAGACAAAATACATGCAAAAAGTGTCCTCTTTGGGGCCAAAACATGTGCTTAAGTTCTACCTTTGGAGCCAAAACATACCAAAGTAGCCTTTTCGGGAACCAAAAAACATGCTAAAGTGCCACCTTAGGGGCCAAAATTTGTCTTAAAGTGTCTCTCAAAGCCAAAACATGTGATAAAATTCCCCTAGGAGCTGAAACACGTGCTAAAGTGCCCTGTAGGAGTCAAAATCTGAGCTAAAAATCCCCTAGGAGCCCAACGAGTGGCCTCTTAGGAGTCAAAATACATGCTAAAGTGCCTCTAGGATCTAAAACGTGCTAAAACGCCCTCCACATGTTAAAGTGCCCTCTTCAGTGGCGAGGTCGTGCTATATGTGCCCTTTGTTTTCGCCCCTGCCCTTCAAAAAGTCGTCTTTGTGCATGCATGTGTGTGTGCGTGTGTGTGTGCATGTGTGTGTGAGGGACAGAGTGAGCGGCCCTCGTGGCCACAGGGTTACTTCCCCGTGTCAGTCCTTATTTTATGATGTCACGCTGCAGCGCGGAAGTGGGACATGGCACTTTGCAGAGAGAACACGCCGTCGGATTGGAGCATGTTCGGTGTGTGTGTGTGTGTGTGTGTGTGTGTGTGAAGGGGGGGGTTAACATTAAGGAACTAGGACAGCAACAGCGCTGCGCTGCCGTCTGACTCCGACATCCAGACAGGGACGAACACATGGGAGTCAATACATGTCTCACACACACGGTCGACAAGTACAAGCGCGCCACACACACTCTAATATAATATTATATACATGTTCACTTATTATACAATCACACACACACACTGTGCTTTTTTTGACAGCCTCCAAGAGATGAATTT
>JAYKQN010000004.1:28912500-29015000 GCA_036785175.1 Eupleurogrammus muticus | reverse complement strand
GAGCTCACAGCAAAGATCGGGATCCTCGTGCAAAAACAAAAAAAACGGCAGTGGACGTCGCGCACATGTCCTAAAACCACTTTTAACATTTCCTCATTTGTTTTTTTTTGTTAAAGCCTGTGAGTTTGCGTTTTGTTCCTTCCAAATAATTGAACATCGGCTCCACTTCTATTAATTCTATTTTTTTGATATTACAAAGGCTGAAATGAGTTTAAATAAAAAAAGAAGCCTGTGATGTCATCATATAATCAAACCCGGTGACCTCGTGACCTCTGGACAGGTCACAGGAAAATGCTAATTCCTCCAAGCTCTTTTTTTTTTTCCGTAGAAAAAACGAGCTCGCAGCAAAGTTCGGAATCCTCACGCCAGAAAAAAAAATGGCGAAAATGTGAAAATACGTCGCGATCTTGTCCTTATTTGTTTTTTAAACGCTTTCAGTTTCCTGCACAGAATCCGTGTTAAAGCTGCGAGTTTGCGTTTTGTAATAATCTAAATCCAAACAATCAACTTGTTTTTTGAAGCCGTGGAACATCAGCTCCACTTCTGTTAATTTCATTTTTTTTAACATGTTCGACATGTTTTTTTTTTTTTTTTTTTTTTGAGGAGATAATCATTTTTTTTTCTTTCTTGTTTCACATTGGGAGAAAAAAGTGAAGTGTGAATGGAGCGGAACATTTAACGATATGTAACCAGAGAGATATAATTGCTGGGTTGCTTTTTTTCTGATATTCCAAAGGCTGAAATGAATAAAAAAAAAGACGTAATGTCGTCATATAATCAAACCCCCCCCCCCTCTGAATAAACCTGCGTGACCTCTGTAAAGGTCGCGGATCATGCTAACTCCTCCGGGCTCTTACAAGCATCCAGAAACACGGCGGCGGCAGTGACCTCTGACCCCGAGGTCGACGCAGACATCACGGAACTAAAAAAAAAAAAAAACGTGACGGGAAACCCCGAGGATCCGTGAGTCACATCGGTGCAGACGGGGGGGTGAATGTGGACGCTCACTGTTAGCGGGCGTGGGCCACTTCCTGTTTAGTGATTTAAAGAAATAAAATAAATAAGCAGTTCGTAACATGAATCTGTGTTTTTATTCCTTTAAAGAAGCATACATTTTTGTTTTTTTTATGGCAGAATGTCTATTTTTAAACACGCGCCGCGTGATTCATGTCAGAACCGTTTGAACCGCCGTGTTTTGATATATGTGTTTTTTATTTTCCTTTGTGAAGGATTAGATTAGAAGGCTTGCAAAAAAAAATAGCTAAATGGGTTTTCAAGCAGGGGAAATCTTTCACTTTCACAGCAGCAGCGAGCGGCCTGTTCCTTTTTCCTACGAGCCGAGCCGTCTAGAGAGGAGCATTATGGGTGATGAGGAAGTAATGAATAAATATGTAAAAGGCGTCAGTCCAGCAGCGTGGAAATTAAATGTCGTGCTGCAGATTCTTCAGTTCTGAGCGGCTTCTCGAGGCCTTTTTTTCTTCCGTGGATGCGTGAGAGCTTTTTTTTTATCGTTTTTTTTCTTTTTGCATGTGTGTGTGTGTGTGTGTGTGTGCGGCGTTTTCCCTCCTTCCTTTTCACGCGTCTTCCGGTCCTCCTCCTCCTCTTTGCAGGCCTCTTTGGCACTTATCTAGCGTCTTGTGGTAGGCGCGGGCGATCATCGAGCTTGGTGATTTGCGTTGTGGCGAGAGCGGGACCTTTCCAGGACCGCACGCCGGTTGTCTGTTTTCAGGAGAGGAAAAGACAAAAAGACAAGAAGAGAAAGGTGAGTTATGAGGAAAAGTGATTCTGGTGACTCCGTTTCAGAACCTGATCCCGGCTTCTCCAACTTTATCTCACGTCAGATTCACCGTGTGCAACGTGGAGGCAACAGGAATGCACATCACTAAAGGATACGACCTTTTTTTTTTTTACTATTGTAATTTCATAGGCCTCCAATTACCCCACAGCTTGTTGCCGTGGCAACAACACACACCTGGATGAAAAATACCTTTTAAAAATCTCCAAAGGTGATGCTACTTTTTATTCCATAAAAAAACTCACGTGCATCCTTGAGAAATGCTGACAGCTCACGCTTATTGTCAGATCTCATGGAACAGCTTCCTGTGGACAAAGTGCTGCAGACCAGAACATAGGTTGATCATCATTTATTGATTATGGTTCAGTAGCACTAAGAACTTGTAGGTGTGTGTGGTGTTTTTGTTCAGTTTTTATTTTATTTTATTAATTTTAGCTGCTAGCTTTGCATCACATCAGGTTCTCTCTTATCAAATGAAGAAGGTGTTATCCAGGTGTTGAACCAGCTAAGGGAACTAGACAATCAATGGAGCTGATAATAAACACTTACTACAATTAATAAAAAAATAGAATGAAAATAACACCTTGTGTGAGTAGAACAGAAAGTTATGATGTATAATTAACACTGTTTTTGATCAAAAACTGCTATTTAACTTTTTTTTGCGCCAGTTTCCTAACCCAGGTTTTGTCTTAGGAAATTATTTTACACGTGTATATTTTAATTTTTAAGTTTCCAGTTGTAATAACTCCTGTTGTCAGTATGTTTGTTAACAAACAGGACGACATTTGACATCAATTTTTGACTTTAGTTTCATTTCATTAGTTTTCTAAGTTTCTATGATGCTTGTAAAACTTGATATGAAGAAAGTCATGATGAAAAAACACCACACACACCTACAAGTTCTTAGTGCTACTGAACCATAATCAATAAATGATGATCAACCTATGTTCTGGTCTGCACCACTTTGTCCACAGGAAGCTGTTTCATGATAATGATAATAATAATTAAAATGGAAAATACTGATAAAAGCAGCCTTCCGGGGTCAGGAAGCAGTCACGCGTCATGTGATTATTTATTTATCCTCTATTTTATCCGCTGCCTGTGAAAGTCATTCTAACGCCGCCGACATCCGCTGGGCGGCCAGGTGGCAGGTGGGGGCCGGACACGACCTGGTGAGGTGTAACCACGGCGACGGCTGCGGGCGCGGACTACACAGGAGTTCCCAGGTATCTCCGAGCATCGCCCGCCCCCCCCCCCCCAGCAGAGCCCATTACTCAGTGCCAGCTGTGGGGTGCCAGGCGTCCCAGGCTGGGCGTTGGTTAACGGCGCTCGCTCCATCCATCATGTCAGGTAATGAGCTGAGAGTGACTGTGATGGCGAGGAGCACGTCCGCAAACACACACACTTCACACACACACACACACTGTCGCCATATCACAGCGGAGAAGAGAAAGCACTTCTCCTTCAGATTGGATACGAAGCAACATGCAGATGGTGCACAGAAGGAGAGAGAGGGAGGGGGGAAGGAAGAGGAAAAACTGTCTCTGCAGACGGAAAGAAACAAGCAAAACACGTAGATCATCCACTATCCATCGCTGTCGATCAGCGGCCTGCACCCCCCCGGGTCTGACGGCGGCTACGTCTGTCTACGTCTACTTTTTGTGCAGCGAATAATACAATATAATAGTGAATAATAAAGAATGAGTGACAACCTCAAACCACCTGTTAACGGCTGATGAAATAGAACACGCTGCTTTTTATCACCATTCTTCTTCTTCTGTGGTGTGAATCTGTTTTTTTTCTATTTGCCGCGATATTATTTGTGTAAATATACAACCGAGAATTTCTTCACTTTGAATTCATCTATAGTTGAATATAAGTAGGTCAGAATGTGTTATCATATGTGGATTTCACATATATATGTGTATATTGTATCACAGCTTTTATAATAACATTTTATTATAATTTATTTCCTGATCAACGTTTTTTATTTATCCATCAACCAACGCTTAAAACCATATTATTTAGAGAGTAGGAGGAAAATAGGGTAATGATTTATTTACTGTAATGAATTTATTATTATTATATGATTTAAACATCACTCTTCATCATCTATGAAGCTAATTTTGTAGTTAATACTCTTTACATTAGGCTTGTATGTTTTGTAAACAGCTTTATTTCATATTAAGGATTTAATGTAATAAATTTCTTTATACAACTAAACATTATTAATATTATGTCATTATTATTATTATTTTTTTACATCATATACTACATGTTTTATGCTGTTTTTGACATAAATGATAAAAATCTAAATATTCCACCGATATGTAACACAAGGACAGAATGTAGGAGCATTTGCATTAAAGACTCCAACACTCTAAATATACATTATACATTTAATAAAAAGTATTTAGTTAATATTGATGTGTATTTTCTGTTAAATGCATTTATAAATACACACATAATGGCCATTTTCTGGCATACGCAGTTATGTATGTCAAGCCACTTATTTATTTATCTTCCATCCTCTTTAACTTTAGGCCGGGGGCTTTCCTACACACTTTGGGTTATGGAGAGCATCTAAAAGTAAAAAAAAAAAAAAAAAAATCCTGCGAGATGGTCCAGTTTTCGTGAAGTTTTTAAGGGTCCTTGAAGTGGCGAAAGAAAAAAAAGTTTTATACCCCCATAAAAAAAAGGTGAAACAAAGGAAATGAGGCCTCCATGGTGGCTAACCTGGTTTATATGTATATACATACATATATATATGTATGTATATATATATATGTATATGTATATGGGTGCAGCTGCAGACAGTAGCGTCTACAGGGCCTGCAGCGTTGGGCTGATTGCCGGCTGTGGTAATATAACAGCTCTCAGCAGCGTCGGGGGACCTGCCCACACTGAAGCCTCTGGTGGGTCGGAGCCAGCTCCGCGGGCCTGGAAGTGCTGTTCTGCAGAACAGCTCGTTGGGATCAACTTAACGCTCCGCGCCGCTTCCTACCCCCCTCCAGGGAAAACACCCACCAAGTGTGAGGTCGATCGGATGAGCGGTTGTCGACGGTCATACTTTCCTATATATATATATATAAATATATATATATGCAGACGATACTACTTTATATAGTTATATAGTCTAGTCCAGTGTTTCCCAACATAAGGGTCAGAAAATAAACATAAGAGGTCATAAGATGATTAATTACAAGAAACGAGGAAGGAAAACTATTTGCACTGCAAAAATTAACTGGTGAAATTATCTTGTTTTTGGTACAATAATTCAATATGGAGTAGAATGATCTTATTCCACTAAGTAGATGTTTTGTCTTATTTGAGGTTTTAGTCATTTTATTCTTATAAAAATGTTAATCTTGTTTTGATAAAACAGGAAATCTAGACGAAATTGACCCAAATCTGGGAAAAAAAGGAATAAAATAAATCTACTCAATACTGGACTAACAGTACCAAAAACGTGTTGGATCATATGGTTCACATCTGGTTGTTATATCCTAAAGCATTCAGGAGATTTATAAGTTTATACAGTAATATAAGCCCCGCTCAGATTATCAGAAATCTGAAGAAGTATCTTCGACATCCTGAGATGTTCTTTAACCAAAATGTTGGATGATTTTTTTAAGATGTGTACAGATTTGGACAGAATTAAAAAAAAAAAGGGAATTGATTTAGGTGAAAATTAGTTCACATTGGAAGAGTTGACTGGAAATACAGAACACTGGAAAAAAGGGAATAATTCACGGTTCACGGGTCAAGATGTAAAGTTCATTGTTATAGAATCACCTTCTAGCTGAGTTTTTACATTGGTCCACAGCAACACATGCGTGAGTGTAAAATGGGCTAAAAGGTGGTGAGGACAGGCTTTTTGGAGGGAAAGGGCTGAAATGGGGAAATAAAGGCACATATGGTATGTCTTTGCCAGTAAAGGGCACTTTTTGGCTCAGAGAGGGCACTTTAGCATGGGATTTGCTTCTAGATGGCACTTTAGCATTGGGATTTAGCTCCAGGGGGCACTTTACCACACATTTGGGCTCAGAGAGGGCACTTTAGCATAAGATCTGGCTCCTAGAGGGCACTTCAGCATGGGATTTGGCTTCTGGGGGCACTTTACCTCATGTTTTGTCTTCCATGAGGACACTTTAACACAGGTTTTGGCTCCTAGAGGGCACATTAGCATGTGTTTTCGCTGCAAAGAGGGCGACAGGGGTGGACCACCCCTCCCAGAGTGACAGCATTGCTAAAGAACACTAGTGAAGGAGCCATCTTACCTGTGAACTGTTCAGAACCATTAGTTTGACCACCTGTTGGTAGAAGCCTACGGCAACAGGTGGATTTTTTTTTATTTAATTTCATTTTTTGGTGTTTGCATCTTAGCTAACCGCATGAACACGGAAAAGCTTCCGGCAAAGCCTTTTTGCAAAAAAAAAAAAAAAAAAAAAAAGGGCAGAAAATACAGCAAAACACATCTCCCATTGGAAGATTCTTGAACTGAGAGCTTTTGGCTTCTCATAAAGACATTTCTGTTCCCATCTTCAGGTGCATAAAAGCCCATCTTTTCCCACCCCACATCAATCTATCACAACAAGCGAACAAACAGCAGCCATTTCTACTGGGAGAGAAACATAACTACTAGCCTCCACTGAATTGAATAGTGCGTGCACACACACACACACGCACACACACACACGGGCGGAGGGAAACAAAGTGAGACTGGTGGAAAAGGAGACGAGAAGCACAAAAGACAAACTAGAGTTTTTTTTTTTTTTTTCGGGGCGCTGATTGCTACTCTCTCTACTCGCGTTGGTTTTGATGGCTTCTTTACCTGCTTCTCCCAGAGGCGACATCTTTCCCCGTTACACGGCGGAGGAAGAAAGAGACAAGAAAACAGCACGAGAAAATTGACAAAAGGAAGAGCAGGTATTCCACGTTGGAGGAGGAGGAGGAGGAGGAGGAAGAGGGGAGGGGGACAGGATCTTAATTAAATGCAGCTTGGCAGGACTTTTTGCAAAAAAAAAAAAAAGATGTTGCTAAATGCAACAGAGGATTTTTCAATGAGGGTGGGCAGATGGAACACACACACACTCACACACACACACACACACACAGGGGGAAATACATTGTCACTGAAGTGTTCAAGCGAAGCGGCGTGGTGCATTGCTATGAGGGAAACCACACACACACACACACACACACACACACAGCATATCGTTGCTTGTGTATCATGATGATCCCTGCCACCAGGGAGAAGCTCTGAATAAGACAAGGGTAATAGAAGGAGGGAGAGGATGCCAAGATTACTAAACAGCCGAAGCAAAAAAAAAAAAACGGGGCCTGGAGCCGGCTCAGTCGACTTCCTCCTCCTCCTCCTCCCGACTCGTCGACTCGTTGGACGGCCTCCAGCGACGCGTCGCGATAGACGCGATTTCCCCGAAGAGATTAGGAATCACCGCGGCTTTTGTCTCTCTGTCGTCTGCACACGGGTGATTATGCAGAGTTGCATCACGTCAGCGGAAGAACAAAAAAAAAAAAAAAAAAAAAAATGGCTGCCAGTCATCCGCTGAAAACGCTTTCAGCATGCGATGCCTTGAGGGATTACCTCTCAGCGGCTAGTGTAAACAGGAAGACTTTTGGAGGGATTATCAGACGTTATCTTAAAAAAAAAATAATATTAATAATAAAAATTCATGTGGGTAGTATCAGAGCGTGGGGCCAACATCTAAACATGGACACTCACAATCCATCAAGGCTCCACTAACAAGGTCAGGAACACATGGCTGCACCGTGAAGCTGCAGGAGAACTCAGATCCTCCACTTAGCCCAAAGTACCATAAATCAATGTACAAATACTCCAGTACGCTTAGACGTCCTGCATGAAAAAGGAAAATAGACTTTTAGAAGTATTGCAGCAAGATGTTGGTTTGCAATTTTACCAAAAAAACAAGGTATTTTCACCTGTTAATGTTTCAGTTTTTGCAGCTTAAATATCAAAAATGGGAATTTATATAGATGCAAATTAATGTGGCACAGAATCCAGGAAAAAAGTTCATTGTTATAGCGCCACCTTCTGGCTGAATTTAAATGGACAGGCTTTTTAAAAATTCATTATGAGGAATGAATGAATTATTATGAAGCATCAGTGTTTTGCAGCATTTTTTTTTTGCAATTGCACCAAAAACAAGATATTTTTACCTTAACATTTCAGGTTTTGCAGCATATTTAACTTAACCTTTTTATAGTTATATAGTTTAGTCCAGTGTTTCCCAACATAAGGGTCAGAAAAAAGGCGAAAAAAGTTCTGATTCACTTTTGGAATTTTTCCGCTCGTCTTTAATTTCTGGAGCAATATTGGATCATTTGAACATTTTTTCTTTAAATGGAGGAGAAATTACTTTTTGCACTGCAATAAATATGTGAGAATATCTTGCTTTTTGTACAATAATTCAATATTGGGTAGAATTATCTCATTCCATTTTAGATTTTAGTCAATTTATTCTTGTGGCAATGTTGGTTTTCTTTGAATAAAACAGGAAAACAAGAAGAAATTGACCCAAATCGGGAAAATAAGGAACGAAATTATTAATGTGTTAGTGGAATAAAATAATTATACTCAATATTGGACTAATTGTACCAAAAACTATGTGTTCTTGCAGCTTTTAACCAGTTTAACTAAGGAAGAGGACTCAACAAAGTTCTGATTCACAAATGTTTCCAGTTTTTTAAAAACTTTTTCCTCCAATTTCGGATTTTTTTGGTGCAATATTGGATCATTTTCAACACGTTTTAAAAGATGAAACCATGTGAGGAAGTTGAGAAGAAAGCCTGTATTTGGCGGATGTGTTAACAACGTGAAATGTGAGCCGACTTCTCTCTGCTGCTTGGAACATCAAAGTCTAAAAGGTTGAAACCACCGGTTTTTCATCTTCTGCTACGTTGGATTTTAAAGGCTTGTTATATTATTCACACAGTCACATCTTCATATGAAAAGTAACTAAAGCTGTTGGATAAATGTAATGTAGGAAGTAGAATGTGGACGTTAGAGCTGCCCTATGTGATGTGATACCTATATCACAATATGATGGTTTTATGAACGATCTTCACCACATTCACATTTCATTAAACTGCAATTTATTGCCTTTTTCAAATGTAAATTATTAGAGGTTAACCGCTTAAGCCCCAGGCGTATTTTCCAGTTTCCCTGCTATAAATGGTAATACATGTGGAATATCTCTACAACCACAAAGGTTATTGGACTTAAACCTGGTTTCACAAGAAATCTACAACATGCGAGGTGAATAAGGAAGAGTCAGAAATAGAGTTAGAATATTAGATAAAAAGCTGACATTGTGTATTACAACAGGAAGAAATACTATATTTAGAATTTAAGGAGACGAAACTGACCCAAATTAGGAAAAAAAAGTGAAATAAGCTGCAAAAATTATCCACGATGCAAAGATCAATGAGTAATAAGAGTTTAAAGGTCAATTATTGGTCCATAAAATGCTATAAATCACTGAGGATCATTAAGAACATGAAGAATATATTCTGCAAAATGTTTAAAAAGGAGATTATAAATAATCCCACAAACAGCTCCAATCTAAATAAATCTCTAAATAGTGGTTAGTTGCAGCTACTACTGATATTATATTAAACTATTTTATTATTGTATTGATGATGTGGATATTGATGATATATATTGATGCTGTAACAGGAACATTGGGTTTTACTGCAGATAAAAATACTTTATTTAGTGTTGGAGCTCAGGTTTTATCATGTAATATATAAAACAAAAACAAAAAATCAATGCTCCTATATATATATATATATATCAAGGGGATTTATAATTTAACAGGTTAATTACTTTTTTATTATTATGGAATTATGGAAATCAATTATATATGTATATAAATAATTAAATTATAAATTATAAATACACATATATATATACTGTATATATACATATATATTGACTGTATTGATTAGATTAGATTTAGATTAGATAGCTCCTTTATTGTCCCACAGTGGGGAAATTCACAGCATCTTTATATATATATATATATACAGTGATCCCTCGCCACTTCGCGGTTCACTTATCGCGGATTCGCTATTTCGCGGATTTTCATAATGCATTTTTTTTATTTTTGGTGCATTGTGTTCTGCATTCTGATTCGCTAAAAACTCACTCCCGCTTCTTGTATCATAACATGCTACGAATTGTGCTATCATTGTGTCGTCTCGTGCAGTTATGTGTACGTACATAAAACAGCTTGGCAAATTTACATTAAGTTGGCCAGCCCCCCAGCAAGTGCTGCTGACAAGCGCATTTAATGCAAGCAAGGGCTGGTTTGAAAAGTTTAAGAAACGCTTTGGACTTAAAAATGTTTGTCTGCACGGTGAGATGGCGTCTGCGGATACCGCTGAGGCAGAAGCCTTCGTGAACAATAAATTCAAGGCGATCATTGAGAAGGGGGGATATAAGCCCGAACAAGTTTTTAACATGGATGAGACTGCCTTATTTTGGAAACGAATGCCCTCCCGCACCTTCATCCAGTCTGAAGAGCAGTGAAACGGCCTACACGTGAGTCACTGTATTTGTATACATGTAATAGTTGCTAATTGTAAAAAAAAAAATAAAGTTTTCTATTTCGCGGATTTCACTTATCGCGGGTCATTTTCGGAACGTAACCCCCGCGATAAACGAGGGATTACTGTATATATATATATATATGCAGTACAGTAACATTGGGTTTTACTACAGATAAAATACTTTATTTAGTGTTGGGGCTCAGGTTTAATCATGTAGAATATATAAAAAATAAATAAATAAATGCTGCTATATATCTATATCAAGGGGATATATAATTTAACAGTAAATAATTAAACTTATTTCCTAAGTAATATCTAATTATGGAAATTAATTATATATGTATATAATTAATTAAATTATATACATAAATACACACTCACACACACACATATATATATATATATATATATATATATATATATATAAATACTTTATTTATTGTTGGAGCTGAGTTTTTATCATGAATTAAATTAAACTCAATGTTGCATCAGGAGGGGGGGTCTGGAGTTGATCCGCTGTACAACACCGTTCATGAATCGCGTCGAATCGTCAGAATAAGCAAACGCATTCATCACGAGGGATGATTGCGATCTGCATGATGGAGAGTCAATCAAAAAAAAAAAAAAAAAAAAGACAACGGCAATTTAAAAAAAAGCCAAATTTCTGCCTTTTGTCTAATTTTTCCTCAAAGAGTCGCGTCACATTCTGACGAGAGATACAGAATAAAGGTGATTAAATCTGTGCTCGCCGTGCATCAACAGCAACCTCCTATCACCTCTTTTCAACCCCCCCCCCCACACACACACACACACTAACCCCCCTTCCAGCCTCCGAGCTACACCTCCGAGTAATGGAACTCCCTTGCACGGGAACACGATACGCCGTATAAATGGGATGCAGAGGGAGAGCAGCTATTTCTTCCCAGGGCTGAAAGTTATGGGCCAGGTATCGCAAAACTACGCCCCCCCCCCCCTCTCCTCGTTTTCAGCCGGGTAAGAGTAATCACCCCAAACAGGAGGCTGGAAAATAGTGCAGCTGGAGGAGAGAAGAAGAAGAAGGTGGAGAAAGTGTGTCAGTGACCCTCTTCTATCTGATGCTGTGAGGCTCGCATTGATTTGAACAAGTAGCTGAAACGCAGCGACTAATGCACGCTGCGAGATTAAAGGATTAAAACAAGCACAACCTGCTTTTCTGTCCATACGTGTCGGCCTCTCCTTTGATTCTATGTTTGTTTTTTTTATACTTCCAAAAAGAAATATCGATTTTAAAACAATTTTCACCTACATTTCATGTTTTTTTTCTTTCTTTTTTCTCCTCCTGTATGAAGACGCTGTTCATCACAGTCCACAATAAAACTAATAAGAGGTCATCCTTCGTCTGGTGCTAAAAACTGAGGAGAATAATTGTGATTTATGGTGTAATTTCTCTAATTAAAGGTTCCCATATTTTACATGTTTTATGTGAAGTTTTCATATCCCCGGTGAGATATATTTGTGGTTTAAAGTAGTCTATATATGTTTATAGATTTATTATAGTCTATATATGTTCATGGATTTATTATAGTCTATATATGTATTATTTATAGTCTATATATGTTTATGGATTTATTATACTCTATATATGTTCATGGATTTATTATAGTCTTTATATGTTTATGGATTTATTATAGTCTATATATGTATTATTTAAAGTCTATATATGTTTATGGATTTATTATAGTCTATATACTTATTTATTATAGTCTATATACTTATTTATTATAGTCTATATATGTATTTATTATAGTCTTTATATGTTTATGGATTTATCATAATCTATATATGTATTTATCATAGTCTATATATGTTTATGTATTTATCATAGTCTATATATGTTTATGTATTTATCATAGTCTATATATGTTTATGTATTTATCATAGTCTATATATGTTTATGTATTTATCATAGTCTATATATGTTTATGTATTTATTATGTCTATATATGTATTTATTATAGTCTATATATGTTTATGGATTTCTAATAGTTTATATATGTATTTATTATAGTCTATATATGTTTGGCTGATTGGCATTGTGAAGTTTTCATATCCCTGGTGAAATATATTTGTGGTTTAAAGTACCAAAAAATCATGTCAGGATAGTTTAACATCTCCTCTATGGAGCAAACAGCTCGTTTCGTGTCTGTCTAATTAATATTCATGAGCTTCTCCTCTGATTGGCTGATTGGCTGTGAATGTGAAAACAGGCAATGTGTTTTTTCCCCCCATTTACACTTCTCATAATAAGATAATATCACATTAAAATCATTCAAATCAGTCCACAGCCTGTTAGACAAAGAGAATTTGGGTAACGTCTCATTTCTTTAAATTTATGTTAATTATGTCTCATCACTAATGGACATTTAAACAACAAATAATTGTTCTTGCTTTATAAATCTTATCTTTACGTAAAAAAAAAAAAAACTAATACTCATTTTTATGCATTTGCATTTTATTTAAACATGTATTTTTTATACATGCTACTATACTATAATTATATGCATTAAAGTGGTCTGTATAAGAGGGAAATGTTGGGTTGGTTTGGTGCAGTGGTTCTTAACCTTTTTCATGTCAAAAACCCTCAAACTCACAAAAACTAGACCAAACACTCCATCTGATAAGGATTTTGCTGTAGACTTTTTATAGAAAGTGTAGAAAACATAATTATGGAGGAAAAATTCATAAATGAACGTGACAGCAATGCAGTAAATGTCACATGTATTTGATTTTACATTTTATTTATTAAGTTTGAAATGTATTTATTGATATATCCATCCCCCATTAATTTTCTTTGCATTTGCAACTCAGTCTATAAATGGAAAATACAATTTTAAATGTGAAATAATACACAAATACCAGAAAATAAATATTAATGGGATATGAAATATAATGGAATTAATAGAGGCTTTATAGTGTATATAAGTTTATGTATTTATTGTAGCCTACATATGTATTTATTATAGTCTATATATGTTTATGTATTTATAATAGTCCAAATATGTTTATACATGTATTATAGTCTATATATGTTTATGTATTTATTACAGTTTATATATGTATTTATTATAGTCTATATGTGTATTTATTATAGTCTATATGTGTATTTATTATAGTCTATATGTGTATTTATTATAGTTTATATATGTATTTATTATAGTCTATATGTGTATTTATTATAGTCTATATGTGTATTTATTATAGTCTATATGTGTATTTATTATAGTCTATATCTGTATTTATTATAGTCTATATATGTATTTATTATAGTTTATATATGTATTTTTTATAGTCTATATATGTATTTATTATAGTCTATATATGTATTTAGTATAGTCTATATATGTATTTATTATAGTCTATATGTGTATTTATTATAGTCTATATGTGTATTTATTATAGTCTATATATGTATTTATTATAGTCTATATGTGTATTTATTATAGTCTATATGTGTATTTATTATAGTCTATATGTGTATTTATTATAGTCTATATGTGTATTTATTATAGTCTATATGTGTATTTATTATAGTCTATATATGTATTTATTATAGTCTATATATGTATTTATTATAGTCTATATGTGTATTTATTATAGTCTATATATGTATTTATTATAGTCTATATATGTATTTATTATAGTCTATATGTGTATTTATTATAGTCTATATCTGTTAAACCTTATGTGGTTTATATTTTTTCATCATTTTAGCCTTTTTAGTGTTAATGTGTTTTTTTATTTAAATATGACAGTTCTGTCATTGTTTTCCTTGTGAGAGGAGTTAAAGTAAAATGAGAACATTCGCCATTCTTTCTCTGGACCTCTTGACCCGCTCCAAGGACCCTGGGGGGTCCCTGGACCCCGCTTTGAGAACCATTGACTCCTACACAGGCTATTTAGCTGAACACCATTTTTTTTCCTAAATCAAATGTTTTATCTAATTTTCTCTATTGATATATCCGGTTTCTCTCTTTCTGCCTCAGCAACATTTTTTTTTCAGACATCGATTCCCTTTATGTCCCAGAACGACTTTCAGAAAGTCAGATCACTGAAGTCTGCGACTCTTCTCAGAGTTCAACAACAGCAAAACCTCCTTGTAAATTACCTTAGACATTAAAAAACAAAAGAGAATCAGCTCGGCATCGGAGGATCAGAGCGAGCGGGCCGCTGATTCGCTGCGTTACGGCCTGGATAAACACGCTGAGGCAACACGCTGAAATCAAAACAGCGCCATTCTCTTTTCCTCGTCTGTTCTAATTTCAATCTGCCTGTTGTGCTCGTCTCCTGCTTTTTTCTTTTTAACGCCTGCCCTCACTCGCCTTGATACTGACGTCACAGAGTTCACGACAAGAAAACAAGGCCAGAAAACCCGGTCTGACAAGTCAAATTCAAGTTTTTTTATATAAATCTCAATAACTACTTCACATATCTACTGGCAAAGTGGGTTAATTTATAATTATGTGATCTATTACAGCAAACAGAATAACAAAACGTCTATAAAATGATTTTTAGTGAATATTTTCAGGTAATAAACGTGTCCTATGTTCATATAAAATATCATTTTGAATATGTCATACTACAGCCAAGTAGGAAAAAGTAATGTCATTTATTTTAAATGAACGTTTTTTATTGGTCGATTTCTATTGGAACACAATGTACAGCAAATGACGGTAGATGCACAAAGTGGAGACGCTTTTTTTGGGGTAAAACATAAAATGTTGAGGCAAGTTGACAGTGATATTACTGTATGATGATGTTTATATATATATATATATATATATATATATATATATACTAAAGATTTTTTATTGACCTGGATAGGGTTAGTTTTTTAGGATTAAAAGCTCAGGTTAAACCAAATGTTCAGGGAAAACATCCAATAAAAGTTATAAAATTATAGTCTATATATGTTTATAAATTTATTATAGTCTATATATATTTATGTATTTATAATAGTCTATATATGTTTATAAATGTACTATAGTCTATATATGTTTATGTATTTATAATAGTCTATATATGTTTATGTATTTATAATAGTATATATGTTTATAATTTTATTATAGTCTTTATATGTTTATAAATGTATTATAGTCTATATATGTTTATGTATTTATAATAGTCTATATATGTTTATAAATGTATTATAGTCTATATATGTTTATGTATTTATAATAGTCTATATATGTTTATAAATGTATTATAGTCTATATATGTTTATGTATTTATAATAGTATATATATGTTTATAAATTTATTATAGTCTATATATCTTTATGTATTTATAATGTCTATATATGTTTATGGATTTATTATAGTATATATATGTTAATGGATTTATTATAGTCTATATATGTTTATGTATTTATAATAGTCTATATATGTTTATGGATTTATTATAGTCTATATATGTTTATGTATTTATAATAGTCTATATATGTTAATAGATTTAATATAGTCTATATATGTTTATGTATTTATAATAGTCTATATATGTTTATGGATTTATTATAGTCTATATATGTTTATGTATTTATAATAGTATATATATGTTTATAAATTTATTATAGTCTATATATGTTTATGTATTTATAATAGTATATATATGTTTATAAATTTATTATAGTCTATATATGTTTATGTATTTATAATGTCTATATATGTTTATGGATTTATTATAGTATATATATATATGTTTATAAATGTATTATAGTCTATATATGTTAATAGATTTATTATAGTCTATATATGTTTATGTATTTATAATAGTCTATATATGTTAATAGATTTAATATAGTCTATATATGTTTATGTATTTATAATAGTCTATATATGTTTATGGATTTATTATAGTATATATATATGTTTATAAATGTATTATAGTCTATATATGTTAATAGATTTATTATAGTCTATATATGTTTATGTATTTATAATAGTCTATATATGTTTATAAATGTATTATAGTCTATATATGTTTATGTATTTATAATAGTATATATATGTTTATAAATTTATCATAGACTATATATGTATTTATTATAGTCTACACCACATTTTGAGGTAAGAACTTTTGAGGAGAATGCGATGGTTCCTGCACAAATTTTAGGAGCCAGATATGAAAAACCAAGCCTTTTTCCCCCAATTATGGTTTGAAAGCTTTAAGGACTCCTTAAAGCCCGGCAGCAACCCTTCCCAAACACTAACTCCCATGGCTCCCACCGGCAGGTTTGCTTCATGTATACACGTTCCTGTCGCTGCCTGACACTTTGTGTACAGCATTACGAGTCCAACTGACAGAATGTTGAGATAAACCGTAACGAGGAGAGGTTCACGGACAGCAGGGCGGTCATAACACACGTGATGGTTCCTGACAGCGCGGGGGGGAGGGGGGGGGTCTATCAACGCTCCATCTCAGGCTGGTACAGGCCGACTGACCCAGATACCGAACACAGCCATTTCTTCCAGTTCCTGGATTCCATTTAAGTCCCAGGCTCCCTTTAACTTAAAAAAACAGGGTTGTTGCAAAACCTCTGGCATTTAGGGCGTCAGATTTCAATGTGAAGGAGCTTGGTCCTGAGAGTTAATGTGTGCTGATGGCTCAGCATGGGATTTTAGAATAGGAGGAAATAACCGCACATGGACATATACACATATACAAACACTTTGATTTACAGAGGGAGAGAAATGTGCTGGTTTATCTTCTTATCTTCTCTTCTCTCTCTCTCTCTATATACATGCATATATATATATATATATATATATATGTATATACATACATGTATGTGTATATACATGCATATATATATATATACATGTATATACATACATATATATATATATATATATATATATACACATACATGCATGTATGTATATATACATACATGTATGTGTATATACATGCATATATATATATATATATATATATATATATATATATATATATATATATACATACAAATATATTTATATATATATATATATATATATACATATATACATACATACGTCCTGAGAGTTAATTTCTGCTGATGGCTCAGCACGAAATGTGTGGGGTTTTTTTTTAAGCAGGAAATAGCCGCGTTGTTTTACAGAGGGAGAGGAATGTGCTGGTTTATCTTCTCAGTGGGGGGGCCGTGACAGGTTCAAAACAGCAGGAGACAGGCAGAAGAGGCTCTGAAGGAGTTTGTGTAACACCTGTGTGCAATATATGCACTTTAGCGGTAATCTACCACAAAAAAATAAATAAAAAACGCCTTCTTCGCTATGATACTCGGCCGACATTCGCTGGGTTTTTTCGATTGAGAACAACAAGCCCGACGGACTGGGGGGGTGGTTGAAGTGGGGGGGGGGGCAGCTATTCCTCACTCCAACCCTCGGGTCCAGAACTCTCCTCCTCGGCAGCTCTCCGCTGGACTCGACTCCTCGTGGAACGGCCACGGAACGATGCCTCTTGGCATTCTGGGAAGCGGCAGCTGAGGAGCACACTGACCACATTAACACGGGTATGCAGGTGCTAAAAATGATGGAGAATATAAACCACATAAGTCCCACATAGACCATGAAGCCTCTATTGACTGTTGCTTGCAGCAATAACAGAAAAAAAATCACACACACATATATGTATATGGTATATATATATATATATATATATATATATATATATATATATATATATATATATATATGTAGTGAAAGTCATAGTGAAAAAACAACATTCTTTGCTCCTCCTCAGATTCGAGAAAAACAAATGTATAGTCTATATATATATATATATATATATATATATATATATATATACACACACACATATATATGTACATATATAATTTATGACAGTGGTCCCTCAAAGTGGGGTCACATAGGGTTACATGGGTAATTTATTATTTTCTAAAATTCCTTTTTTAAATGGAGAATACATGTATTTAGTTTAGTAGTATTTATTGACTACTATTTGTGTATTATTTTATATAATTAATAATAATAATTTAATTTTTTTATTTTTTGGGGGGAAAATTAATGGGGAGGAACAGATTAATTACTTAATCAATAAATCCATTTTTGAAATAAATAACTAAAATGGAAAAATATTTTATAATATATATATATATATATATATATATATATATATATATATATATATATATATATATATATATATATATATATATATGAGTCATTATTTATTCTTGATTATGGCAGTTTTAGTGTAATTTTAGTTTAATTTTCGAGGTGGTGAGTTTAAGGGTCCTTGACACTAATAAGTTTAAAAAACACTGATTAATGAACTTAAATAGAATGGATTCTGAATATATTAAAAAAAAAATAATCATATATTATTATAAGAGGTGTGATACAACAGGTTAAATGCTTATTTAATTCTCTCAGTGCTGTGGACCAACGCAGCGTGGGCAGAATGAATTGAAGCCTCCATGTGAGTGTATTTGGGGAACTGTCCTATTCTTTTCTTCTTGTATTTTGCATAGAGAGGAGTCACAGGACGCGATGTCACGTCGTACTCGTCTGCACAGGATTCGTCTAAATAACTTTTTTTTTTTTCAGCTTTAGATATTTTACATGGTCGAAGCAGCATGAAATAAAAAAAATAAAAAATCACTGCGAGGAGCAATATGAAAACACTTTCTGGAAATCGATCGTCGCCTCGGGCAAAAAAAAAAAAAAAGAAACTGCCGTTCATGATTATCCTCTCAGCAGCCATGTTTTAGGAGAAAATAAAAAAAACAACAACTCAAGAGTAAACTCCTGAAAGTCCTAATCTTGCCACCTGTTTTCCTGCTGTTTTGACTTTATTCTACACGTCGACTTCATCTCTTTTTACACAGAAGTGACTCGGAGCTTTGTTTCTGCTCTCACCCCTACAGCAGATTTTATGCATGGAGGCCGTCCCACAGACACGCCGCAGGGCTGCGGCTCTGGGAGTCTTCTTTTTTTTCGGGGGGCTCGGGCCAGCAGCCCGGGACCAGGACCACGGGGCATGCGGGGAGCCACGGAGAGAGCACAGATGGGGCCTGTAGCGGGGGCCCGGGTTTGCACAGGCCCGAGCCAGGAGAGAAAGTAATCCATCATGCCAAGGCACACTGTTGCCTGGGGGGTCCAGTCACTGATCCTATAAGGCTGATTGGGCCTCCGCAGGGGGGGTTTGAGGGAAAGGGGGGGGGGGGCGGCTGGAACCCCCAGACTACATGGACATCAGCGTCTGGCTTGCTCCACTGAGGTTTGATCTGAACCGGACCGAGCCAAGGCAGTGACCTGCTTCGGTTTGGATAAGATAAACTAAATCACGGATATTATATAAAACTAGTGATGCACGATATATCGGCCAACCGATATATATCGGCCGATATGTCACGTTTTTTAACTTATCGGTATCGGTCCGATATCAAAAAAATTCTGGCCGATATGTCAACAATGTGCAGAGTTAAACCGCTACAGTTAGTTGGGTCACTGTCTGCGTGTGTCTCGGCGACGCGCTAAGCTAAGCTAAGCTAGCTGGTCCTAGCGGCTCCTCCGTCACATCGCATCGCCCGAAAAGTCAAAAAAAATGAGCGGAACGTTGCTCCGGGGAGTCGGACGCCGTCCTGCCGCCTTCTCGTCGGCGGAGGTGGCCGCTGTCTTTTCGGGCGATGCGATGTGACGGAGGAGCCCGCTAGGACCAGCTAGCTTAGCTTAGCGCTTCGCCGAGAGACACGCAGACAGTGACCCAACTAACTGTAGCGGTTTCTCCTAGCGGGCTCCTCCGTCACATCGCATCGCCCGAAAAGACAAAAAAATGCGCGGAACGTTGCTCCGGGGTGTCGGACGCCGTCCTGTCGCCTCCGCCGCGGCCGTCGCCGCCTTCGCGGAGCTCCATCGGGTCCGCTCCGCCGTACTTCCTCTAACCACATGACAGTTTTACAGTGAGCCTTCCTTTAAATAAAGAGCACTGTTGTGCGTTTCAAATGTACAGTGTTTTTTCTGGTCTGTACTAAATTTGTGACACTACAGAAAACTTTTTCTCTACATATATCGATATCGGCAAATATCGGTATCGGCAGTGACTGCCGATATTTATATCGGATATCGATATCGGCCGAAATTTTCACATCGGTGCATCCCTATATAAAACCATAGAAACCCGACAATACGTTTAATAGTATAATACGTGAAAAATTCTGATGAAGCCATAAGCGTCTAATTGCTGGGGATGGGGGGGGGGGGGGCAGGGACGTCGCCACGGCGACCTGCAGCAGCCGCGTGATTGACAGGTGAATGAGTGGGCAGGGAGATAGTTAGACAAACGGCGGCTAAGATATAGTATGACAGACAGATGGGGGGGGGACGGATGGTTTGGCAGCATGATAAGGTAAATAGGCTGATGGATCACCAAACAAACGTGGGAGGAGGCGGGGAGGAAGGATAGGAAAATAAAAAAAGACGAGAGAAGAAAAGAAGAGAGAGAGAGAGAGAGAGTGGCTGCCCGCAGACAGAAGATAGGAAGCCAGATAGGCTGATGAACACAGATGGATGGTGTTGATACGCGGGGAGGTGGGGCCAGATCGATAGATTGTTTTATTCTATTTGCCTGGCAAACTGGAGATTTGACGCCGCTCGTATCGTACCCTGTCGATCTGTCTCTGACGCCGTTACAGATGGCCTGATACACACACGTCTCAATCTTTTTTTTCTTTTTTTTTTTGTTTGGGCCGCCCCGTCGCAGCCACTTTCAGGGCGTTATCGAGACGACCGCGTCTGATGTATATCACTGCACTAGAATACACCCAACCCCAAACACACACACACACACACACACACATATATATATATATATAGTTTATTAAACTTTCTATCGAGACGACCGCATCTGATGTATATCGCTGCAAATACATGTATATATATATATATATATATATACGGATCCGATCGCAATATGGGCTGCAGTTTGTCATATATATGATACATGAAAAATAATGAATTAATATTACAATTACACATATATATATATATATATATACACATATATATATATATATACGTATATATACATATGTGTGATGAAAAGTAATAAATTAATTAATTTATTTAATTTAGTAGAATTTTTTAAAAGTATGGGGGGGGTGGTGAACACATAATTAAATACATAAAAATTTAAATTAAAAATTAAATTAAATTAAAAATCAAAAAAATACACAAATAACATAATTTTACTAATTAATTAAATAGCAAATTAATTAATTCTGGGCAGCCGATAGGAGTCAGATATCGTGATAATCCAGATGGATTGTGTAGATAGAATGGGAGGTGGGGTTAGATCAATAGATGCTTTATTTCTATTTCTCGTATCGCGCTGATCCGTTTAGGTTCAGGCAGGTTTTACTTCACAGGGTGAAGTTCGCCTCGGAATTGAGAAGGAACAGGTTCCTGTTTCGCTTCTGCTCCGATTTGAGCTAAACTGGAAGAAAAAAAAAACCCGAAATGGATGCCCCTGACAAGCCGACGCCTCATTACTGCCGCCTGCGTTTATCATGTCAGGAAGACAAGGGTACGGGAAGCGTGCAGGGCGTGGGGCCTCTCTTCCTGGTTGGAGAAGCGGCTGGAGGGACGTGAGGCCTGACGAGCGTCGCCGGGCTCAGAATAGACAGGCAGAGGCCCAGAAAGCCTGACCCCTGACCCCTGGAGCCGCTGCATCTCTCAGCGGCTGACAGCTCGCAGGCCTCGGCTGCACAATGACACCTTCACACACACACAGGTGCACAACGCCCACTCACACATTCAGAAACACACACTCATACGTTTTATATGATGAGGAGATAATGCCAGACAAGTGGCCCCCTGCTGACAGCATTAATACATATAGAACAAGCCAGGCTACAAAATATAAAGTAGAGATGTATATATGTATATATACATGTAAGCACAAAAATATTCACACCCCTATCAAATACAAGGGATTTCTTGATTTTTTTTCCACTTAAAAATGAGTATTTCAGATCAGTTTTTACTTAAATAGGACAATTTCAACTATAAAGTTTGTTTAAACACTGTTTCTTCCACTCACTTCACTCTACACACACATCCTGCACCTTAAGTATGCATGTGTGTGTATGTATACATGTGTGTATGTGTGTATATGTGTGTATGTGTGTATATATATGCAAATATGTGTGTACGTGCATGTATGTAGGTATGTATGCTTTGCTTATGCATACTTTTTTCTTGCTATTTATTTTATTTTTTTTCCATTCTTATGTCCATAATGCATACTGTGTATGCGGATCAACAAATTCTATGAATTTTGTGCATAGTGTTGTGTATTTTTATTTATTATAGCTTTTCTTTTCTTTTTTTTACTCTGTACGCTGCAGTAACAAGCAAATTTCCCCTTTGTGGGATCAATAAAGTCCTCTTATCTTATCTTATCTCATTTGAGGAAAAACTGAAGTGAAATACGTAAGTTGTAAGTGGAAAAAATAAAGGAATCCCTTGTATTTGACAGGAGTATGAATAATGTTGGGCTTAAGTGTACAGTCAGAAGGGGTCAGGGAAACAAACCTCTGTTTGTGGCTTGTTCAGAAAAGCGTACGACGGCGTCACCGCCGAGAAAGAAAGAAAGAAAATAAATAAATGAATAAATAAATAAAGCCCAGGTACCGTTTTCTAGGAAAAACTGTCGGATTTCTGTCAGAAACACACAGCTAAAGGTCGATCTGCGACCCCGAGCTTTGTGTTATCAGTGGCTAACACTATAACAGTCATATAAGTAGTTATTATAGACCTAAATACACTGTGGTTAATAGTTTTGCTGTTTGTTAATAGTTTATATGTCACACACATTATAATATTTGGATGCTATTATAAACTTTTATTATAATATCTCGTTACATGCTTAATAAACTTTTATACTTTTAACAGCCTTCCACATGATGTGGACACAATATTATAATTATATAATAACATCCAGATGTAAAGTTCTTAATTAGATGGTTTCAAATCAATTATTAACCAGCGTTAATATATTAACTAGCTAAAGTTTATAGATGCTTAACCATTAACAACTTATTATAATCATCAGGTGCAACTTTATAATAGCCTCCGCATAATGTTTATATAGGATTTACAAACTAATTATCAGCTATCAGTAATTATTACCTTAAATGGTTTATTAAACTTTCTATTAACCGTATGTATATGATGGTTATTATAGTTTCAGGGTTATAGTTATTATTATATTGTATGGTAGCTGAGACAATTGAATGTGTTCTTTAAGCAATTTTTAAGGCTCAAAACTGATTTAACACAACAAAAACAAACGTTTTCTATGTGCTGCATCTGTTTTGCTAAGTTTTCTTGTTTTATAGGATTAAGAATTGCATATCCTGACATTCTGTATATAGAATATATATATTATAAATCATTAAAACCATCTGCTAATAAAGACATTCACTGCATGTTTTAATGAATCATTGCGTCCCTGTCACACACGGTGCTTCTATATTACCCTTCTCCACTGATTCCATCACGTTCAGAGAAACGCAGTCTGTTTGCTTTAAAGCGTCTTTTTTTTTTTCTGCAGCTTCTCTTCCAATCTCAGTAATCTGTCGGACCAGTGAAGCCTCGCCCCGGTTAATAAAACATGTTGTTGTGTGTTATTTATTTATCAATCCCCCCTTTTTTTGATGCGTCCCAGCGTGCGCTGAGAGTGCTGAGAGGATCATGGAGGGCGCCCGGCTTCGTGCTTTTTAAAAAAAAATATATATTTATCTCGTATTCCTCTCGCTCCATGTCCGTCGCCATCAGACCCATTTGGACCATGTGAAGGAGAAGAAGAAGACTCTTTCACTTCTTCTTCTTTAGTATAAATCATTCATACGGAGAGATGCTCCCCCATGTACACAAAACACCACAACCTCTTCCTGTGATGGGCCGCACTTTGCTAACTTCATGTTTTTTCCGCCGCCTTTTGAGGCTGTCAACGCGGGTTCCCCAGTACACGGGTGGAAGTGAAGGAGGTGGAATCACGACGTATAGACAGGGCGCGAAAAAGTGCAAAATCCACTTCTGAATTCCACCCTGAGACCTCCAGTTTCTTTCAGTATTCTTCGGATTGGAAGCATATAATGCACACACAGGAAAGGGGGGTAAAAAAATGAGCTTTGATGGAAAGATGGTAATTTATTCCCTTAGAAAAAATGGTGTGACATAAGCTGAAACTGCAGTCATACGCGCCACCAAAAGGGAATTCGTCTCGCTAACGACTTGTGACAGTCGCTGTCTATTAGACCTCTGCAGGATTCACAACATGCCTTTCCCTTTTTTTAATTCTTATTTTTGCATTGCATTGCATGTGCATACATTCACGCTTTTACACGTACGCGCGCTCGCAATTCCACGAATGCCGCGCTCCCGCCTGCAGGGCGGCTCACACCAGACCAGACTTTCCTTAAGCGACAATGGATTCCGGGTGCGGATGAAAAATTAATCCGTCCCCTTCACTTATTCATCAAGGAGGAAGGTTTTTTCTTCTTCTTCTTCTTCTTCTGCAGGGATGCCCTCCAGAGACGTACACGCCGGGCCGAGCCTTCCCCACACGGTGTTCAATAAAACAAGCAAACAACACAATTCCAACACCTATGAATAAGTGAAACGTTCCCCGGATAAAGTGGCGAACACGCCGAGGCCGCTCGTCACGCTCCGACGGCGCCCGACTTCTCCTCTCATGTCCGGGGCTGGATTTGAAGGGGGAGCGACGCCGCTCGGATCATCGCGGCGTTGTCACCTGGCTCAACCACGGGTTGGGATCCGGAGCGGCCTGCTTCCATGATTCATGAGCCTATCAGCACGCTCCCTCTCATCTCGTTCACAAACACTTAGACGACACGCATGGCTCCTCCAGCCCCCCCCCCTCCCCTCTTTTCTTTCCTTCTTTCCCGGGTTATTTACTCTTCTTTTCCCGGAGACAGGTTGTTCACAGCAGTTCGAACATTCCGGAGCCGCGGCTCGCCAGATGCTCGGAGCGTCTGTCGCCGCCGCCGCTATTGTTAGCCGGTTTTTGATGAGATTTACACGGGCAGAAGAGCCATCAAATAAGATGTACTACTGAGGATACCGGGGAGGGATCACACCTAATCCGCACACCTGTGTCTTTGGCGGCGAGGCTCGTTTTTTTTTTTTTTTTCCGATCCGGAACGCCGTGATCAGGACCGCAAACTTAGAGGGAAAAATCTGGCAGTTACACAGATTTAGATGTGGCTTCTCCTGAGGCCCAGAGACTCACAATTACCATTAAAATTACCTTTTTATTTTACCTGTATAGCACAAATTAGCTCTAATGGCCACTTCCTGTAGATAAAATAATAATAGGAGCAGATGTGTCTATGTTTAACCTCCTGATCAAAGTTTGAAGTTAAAATATTTCACAACAAACCCCTGAAAAACAGAGTCTAGTCAATTTCTCTGGTTTTAAGAGAAAACAAAGAACAAATTATCCCTCATCTGGAAAAAAAAACAAGCAAACAAGCAAGTAATTCACCTCAATATTAGACTAATTGTGCCAAAAAACACCTGTTAAAATTCCAGATTTCGCTGTGTAATAAAAACCATCTTTTCCTTTCTTTTTTTTATGGAACAAACAAGGCAACAGCACAATGAAAGGTGTTAAAATCTGTCTCAGACCAATTAGTTAGTAAAATTTAAACTAAGAACTAAAATTCGACTCAAACTCTGCCTATTTATTATCATTATTAATTT
Organism: Eupleurogrammus muticus; assembly: GCA_036785175.1. Classification (NCBI taxonomy): domain Eukaryota; kingdom Metazoa; phylum Chordata; class Actinopteri; order Scombriformes; family Trichiuridae; genus Eupleurogrammus; species Eupleurogrammus muticus. The sequence goes on along the minus strand of JAYKQN010000004.1, from coordinate 28,988,825 downwards.
TTTTTGTGTGTGTTTCCCGTGCAACAAGCCCGTCAAATTCCATGGCGAGGTGAAGCGCGGACAACAACAAGAATGTGACGGGAGAAAGAGAGCAGGAAATCTTTACAAGCAACAATACATGAACCGCGGAAGAAAAATTACACAAAAATCTGAACAAAAAAAATAAAAAATACAGATTCCTGGGCTACTTAAGTTTTGGGACTATTTGACAGCAAAGGCCTGTTACGCCTATTTCTTTCCTTTCTCTGACTTCACACACACACACACACACTATGCTGATTGGAACAGAACTGGGTCAGTCGTGCCCCCGGTTGGTGGCACTCTCTGCCGTGAACCCCCCCCCCCCCACCGTCCTGTCGGTTACCCACAAACCCCCTGCAGCCCGAGGCAACACACCTGTGTCTACACTTCCTTCACTGGGATCAATTAGCATTAAAGTTTCAGAGCCGCTTCCCCCGCCGTGTGGACACAGCGTTCACTGGAGGGAAACAGGAGGAGGAGATGGAGACGAGTGGAACCAGCAGCCCACACATTGTTAGAAGAGGCATAGATTACTGGGATGCAGCCAAACCATATGATACTGAAAAATAAAACTACATAAATGGTCTTATCAGTGATTGTGGTGTAATGTCTTTAATGTCTTTGTCTCCAACATTTCAGACTCAGTAACACACCGGTCTTTCACAGTGAACCAAGCGCTACAGACGCTTCGTCATATTTCCTCGTCTTAGCTTTGGGAGACTTTCGTTTGTCTCTTTATCTCCGTCTCTCTCCGCCTGTCTTCTCATCCCTGTTAAATATGTTTTCATGGTGTCACTTGGTGTCTACACTTCATACTCATACTCTGTGCTGTATGCTCCCTGTGAACACTCTGCTGCCCCCTAAAGTAGTGGAGGTGCAATTGCACTTTATTCTAGGATGTAAAAAAATATATAATAATAATAAAAAAGAAAAGCATGTTCTCTGAGGTCAAATGCCCCCCTTGACAGAGCCTCGTGCCCCCCGACACAAGGAATATGTAAGAAAAAAAACGTTAAATATATCTGGAAAGAAAAATAATCGAAGTCACCAATGGTGTGTGGTGTTATATTGTCCTATATAATTTCTTTGTTCAACATGCACGATTAAAAAAAACAAGACGAAAATACAAACACGCAAGAAATATGTAAGAAAAAATAAAGAAGTTATGTCTTTTCCTTCTAAAAGGCACTTCCTGTTGGTTGTTTCATTTGCCTCTTTGTAGATTCGCCTCCTGCTTCTTTGCTTTTTTTTTTACATTTAATGAGACATTCATTTCATGGTGTCACTTGGTGTCTACACTTCATACTCATACTCTGTGCTGTATGCTGCCTGCTCACACTCTGCTGCCCCCTAATGTAGTGGAGGTGCAATTACACGTTATTCTAGGACAGTAAAAAAATCGCACTCCACTATTTAAGAACCACTGCCCTACACTGATTTGCACCCATGCCGAGCATCGGGAGGCTTCCACGGCAGCCGTTACAAACACCGGGATCTGAACCAGCTGCCGTGCGAGATGCAACCTCTGATGCAAAAAAAAGGGCTGGCGTCTTTACAGGGGGATTAACATCGTGCAGCCTAATAGCAAATCAATATTCATGGGTTAAAGCGTAAAGGTATGATTAATGTATCAACACTTTATATATGTCTACTACACTTCATACTCATACTCTGTGCTGTATGCTCCCTGCACACACTCTGCCAATGAGAGCGCCACTGCCCCCTAATGTAGTGGTGGTGCAATTGCACTTTAATTTAGGACCGTATAAAATAAAAATAAATAAAAAAGCATGTTCCCCGAGGGCTAACATGCCCCCCTATTTGAGAACCACTGCTATAACGTTGTGCAAAATGCTTTAACTCAGTGACAGAAGGGAGGGTTACAGGAACTAAATGGTGATAATTTACTTGGTATTAATGTAATGAAAAAACTGGATTGAAGTCGTGTGTTTTTTTTATTTTTTCCTCTCCATACAAATTCACTAAAATCACAATGAGATCAGCAGCAGTTTCACTTCATTTTTGGTGCAACTGGACAGAAGATGGAGAAAAGTGAAGCTGCAGAAACGACGGATAACACATTCTCTTCTCTTGTTGTAAAAAAATATAAGGATTTTTAAAAGTGTCTTAGTCAAATCCACCTAAAGAACCGTCCACTACCTAAAAACAGCAGCAGGGATTTAACTAAACATCAGCGAGTTAACGAGGAAGCAAGAAGAGGACGAGAGTGGAGATAAAAAAACTAAAAACAGCCAAAAATTAACACTTTCCTGCTCTAAAATTCTTCAGCGTCAAGACGTTATGAGACTGGTGTTGTTGAAGATATGAAAAAACACTTTTAACAGTGGAATCACCAGATTTTTAGAAAACTAGCAGCAACAATGACAAGGTCATTTCCAGTTATTCTGCTGAGAGGAACTTAAAAGTAATGCAATAGAACATTTTAGATGCAGTAATACATGTAAAATACTGTAAAAAAATATGACAGTAACAAGCATTAAATACCACATGACAGTTTTGAAGTAACTTGCCCACCAGGCTTTAACCCTTAATATGTTTGCAGGATGCTCAGGATACACACACACACACACACACACACACACTATACCGTACCCAGTTTTCTTCCCAGAATGCTTCACACATTTGGCTGTGCGTACTGTATGACGGTGACTTCTTGCTCTGCTGCATCGTGTGTATCATTACTCCGCTCACACTTTGACAACAACAACAATTTGTTTTTTCGAAAACTTTTTTTTTTTTTCCTTTTTCGCACAATATCAATATTATATCTTTTCTTTTCGTTTTTTTTTTTGGCACATTTCCATCTCCTTCAAACACAACTGAACTTTAATGGGGTCATCTGTTCCAACTTGCAGCGTATATCTTTAAAATTCTGTCTTATCCGCCCACGTGGGGGGTGTTTTTTTTTTTAACCTTTACTTTTCTTTTTTTTTTTCCTCGATATGTGGCTGTAAACACGTTTCTGCATGAGCGTCGCCGGTTCATCTCCCGACTTCTCGCGGCTACACACACAGACACACACACACACACACACACACACACACGCAACAGGTAGGTGGTAGCACTTGTTTTGTAGAGACTCTATGATCCTGCAGCTTTTCACCCGCCCCCCCGGGGGGGATTTTTCCCACCGCTGTGTGTCAGTTTACGGTAAAAAAACATGGGTGTGTTTGTCTAATGCATCCAGGCCAATGCATGCATGCATGTGTGTGTGTGTGTGTGTGTGTGTGTGTGTGCGTCACGGAGGGGGGAAAAAAGAACACCGGGGGGGGGCAGCTGTACCTGAGCTCCTGACAGTGCCCTTCACGTCACAGCGTGGGCCTGGACATCGGATCTGACAGAAGTGACCCTCACAAGACACACAAACACATGGCTACACACACGCACACACACACACACACACACACACACACACACACACACAGACACACACACACACACACACACACACACACACACACTGGCATTTATGGAGACACAACACTGATTCAGACTGAACATGACGGCACACCAGAGACAAAGAGTATATATATAGAGAGACGATATAAATAGCTGACAAATATATATATATTTTGATAAATAACGGCCAGTTCTGGATAAAAGCTGAGTCTAATTTATGATAATAATAAAAAATATATTTACATCTATATAAAAAAAACAAAATCGAGAAAAATAAGCGCCTCAGTCCTGATGCATCACTGTCAAATGCTTCAAATGACGTTAAGGAAACGTCCTCTCTGATTAATCGTCGACGGGCGTCGCTGCTGAATTAAAAGATAAGACGTGAAATTCTCACTTTTCTGTGGTAAAACATGCAGAGGAAAAAACTACAAGGGTGTAATCTGACTTTTAAAATATGTTAGTTATACTCTCATAGTGAGGACATTCAAGAGCATATTAAAATATAAATGTAATATAAATGTTCTTTAACTAATCTTAACAATGCCATTTGTACACTTTAATCGTAACTTAATGTCTTATAATAATGTAATTTATTTCTCTATATTTTTCATTTGTGGGCATTATGTGTTTTGTGGGGGCGACACGGTGGAGCAGTGGGTAGCACTGTTGCCTCACAGCAAGAAGGTCGCAGGTTCAAGACCGCCTTGGGGCCTGGGTCTGGGACCTTTCTGTGTGGAGTTTGCATGTTCTCCCCGTGTCTGCGTGGGTTTTCACCGGGTACTCCGGCTTCCTCCCACAATACAAAACATGCTCAGGTTAATTGGTAAACTCTAAATTGCCCATAGGTGTGAGTGTGTGTGTGAATGGTGTGTGAATGGTGTGTGTGCCCCACGATTGGCTGGCGACCATCTGGGGTGTATCCCCCTGCCTCTCGCCATAAAATGCGCTGGGATAGGCTCCAGCAGACCCCTGCGACCCCGAAAGGGAATAAGCGGGATAGAAAATGGATGGATGGATGTGTTTTGTGCATTTATTCATGTAAGCTACTTGGACACCTTCATTTTCCTCTGGGAATCAATAAAGTTATTCTACTGTATTAAACTCTACTCTACTCTACTGGTTGAATGAAAGAATTTGAGTAAATTCCCATGTTTTCTTTCCTGAATTGCAAATAACCAAATTTTAGGTATTTTATGGTATTTTTACAGTAGTGTACAGATTGGTTCTGGGGAGTTATACTAATACTCTCATAGTTAGGTCATTCAAGAGAATATTAAACATATAAATGTAAAATAAATGTTCTTTAACTAATCTTAACAATGCCACTTGTACACTTTAATCGTAGCGTAATGTCTTACAATAACATAATTTATTTCTCTTATTTACCACAGCACTATATCACAGACACATTTTTAATCGTGCTTTACTATTTAGCTTGTATATTAATTTTAATTATAAGCATGTTAATGCTTTGTGTATATTTATGTCTTAAGTGTCTTTATGAAATGATGTGTTTTGTGTATTTATTCATGTAAGCTACTTGGACACCTTCATTTTTCTCTGGGGATCAATAAAGTTATTCTACTGTATTAAACTCTACTCTATTCTACTTTACTCTACTGTTTATAAATGAAAGAATTTGAGTAAATTCCAATGTATTTTCCCCCCAGGTTTTGCATGGCATTATTTTGCAAATAACCAAATTTTAGGTATTTTATGGTATTTTTACAGTAGTGTACAGATTGGTTCTGAGGAGTTATACTAATACTCTCATAGTTAGGTCAATCAATAGGATATTAAAAATATAGATGTAATATAAATGTTCTTTAACTAATCTTAACAATGCCATTTGTACACTTTAATCGTAGCGTAATGTCTTATAATAAACCTCTTCACCACAGCACTGTATCACAGACACATCTTTCATGCTCAGGATACGTTGCACATTTGTTAATCATATTTTACTATTTCACCTTCATTTTTCCCTGGGGATCAATAAAGTTATTCTACTGTATTACACTCTACTCTACTCTACTGGTTGAATGAAAGAATATGAGTAAATTCCCATGTTTTCTTTCCTGAATTGCAAATAAACCAAATTTTAGGTATTTTATGGTGTTTTTACAGTAGTGTACAGATTGGTTCTGGGGAGTTATACTAATACTCTCATAGTTAGGTCATTCAAGAGAATATTAAACATATAAATGTAAAATAAATGTTCTTTAACTAATCTTAACAATGCCATTTGTACACTTTTCTGGTTGAATGAAAGAATTTGAGTAAATTACCATGTTTTCTTTCCTGAATTGCAAATAAACAAATGTAGGTGTTTTATAGTGTTTCTATGGTACAGTAGCGTACAGATTGGTTCTGAGGGATTCATCGCCCCCCCCTCTGGGCTGCTTAGCCCCCCAGCGGCCTGTCAGATGGCTATCAATAGGGAATCAGCAAAGCAATGCTAGACAGCATGGGTAAACAAAGGGGGATAAAAAAGGAGCCTGAATCTAAGGCAGAGTGGGGACTCTGTTATTCTCCCCGAGCAGGAAATCATTTGCTGGCAATTTATGAGTCATTGTGAAGTGTTTCGGCCATGGGGGGGTAGAGAGGGGGGCTTTTTGACACATATACGTGGAAGTGGGATGAAGGGAGCTGGGTTTTCGGCGGAGGACGTCGCCTTATACATTTAAAATGTCAAGCCGTTTGTTCTGCACAATGCTGCTATTTCTGGAGAATTGTCGGCTAATCAGAATTTGTGTTGCACGCGTCAAACCGGTGGTGGGGGTACGAGGGGGGGGCGGCGTAATTGATGGGATTCGGCGCAGCGCGGTTCGGCGTGATTGATGGCGGGTGGAGGAAGCACTGAGACTTGCATTTTTCATCCTCTGTAAATAATAAACAATACACGGCACTTTGTGACACGGTGTGAAATCCAGTGGAATGATTATTCCTTTGGCATCTCGTCCCGTAAACTCTTCAATCAATACTGTACCGACGCACTTCTCTTCTCTTCTCTTTTTTTTTTTCCTCGATGGATTAGTCTTATCTTAATCCCCCATAAACACAATGTCATTACAAGTAAATCCATTTCCTCAGCAGTCCTTTCCCACCACAGACATATTTACCTGGCTTCCCCTGGGCCTAATTGAAATTAAGTTAGTTGACCTTTGGGGGTGCCCCCGCGGGGGGCCTGCTTGTTCCACTAAAGCCCCCCCCCCCATTCCCCGCGCCATATTTCATTTGCTATAACCTCATATATCAGCTTGTTGAACTGGCCCGTGATGATGGTCTCGACCTTTCTCGTGACATTTGCGAACGGCCACATCCTCCACCTAGGATCACGGCACCATGAAACGCAGCCGAGCGTGGTGTATGAAGATGAGAACGAGTCGAGTCCAACACACACACACACACACACACGCCGGAAACATTTTCAAACATATCGAGAGTGTCAAACACACTCTTCACATTTCACACACCCGGACGCGTGAGGCCTTATCATCCGACACCAGGTGGGTTTATACGTGTTATTCTGCTAAATCTCCGGGTGAAGGATTATCTATGCAAATCTAAAGTGGCAACAGCATAAACTCGGTTCTTCCTTTTTTTTTTCCGTGCACTATGTATAGTCTGCCGAGGCAATTATGTATGAGCGTATGAGTGTGTGTGTGTGTGTGTGCTGCAGGGGGGGAGAGGGAGAAGTAAAGGTCCACTTGTGACAAGCCTGCTGGGAATAGGAACATCTGGTGGACCGGCTGCTCCTCTGGTTAACATGCTCCTCCTCGGTGGCCCCCGACAACACACACACACACACACACACACGACCCGGTAGCACATGCACAGGTACACGCCGATCCATACACACGCATATGGGCGACAACAAAGTCAGGCCGACGTACATATGCGAGAGTCTGTGTGTGTGTGTGTTTTGCAAACACACGCACGGCCTCCCCTGATAGTTCCGCCATTCTCCCCTTCCTGTACACCCCTTTTTTCAGGTAAACCCACATCCTCCTCACTACCCCGGCGTAAACAACGGTTCTGCCGACGTTATAAATAGAAAGCCTCATCATTCGTGGGCCTGCCATGCTAAAGAGCAACTATGTCCAATTTGCACCAGATGCTGCTCTGTAGCCGAATTAAGGCGGCGCTAGCGCTGATGGGAAATGTCACGTCGCTGGCAAGGTGAACCCCCCCCCTCCCACATCTGTCCTGGAAATAGCTAAAATAAAGACGCGCCTTATTCCCTATCAGTAATACCTGCCTGTATTTAAATTCATAGCCCTGCCCAGGTTCAGGGAAACGTCACCTTTGCCCTATTGGACGGAACTCTGTGATTTTTTTTTTTTAAAAGTTCACCTCTGCTCGCCGAGTGGGTTTTTCCTGGGCTGTGAGTAAAAGTCGACGCCAGGACGAGCGGGTCACTGTTCTCCCATGAAAGGGTGAGTTACTCGATGGAAATGGCAGCGCTCCGACTGGAATGGCCGCTCGCTGCCTCCGGGGCTGGCATTTGGCGCCCCAGGCGAGATTTTGGACTAATAACTCCGACCTCTCTTCACCACTGCTGGCTTCCTCACGCTAAAACACACACACACACACACACACACACACTCGTATGTCTGTGAGGAGCTAACCACGCGATTTCGAGCCAAATCCTCCACAAAATTAAATTATCCTTATTGGAACCCGAGGGAGGAGAGGTTTTTTTTTTTCGTGTGCACAAAAGTTGCTCCGAAGGCAGCGATACTGAAAGTTTTTTTTTTTTTCTTTTGCATTAGCGATCATAATTTCAATATGATGCAGATGTTACAGGTTAAATAATTTAATGCAAGACAAGGAGGCGGCTGCCTCCCTGCTGCATGAGGCAGAATATGTCGCTGCATGACATGTGAACAGATTTGTTTGGTTTGATGGTAAAGTTATTGCCCAAGGCCCAAAATGGACAATTATTACATTTAATTAACCCCCCCTATAAATTATAGATGCATAACATCACATGATTATAGAATCTGAGGATTTGCTGTATTTACACCACAAATTGTCCTATTCTGTCTCTTCCATAGATTTACATGAAGAAAAGGACATCACAACTTAGAGTTTGACCTTTAAAGACGTCTCTTATATGCGGAATTCTATATAGCATGAAAAAAAAAAATTTAAATCTGTCCAGCCGACACGGCCCATTCTGAACTAATCAAACATCTCGTGATTCCTGCAGATTCAGTCAATCATCTACGTTAGCGAGGAAACAGGCAGCCAATCAGAGAATGATATTTACATTGGGGGCGGAGCTTCCAGCAGAGAGAATTTAATTCTAACCTATTCCCTATAAATAACACTGATATACACTATATTGCAATATCATGCAGTGCACAAAGAGAGGTCCATAAAGACCTGGATGAACAGAGTCCTGACCTCGACCACAGATCAGAGAACACCGTCTCCTCCCGTGTGACCGGTTAAAAAAATTCCCATGAACCCCTTCCTAAACCTTGTGGACAACCTTTCCCAGATGAGATGAAGGTGTTCTGATTTCTATTGAAGCCCCATAAAACCAGTAAATGGGATGTCACTTAAATAAGGCAATATTTGATTAATTTGATTTGACGTTCTAGATTTTTTTTTTTATAATAATTAGGCATATTTGATAATAGAGATGGTGCATGGACACACACACACACACACACACACACACACACACACACACACACACACCTAATCTGGAGCTGCAGCCAGGTCTCCCTGGAGAACTGGTGGGAGGGGGAGTCTTCACTTCCTGAAGGGACACACTGGGCTGGGCTCCTGCCAGACCCCCAGCGGCCCCCCCTCCACAGATCTATGTGTAATGATGGTAGAGAGCAGATGATATTTCTGGTGATAATTAACACACGGGGCGTGCATGCACACACACTAACTCAGAGAGAATAAAATTATTTTAAAAAGTGAGTGTTTATTTTCTGGACCGCTTCTCGTGGCATTGATTTTTTCCCTTTTCAGGAAAAGAAAAAACAATACTGAAGAAGAAAGGAACATAAATAAAAGCAAAGGAAACCAGAGAACGTCATGGGGAAGGCATCACGTTTTTTTTTAAATGTTATTGGTAGTGAATAATAAGTCTTTTTTATATTTTACATGAGGACGTTTGGAGCCGTGCACCGGTTGGATATGCATCGATTCGCCCAATATTCAGCAACACACCTGTAGCCGACCACACACACACACACACACACACACACATACCAGAATTGATGGGTCCCACCAGGTTCCCGTGTACTCGTCCGCCCGCCATCAATCATTTCCACCTGGGAGCCGGACGCCTGTTTGTGTGCACGCGTACGAACAACTCTCAAACATCTCAAACAAACATCTCTCCCTTCATGTCTTCATGTCCTTCGATAAGTGGCGGCGGCGTAACGTTGGGTACCATAATGACCTCCGAGGTGTTACCCTCTCATACGGAGACGTGCCGCCGTGCTTTAACTCGCCGATACACTCCCCCAAAATCAGCATCTTTACATATAACCAGAGAGAAGCAACCCAGACGCACAAGGAGGTGAAACCCAAGTTCGGGCTGATATGATCGCGATGCAATTTGACAGGAAAAATCAACTTTTAATGAATAAAGCGCGTGGAGGGAGGAATTAGCCGTCACCCCCCCCCTCCTCTCCCTCTGCACAGAGCTGGCATGAAATGTTCATAAATGACAATGGATGTTGGCACCGGCCGGGGGATTTTAACCTCCTTCCTGGGAGGTTGGAGAGAAAGCGAGAGAGAGAGAGAGGAATGGAGGGGAGGGAGAAAAAAAAAAAAGAAAAAGATGATGTGCATGAGAGAGGGAGACGGGAAACGACAGGGCGAGAGAATCTAAAAAGGCACGGCGTCTGTTGGCTGGCAGCGTGGACGGAGGGGGTTGGCGTGTGTGTGTGTGCGTGTGTGTGTGTGTGTGTGTGTGTGACGGCGTGACAGGCGCGGCAGAACAAACCGGCGGTGACTCGCGGCCTCCTTCATTCACCGGCGTGATCAGATCGGCGGGGACAGCCCACCATATGGGATGGCACAACTTATTCATCCAATCACTCGGACTAACATGGAGGACCAGAGCAGGGGAGGGGGCTGGTGGTGGGGAGGGGGGGGAGGAAGGGGCCTCAAGGTTTTTTTTATTTTTTCTCTTTTCATGGAGATGACATTAAATGAAAGAGGAAGTGAGGAGCACGCGGCTGCAACGAGGAATGTAATTAATCTACCAGAAGCTAAACATTTCTGTTTTTGGAGACGTTTCGTTACGAAACTACGTGACTCGTTTGTTTGGAATTATACAAATTGATCGGTTAATTGAACATACGCCAGTGTGTTTGTGGATCCTCTGTGTAAATATAATGAGCTAAATTCTAGCCCATTTACATCAAACTCTTGACCTAGAAACCCCAATCAATTCCGACTGAACGCGGCACAATTAAAAAAAAAAAAATTAAAAAAAAAGGGAATTTCTCAGATACTAAAATTAACTGTTGTCTCCTCATACCCTGCAGATGATTCCTTTATCCTCTTAAATAAATAATAAAACACACACACACATAACCTCTGACTGTCATCCAGATGACATATTGCAAACAGTCAAAGACATAGGAGTTAAATATAAAAATAAAGGCTTGCGAGCGTATAACGCGGCGATAATCGCGGCTGTCTTTTTTAAATGCAGATTAAGGCTAAGCCGTGAGAGGTGAAGGGCCTGGCGAATCGAGCCCCCGGCGCGTCGAGCACGGGAATAGAAACAGACGTAATCTGAGCAAAACCAGATTTTTTTTTTTTTTTTTATATTTGCGAAAGGAAAGCAAGAGCGTTTCTCGGCCCATTTATAACATAACGCGGAGCCACACATGCACTTCCCTGGAAGCAGAACTGATTTACTTAACTTCCCAGCATGCACCACGCCATGCAAAGATATTGTCATCCAGTTGGTTCCTCAACCACCTTACCCGGCTTTTTTTTATTTATTCTTTCACAGGACAGATCGTAAACTTGGACCTTTTGTCTTTTTATATAAAAAACAACCGTTCTACAAGCCTAAATTAAGAATCATTTGAGTTATATTTGAGAATATTGTACTGCATGAAAACACATCTTTCACTTATATGTCTTATATCACTTTGCGTCCGTTTCCTCGTTCTTCTTTTCCGTCTTTCAACCATTAGTGAATAATTCGCGAGGCACAGACAGTCGTGTCTTTAGATCGTTCTAACCGCCTGAATTAATGATGAATTACAGTATTAATACGTGTTTATAAAACATTTATTAAAACACCGACTGAAGAACAGCGCACGTCTGAATCATTAACCGCACGGATGTGCATAAATAATTCGTTAGCCGCTTGCTCGCACTTTTACGAACGATCTTATGAAACCGTTCGATTAAAGAACAAAAAACATTAATGAAGAAAAATACACGTATAACTGCGGTTTCAAATTACAAACACAGTGTACAAATAAGTGATAGCTTATTTTCCTTTTTCCGAGACGGGAACGCACGAGAATTCCGCGGGAAAAAGGAAGAAAGAAAGAAAGAAAGAAGTCAGGGGGGCAGCATTAGCTAAGGTAAAGAAACACATTAGAGCTTCCCCAGAGGTCGGTGGCCGCCGCGTTAGCACATTGTCGCTGAGTTTTACTCACAGCCGATCCGTGCGCCTTCCCGTTGCCTCTGCCCTCCGCCACAGGCTCTCCTCTATTCTTAGATCCTGCACGCCCAATGATCTACTTTTTTTTTTTTTATAAGTCCCAGTATTACAGAAAAATTCAGGGCCATTCCAGTTTTAAGGTAAGCATGAATCCAGCACCTGGCCGACCCCGATGTTTATCAGTTTTCACGCTGCACACTTACAAAAACAGGAAAAAAACAGGCGTATAAATAGCATATATATGTATATGGAGACAAATAATTGCATGGGGAATGCAGTGCTTCCATGGAGACCGTTCAGGATGTGTTTACTATAGCCGCCGCATAATAGGAGATGATAAACTGCTCGCATGGTACCATTGAAGTGTGAGAGGCTGCCGGCCTCGTCGGAGAGAAGCAGGGAACTGCTGCTGGAATATATGTATATATATATATATATATATATATATATATCTATAATAGATAAATAAGAAATAACAGGAAGCGTAGGTAGCGTGAGTGAGTGTCATCTGTCCGACCAGCGCCTGCAGGCTGCAACACGTTGCCTGTTCGTCCTATCTGGGGCAGCATTGTTTGATGAGCTCTGACAGTAGTAAAAGACTGTTCGCATCCCCCCCCCCCCCCCCCCACACCCCCCCCCCCCCAAAAAAAAACGGTCACATTCTGACTGGAGATAATAGATGATGTCATTCTAAGCCAATAATAGTGTCTATAATGAAATCAGCGGAGCAGAAAAGAGGCGCTCTTTCATTTCCTTATGCCGGGGCCGCGTGTTTTTTTTTTTCCCCACATCCCCCATTATTCATCAGGTCCCCGGCTGCTGATAACCACACATTTGCATCTGAATCAAGAAATGCCTCATAACCTCCCAAACACCACCTCCATGCAAATGAAGTGACCTAAAAAGAGCAGGTACTGTATTTAGTTAATGTGACCTACTCAGGGGGGCTGTGTTAATTCTGGAGCAGGGAAACTCGCATGTGGATGCAGACTAAATAGAATTATTCTGTGATGAAACTTTCTTTTCTTTAGAAGTTAGATATCTGTATCTTTACCTAGATATCTGCTGCTGCCCTTTCCTCCTCCTGACATGCCCTACTTCTACGAACAAAAGACAGGGCAGGAGTGCACCGCCGAAAACACGGTGAATAATCCCGAGGATGCTTGACTCACTCCACTGCACTCTGCAGTTTTTATTTTTTTTTTTAAAGGAGGCAAGGCTCCCCCTATTTAAAAAAAAAAAAAACCTCTGCTGCGAGTCAGGAGTATACTGTGTGATATTTATGATCAATCATAAGCTGCAGGAAAAAAAAAAAGATTGCACCGGCTCCCTGTGTAATAAAAAAAAAGAAGATGCTATCCATAAAGTGGCTGTTGATGTGTTGAAGGATGAACTCCTCAGAGAGAGGGGGGGGGAAGTCTGGGTGAGCCAGACAGACCCCCCCCCAGGAGAAGACGGACAGATTAATGGAGCAGAGCAGTCGTCTTAAACCCAAGGTGAGGTCGGGAACAATCCTCGGCGAGAGACGTCGAATCACGGCATTCCTGCTGCACACGATTCACAGATACTGTCAAACCCTCATGTATGCAGCAGGAATAAGGAGGAAGTCCAGTCCAAGCTTAATGGACATGAATGCTGGTATTAAGTCATATATAAATATATATATATAGTTTTTGCATGTATGGACTCAGTTCACCTGCAGTGATACCGAGCAAACACCTGATCGGACTCTAACATCCCCTCCTTACATTCTGTAATTCCAAACATGCACATGCACAACAACCCCCGTGTTTGTCGGTGAAAATGTAGGTAAAAAAAACCTAAACGTACCGAACCTCTACTCCTTCTAATCTCACCTTTGAGAGCGTGAGCGGTGAAATCAAAACTCAGAGGCTGTACCGATTCTGGGAGCTTTCCATGCACAGTGGATGTCGCAGCGATAATAAAGAAAGATGGAGTTCGATGACGCCGGGATTAGCCGTCTTCATTGTTAAAACAACAACTGTTGCTGTTTTGCTGTTTTATTTTTAGGTTTCAATATTTCGACAGTGTTGTTCAGGATGTGTTTTTTTTTTTTTTTTTTTTAACCAGGAGCCAAATTACCCGCAGAGGTCCACTTGTCTCCAGAACAAACACCTGGTTAATTAAAACTGCAGAATGAAGCAGGTTTACACCACAAATCAGTGTTGTTCTGCAAGAAAGTATCACTCACACACACACACACACACACACACACACACACACACACTCGACTGTCACACATTTGACAAAATGCAAACACACTTTTAATAATGCCAGAGGGCAAATGGGTAGTGGGGGGGGGTCTTTTGTGTTTTTTAGAGTTTAGGCCATTAAATAAGCTGGTTGCTGCAGAGGTGAGCTGCATTGACCATGATGCACGATGCACACACACACACACACACACACACACACGCATACACAATCAAACACGCAGTGGCACAGCCAACAGCATCTTCCTCCTCCTCCTCCTCCTCCTCTCTTCCAGGCAAATTCAATTTCCATCCAGGACATATGTAAGCTGATTAAAACAGGCAACAAAGACTGGAGAAATATGTCACATCCTTCAGGACTGGACACGGCAGCGAGTGCTGGGACGCCCCCCCCATCCTCCTCCTCCTCCTCCTCCTTCATCCCTCTCTCTTTCTAAGTCTCAGCTCTTCTCTCTCATGACCTTTTCTCCGCCGCCTGACACCATCATGCATCCTTTTCTGTTACCCCCCCCCCTCCTCAATCCTGGCTCTTCTCTCTCCTAAAAAAAAGGGAAAATATATTACTCATAACACGCTGTTTACAGATTATTTTCCCTGGCACGCCTGCTCGTGTATATTCAATTTAATTATTCAATATCAAGACAATGCAAGGATGAATCCTCTTACTGGAGAATAGCTTCAGCTTTAGCGTTAGCTTTAGCTTTAGCTTCCGCCTCGCACTTGTGGCTTGTGTCATGTGTGTTTAGCCACAACTAAATAATGTCACATCTGAATTATCTGAATTATGAATTGAGGGGAGGTTAATTATGGATGCAGAGGGAGGGCAGTGGGAAAATGGCTGGACGCTCGTTTCAGAGTCAGACGCGTCCTTTAATTAGCCAGTCGGCGCCGATAATGGCGTCTCTTTGTCGGCGTGTTGAACTTCATTTCTGCCGGAGAACGCTCTTCAAATGAGTACATGAGTACATAAGATGAATGCGCTTAACTGGAGTTGACAAGGAAAAGCGTAGCTCTTAGTAAAGCAGCAAAATGATTATATGAAAAGCAATTAGAACCATCACTCATCCTTATAGGGCGAAAAAAGAAACGATAGTCGAGATGAAATGAAAGAAATCCACAAAAGGGTAAAATAAGACGCTGGAGATGACTCCTGTCAAAATGTTTTCCTTTTTTTTTAAAGGAAAATAGAACACTTTCATTATCTTTTGTTTTTAAAATGTGTGACAGCGTTTGGATGTTTCGTCTCCACAGATCTGAAGTTTGCTAACATTATCTCTACGGGTTTTTTTTTTGCGTGAGAGTCGCACCTGGAGCCCAGAGGCCTCGTAACGGGTTGCCGACCCCGGAGAAAAAAGGTCAATGATTCGGTGATGGCGGAGCAAAAAAGGAATGGGGGTGGAACTAACGAGGGGCGTGCCCGGGGCTTCATGGGAAAAAAAAAAAGAAAAAACACAAAAAAAGGCCTTCCAGACGCATTTCAGAGGGCTTGTGACCCCCGGAGTTTCATGGAGTCACGGGGAGGATTAAGCCGAAACAGCCCCGACTGCCTTTTGAGTCACAGTCGTGACAACTCATCCTGTTGTAGCCACGGTTGAACTTTTACTGAACCTCCCCCCAACCCCCAACAGCTTCAATTTAGAGTAATAACTGAATCATGTGCATACGAGGAAACCTTCGTCTTAACAGTTTGGCAGTCAAATGCAATTCCAAAGACATGTTTCACTACTATTTTCAATATATATATTTATATTTAGATAGAGAGAAATACATAACTGCATATACTTCCTACAGAGGAATAATGGAGTAGTGGTGCCCCCAAGTTCATGGCGAGCCATTCAGTGGGTAATCTACAAAAAAGACCGATTTCCAGCCTCAATGGTACAAGTTCTGCGGCGAACAAAGAAGTAAAACATCTCTCTTTTGAGTTCAAGGCAGGAGAACATAAAAAGAGGAGAAGGAAGGGAAAAAAAATAAAACACACACACATAGCCGCCTTCTGAAACCGTCAGGTCCATAGGAAGCAGAATCCCGACGCCTTGCCTGTTGCGGCGAAGGCCCTGGGACATCCACACGGCCCATTCACCCGGCTCCGCTGAAACATTCAAAGCTTTCCCTTCCAAAGGGCCAAACTTTTGTTCCTTTCACAAAAGGCCTGACCAGAGGTTCCTCCATAGACGGGAGCCCCGTTCAAAATCAGATTATTTCCAGTGAAATCCTCCTTTCTCCACCTGCCAGTTAACTATGTCAGTGCCATTGTGTGCTCCCTGAAAAAGCTCCCCATTTTGGCATAATGGAGGCTGGATGTGTATTATTGCCTTTGCTGCCATTTATTCTAGGAGGAAAGAGGCACACCCCCACCCCCCACCACTACTCCTTCCTCCTTTCCTTATATTTTTTTTTTCTTCTTTGAAGAGAAATCTGGGCCACATGCCCCAGAGGAACGCAAAGTGCTTTAATTCATTCGCACCTTTTCTCTCTGGCTGCCATCTCCAAGGCCTCTCTTTATGCCCAGAAGTGATTTGTTCAGGCTGGACCATCAAAGCAATTATGGTGGCGGCCTGCTTCCCTATTATGAGGAGAGATGACTGACAACAGGGGGACGGCGCCGGGGTGGAAGGGCACTTGGCTTCAATTTATTGGTCCTGAAAACATTTTTCATTCATTGGCTTCCACTCAAGTAACAAAACACAAACAAACTGGCACAATTATCCGCATACATATCCATATATCTCCTGCAAATGGACATATTTCAATTACCTTTCTCACCTTCCCGAGCAAAGTGATTGAGGGGCCAACAGTTGATGCCGGATGGATAATGCCGGCGATGTAACAGAACACTGAGGCCATGGCAGGCAGTGATGTGCAGCAATTAATGTAATGGACATGAGAGAGAGCGCAATCCTCGCACTAATGAGAATGTCTTATATTACAGTGCAAATGCACAGGGTCGCCAAGACTCCTATCATTACTGGGGCTATAGGAAGATGGCTCACCACAAAAAAAAAAAAAGGGATAGTCCATAAATGGATAATGCGGGCGGAGAGAGCAGAGCACGGCGCCACTGAGCCAATGTTCCATCCAAGAGTAATAATTCTGCCTGGAGTGACACGGGGTCATCGGGATAGATGGAGACAGGATGTGAGGAAAAGTAAAGCTTTTTAAAAAAAAAAAAAAGAGAGAAGAAACAGGGCACCGAGGTTGAGGAGGGGAATACCGAGGACTGGGACAAAGTAAGGTGATAAGGAATAAATTGATATAATAGAAGAGTAAAGAGGTGGAGAAGGTGGTGAGGGGAGGGGTGGGTGAGAATGTGCGAGCGACGGGAGTAATAGACTGAGGAAGGGGATTGAGAGGAAGAGGGCGAGAAAAGCGATGAGAGCGTACGGTGTACAGACGGCGATGAAGCCGTGTGACACATCGGCTAATCAGTCTGCTGTCTTTCCCTTTCACAAGCTGTCATCGCGGCCATCAAGCCATCAGGACCCCGTGCCTCTCCCTCGCTCATTGACTGATTCCCCTGTTCAATTATTCAGGGTTTATAAGCAGGAACCATCCATTCAGCCGGCAGCGGATCCGGTAAAATAATGAAAGGGATGCTTCTTCAGCCATATTGACTGTCATAAAACTTTTTACAATTGGCAAAAGAAACGAAAAAAAAAATCAATTTCTCAGGCGGACCGTCGCCACTGTCGTAAACATGTTAACGATGGCGTCGGGAGGGACGAGAGTGAAGAGTCGTAGCATGTTGGAGGCTTTAATAATGCAGACCATAAACGATTTTACATGCTCTCTCGCTAATCATAATGTATGTTGGTTGAATATTTACCATGATAGAATGCTATATTTAGCCCACACATTATGTTTAGACATAGATGCATGTGTTGGTACAGCTGGAGCCTGCACGGGAATGCGGTTCAGGACTTAGTTTTCCCGCCAACCCCGCCGTCTCATTAAAAGCTAACCTGTGTGAGTCACACTGTGACACAGAAATCAGGTCAACCGCTGGCCTGCCAGGGCTAAGCTTCAGTAAACATTTCACACAAATAAACATGAACAGATGAACACACCCAGAGAAAGATCAAACATTTGGACACACATCCGAGCACACACTCCTTTCCCTCACTTGTCGGAAATCTTAAAGAGCATCGCGGCTCCCCATCTGCCATAATCCGCCCTGGGGCAACAGTGACCTGAGCCACTGGAAGAAACTCATCTAGAGTGGAAGGAAACAAATAATAGTTGAGGTAATGCAGTGTGCAGCCTCATCCTTTCGTTGGCCGGAAAATGCCTTCGGGGGGGCGGAGCCGTTGTGAACTCAGCAAACCTCCACTGGCTCTCTACTAATGCATGACCCCCATATACACTTTCAGGCTGCTTTCTCAGACCCTCATCCTGGCGCCACAACATCATGGTCGTGGAAATCCTGGTCAGTTTATATACAGTAAAACCACACCCATAGACAGAGAGACAGCGTCTGTGTGCATATCTCTCTGACTGATAGTCAGATCAATCTCAGCTTTTAATGTGGCTGCACATGGCACAATGGTACATCCTTTCCTTGGGCGGAAATATTAAATGATATTCAAAACATCATTATTATCATTAAAAATTAAAATCCATGGATTTATGTATCACAGTTCTATCTGCAGGGTGCTTCGCCTCTTCTTGGTTCCCAGCGCTTTCACCACAACAGCTTAACTAAAGTACTGTAAAGTCTTTTAAAAACAAAACTTGCTAAGGTTAGCGGGTTTAGCTGCTGCTTTACTTCTTTCCTGGTCCCGGACTGTCGGTGCTGGGTGATAATGAGTTTAGACCAAGATTCTGTTCTGTTAGGTGATAGTGCTGGGATTTGTGTGGGTGCAGGCTTTTGTTTCAACCAAGCAGTAACACACCCGACCCTACTTATAAAGATTAGGTGTGTTACTGCTTGGTCTGAACAAAAACCAGCACCCACACAAATCCCAGCACTATCACCTAACAGAACAGAATTTGGGTCTTTGGTCCAGATTTTCGTTCCAATCAAGCAGTAACACACCTGATTCTAAGCACTTTTATTGGTAGAATCAAAAACCTGTGCCCAGACCTGCCCTCCAGGACCAGGATTGTCCACCCTTGCTCTACAAACTAGCGCCTTACTCCACGACACATTCACTGACCCTCAGGAAATCCCAGCACTATCACCTAACGGAACAGAATCTGGGTCTAAACTAATTTATTTATAAACACATGTGCAGGGAAAAAAGTAGGAAGCAAGACATAAAAATCTCCTTAAGCTTCCACTTTTCTATGTGAATGCATACTTCCACTAGTATAGAGAATACAAACATCTGTGCGTGTATACGTGCACAGAATGGCCCAGACACTTATATATACACACATGCTTTACATCAACAAACACACACATCGCTACCATTTTATTTAGGATCTATCTGCTAAATCTGCATCCAGTGGAGGCAGAGGGTCTATGCTGTGGCAAACTGTCTATTTATACACTTGACATATTAGTCATCTCTGAGGGGAGTAACATTGTATGTTATGGAATTCATGAATACCAAGCTGTTGTGTTTTCTTCTTGTTTATACCCCCCCTTCATTCTCGGCACAGTCTAACTGTCTGGATGAATTCAAATAAACTCACAGATGTAGTTGGGGTTAGAATCCATATCTTGATGAGAGCGCAGATGTCAAACAGCTCCCGCTAAATTGGAGGCATGGTAGCGTCTCGCACCATTTCGGGTACGTGTTAAAATTTGTGAAAAAAATTGGAAGTGATTTGTCTGCTCTTCAGCCTGTGAAAACAGGGACACATTTTGCTTCCACATCGACAGGACAGACTGAAACAATTCACTCACATACTCACTTGTCTAATCGTTAGGCCTCCTGCACTATTTTACAGGTTAAAACATTATTAGGTGTTGTAGCAATATGCTATCAGTGTAAAAGGAGAAATTAGTTTAATTATAACAAATACAGTGGCTGTAGTACGTTTCTATAGAAACATGGGATCTGAGTGTGTGTTTGATTGTTCCATAGACTTAGTAGACAAATTTTACATTGGATAAGACATGGACATGAAATCACAGTTAATGAAAGAAAAAAGCATGCCAATGTGGATGCCAATCTATATATCAGTTCTTAAATTGTGTTCATAGGCCAAGTAAAACAAGAATTTCTGATATATTTCTTATTTCATACATTCTCCTGTATATGTGTATCAACCTGGGCATGTTACTCTTATACGTGTTTATGAATAAATGAGTTAAGACCCATCATTTTTTATTGTTAGGTGGTAGTGCTGGGATTTCCTGAGAGTCTGTGAATGCATCTTGGAATAAAATGGCTATGGCGATGTGTTAGTACACAAAATAAAGTAGCAGCTACACTGACTAACGTCTTTGTGTATGGTTTTTGCACAGGACAATGAGGATTTGAATTGTAAGGAAAGCGCTGGGAAGCAGCATAAGAAGGATCCATGATAGTGGAGCTTTACACAGTTAAGAAAGTCTTTCTACAGGAGAGTGCTATGATACATACGAATAAAAAAGGGATGCACACCATTGTGCCAGGTGCAAGCTATATACAAAAAGCTGAGGTTGATATGACAAACAGTGCAAGAGATACACGAAGCACAGACACTCCTTGCTTTTGTAGATTGATAATCAATATTTGGATGGATGTGGGCACAGAACAAACCAAGCAATGGTGTATATATATATGTAGGGCAACCAGCTAACAATTCTTACACACTGACTCCCACAGTACAATCAGCAACTTGTCTCCAGCCTCCTACACCAAATCCCCGTCTGACTGAGGGTCGATTAGCGGCTCCAACACCCCTGCACAATATAGACCTCAATCCCTGAGCCCCCAAACTATAATAAAAGTATACAAAAGGGAAAAAAAAAGAATAAAACAGATGACAGTTGCAAAAATAGACATTGCAAGTGAGTGTGTAGGTCTTCTAATACGCGTGTTTTAGCAGTTTTGATTTGGTATTTGAGAAGTTTTTGCAATTAGTTTCAGTCATGAAGAAGAACTGATGTCCTCAGGGTGAGGATCCATAACATGGGCAGTAACGCCCTAAGCCGTGAGTTTGATTCCTGAGTGACCGGATCATTTGCTGCATGGCACAACTCTAATCTCTGTCCCCACATGTCTCGTGTGTCTATCCCATCATCTTAAAAAAAAAAAAAAACTCCCTGCAGCAGGTACAGTATATATAAATAGCTGCAGGTCTGCTAAGGGTTTAGTGCAGTAGTTAAGAATGATTTCTTTGCAACAGGGTATCTGGGTCCTCCACCTGGCAGAGGCACTTACCTCTCAGAACACGTTATTGATAAACATGCATTTTGACACTTTACTATTGTAAAAATCTGATTTTTAATGAACATTTAATCAGATTTTAATGGCAATTTATGCCAGTTTGTATAAATACAGTATAGTTCGCAGCCCCAGTAGATACAAACACTGAGACACATTCCTTTCCAACATACTTGAATAAATCTCAAGCATGTTCTTTGAATGAAAAGGGAATCTATAGTTTTACAAAGAACCCTTGATAACACTTGACTTGATGGGTGAGTTCATAACACACTCATAAACCGCACATATATAATCACATAAAGCATTTATGACTGTTGCATGAGACACGACTCAACATTCATACCAAACCTTTCAGGAACGAGGACGACAACTTGTCAAAATAAAAGCCCGACGGTTGCAAAGCAGCATTGTGTTGACCTTTGTAAAGGTCCTTGGAGCCTTTGTAAGTATATCATGAATAACTAATGAGGTCTACATCAAATGTCACTTTACTATACTCTATACTATGTTAAGTATTTGTAAATCACTGCAAAATAAACTACCTACATTCAGCTGATCTTTTGCAAAGTGTACAATTTAAAACCATTTTCTGTCTCTTTGGCTCTGGACTAAACCATTGATTTAGATGCAACACGATCAGGGGAGATGTTTGAAACAGAAACTTTACTTTGACAGGTCGTCGTCGTTCTGTCTTGCACATTCATGAACGTTGAGTCATAGATGCTTTATGTGCAGCTGCCAAAAACACTTCCTTTAAAACGAGTAGAAACTAGAGACTCAGCCCCTCCCTGAGAGCATTTTGAAACCCTAACCCTTTCTTCTAAGAGTGTTCTACAAGAGTGGACCAAAGGTCCTCTGGCAGACCTCTGGCTAGAGATATTGGCTTCCAAAGCTATTGACCTCAAATCGTACACTTGTGGGTAATTAAGCATCGCTGTTCCCCCAGTAGCTTACAACAGCAAATATGTCATTGTGAGAATAAACAACAATTACACTTACACTCATTACGCTCTAATTGCATCATCCCACCAATCAAAGGGAAAGAGGGGGGGGCATCCTATTACAAGCCACAAACTAAAGGAATATGTGAGGTCTAACAAAATAAAAGACCACATCCCCCCAAAAAACCTTATTCAATTTACACAAACATAGGAGGTTATGTAAACACTGGGCATTAAATAGAGCATGTGTTTAAAAGCCTCGTGGGTATTTGGCGGTCAGCTACAACGGCAACGCACTGTGTGTGTTAATGTGGCCGAGAGTGCTGCGAGAGCTTCGGAAAAACCCATACACACACACACACACACACACAAGGGTGTAATCTGACCTCGCTCAAATCCTTCCATCAGACGTTAACCCAATAAAAGCCAGAAGAACGAATGAAGAAATAAAGGGGGAAGAAAAATAGAGAAGCCGCTAAACCGTTGGGATTAGTGCTAAGTAACTAAATGGTCCATATCACTTTTCCATTACCAGGAAGGAATAGCTATTTCAACTTCTGGAATCTAAATAAAAAAGATGAAAAAGAAAGAAAAAAAAAAGAGGTGAACTCTGTTCTCCCTCGGTCTTGTTCATCCACGTGTAAATGTTGCACACCCTCGTAGCCTTTTTTTACTCCCTTATATGAGCAAATGGAGGCTTGCCATCGTATCCTTTAGGCCCATCAATAAATAAACCTGACGCAAATAAACAGATAAATAAATAAATGTGAAGAGCCTGGCAAATGGGCATCAGTCAGCATTAGTGATGGAACCATGTCAAGCACAATCATGCTTGACTGGAGGGGAGTGCCTGAGTGGAGGCAGCGTTCTCGCTGATTGCACGCCAGTGTGTGCGAGTATGTGCTGCAGGAGCTGGAAAAAGGAGGCACTAATGTGCTTTTTCCTTCTTTTTAACCCCTTTCCTGCCGTCTTTATCTCTCTATCACTGTTGCCGTGGACACATCTGTCCAGTGGTGGTAGCCTGATAGTTGAAAAAACATGCGTTAAAGTGCTCTCCTGGGAGTTAAAAAGCATGTTAAAGTGCCCCTCCGGGAACCCAAAATCTGTTTAAGTGCTCTCTCGAGAGCTAAAAAAGTGTGCTAAAGTGCCCTCTTGGCAGCTGAAATATGTGTTTGAGTGCCCTCTAGAAGGGAAAACATGTGCTAAAGCGCCATCTCGGAAGCTTAAAAAACATTTTAAAGTGGCTTCTTGGGAGCTAAAAACGGTGCTTACATGTCCTCTAGGAGCATGCATGCATGCTAAAGTTGCAAAGACACACTATATGTGCCCTTTTCTCACCTGCCCTTCAAAAAAGTCTTTCTTTGGCTCGTGTGCATGATTATTTCTATCAAGATGTGCACGGGAAAGCAATATCTATTCATTTCAGTCCTTGATAACGGACTATATCAATTTCTGTGTGGAAAACACTGTACCCACCAAGACCGTACGGTGTTTTTCCAACAACAAGCCATGGATTAATGCCGACATAAAGGCTCTCCTAAAGGAGAAGAGGAGGGCCTTTAGGTCAGGTAACAAGGACGAGCTGAAGACTGTGCAGAGAGAGCTAAGGCGGAAGATTAGAGAGGGGAAAAACATTTACAGGAGGAAGATGGAGGATCAGCTGCAGAGGAGTAACGTCAGTGGAGTATGGAGAGGCCTGAAAACCATCTCAGGCTACAAAGAACCAAACTCCCAGACGGCAGGGGACCAACAGTGGGCGAATGACCTAAACCTATTTTTCAATAGGTTTGACCAGTCATCTGCCCCTCCCCCGGCCCAGCCTGCCCTGCTGCAGCCCCCCCTGACTTTACCTCCTGGACAATGCCCTCCCCTCCCCCCCGCTTCCACCTCCGCCTCTCAGCCCTGGCTGAGTTCACACTTCCCAACGACACTCCACACCATCAACCCAACCCCCTCCCCAACACACTCGGGCACACAGCCCCCCCTCTCCAGCCTGTCCCTCACAGCACTACAGGTGAGGAACAAGCTCAGGAGGATGAAGACGAGGAAGGCTGCAGGTCCAGATGGCATCAGTTCCAGGCTCCTGAAATCCTGTGCAGACGAGCTGAGCAGGATTGTAGGGCATATCTACAACTTGAGCCTGAAACTGGGGAAGGTGCCACAACTGTGGAAAACATCCTGCGTGGTACCCATCCCCAAAATGCCACACCCCAAGGACCTCAGTGACTACAGGCCGGTGGCACTAACGTCCCACCTGATGAAGACACTGGAGCGCCTGGTCCTCGACCATCTCCGCCCCCTGGTGAGCCCACTGATGGATCCCCTCCAGTTTGCTTACCAGCCTGACATCGGGGTGGACGATGCCATCATCTTTCTCCTCCACCGTGCTCTTTCCCACCTGGAGAAGCCTGGAGGCACTGTGAGAATCATGTTCCTTGATTTCTCCAGTGCCTTCAATACGATTCAACCAGCACTCCTGGGGAACAAGCTGGAGAACACTGGGGTGGACCGTCACCTCACATCCTGGATTCTGGACTACCTCACCAACCGTCCACAGTATGTGAGGACACGGGACTGTGTATCCAACACAGTCGTCTGCAGTACGGGGGCCCCACAGGGAACGGTCCTGGCTCCGTTCCTCTTCACCCTCTACACTGCAGACTTCACCTACAAGTCACCAACCTGCCACCTGCAGAAGTTCTCCGATGACTCTGCCATCGTTGGCCTCATTGAGGATGATGACGACAGGGAATACAGAGAACTTACGCAGGATTTTGTCAACTGGTGCCAGCGGAACCATCTCCAGATCAACACGGGGAAAACCAAGGAGCTGGTGGTGGACTTCCGTAGGCGGGTATGCAATCCCCCGGCACCAGTGAACATCCAGGGAATGGACATTGAGATGGTGACATCTTACAAGTACCTGGGTGTTCATCTGAACAAAAAATTGGACTGGACTGATAATACAACTGCGCTATACAAGAGGGGCCAGAGCAGGCTCTACCTGCTCAGGCGGTTGAGGTCTTTTGGAGTGCAGGGGACACTCCTTAAGACATTCTATGACTCAGTTGTGGCATCAGTCATTCATTATGGGGTGGTCTGCTGGGGAGGCAGCATAACAGCTGCAGACAGGAAGAGACTGAACAAGATCATCAGGAAGGCCAGCTCTGTCCTAGGGTGCTCCCTTGACCCAGTGGAGGTGGTGGGAGAGGAAAGGATGATAAGGAAGATATCATCAATGATGGAAAACCACCTCCACCCCATGCAGGACACACTGTCTGGACTGACGAGCTCCCTCAGCAACAGACTTATCCATCCAAAGTGTCTGAGGGAGCGATATCGGAAGTCCTTCCTTCCTACAGCTGTCAGACTGTACAACAAGTACAGCTCTCAGTAACCCCCCCCCCCCCCCCCCACCCAACAGAACAACATGGACAGTGCAATACATTCATAATTCATATTTATATATACCTGTATATACCAGTGCAATACATTTTTTTTTTTTTTTTTTTTTTTTTTTTTTTTTTTTTTTTTTTTAATTCATATTTATATTACCTGTATATACCTGTTACCTGTATATACCTGTATATATCTGTATATTGTTTTGTTAATTTAATTTTTTAATTTTTTTTCTTTTCCTTTTTAAATTTTTAAAAAAACATTTTTGTAACTTTTCTAACGGCTGCTGTAGCACGTTAAATTTCCCCACTGTGGGACAATAAAGGAGCTATCTATCTATCTATCTATCTATCTATCGATATTTCAAACCAGGTTGAACCCGCTGCAGTAATAACTATTATTAGTAAAATCGGGTGTGTTACTCTTTGGTCGGAACAAAATCCTGCACCAAGACCGGCCCTCCAGGACCTACAAACTAGGGTCTTACTCCAAAAACACATTCACAGACCCTCACAGACCCTCAGGAAATCCCAGCACTATCACCTAACGGAACAGAATCTGGGTTTAAGCTCATTTATTTATGAACACATATAAAAGCATACACACAAATAACAACTCTGTTCCGGGTTTTTGTTCTGCCCAAGCAGTAACATACCTGATTCTAAAGACCTTTAGTAGTGGCATCACAGGTCTGCTTGGTCGGAACAAAAACCAGCACCCACACGACACTAGCATCCTACTCCAGTGCCCTCTAGAAGGCAAAACATGTGCTAAAGTGCCCTCTTAGAAGTGTCTTCTTGGGAGCATGCATGCATGCTCCTAGAGATTGCACTGCAGATTCTGTGCTTCTTTTGTCTTTCTGTGGCTCGTGTGCATGATTATTTCTATCAAGATGTGCACGGGATAGCAATATGTATTCATTCTAGTCCTTGATGATTCAAACCTGGATGAACCCACTTCTGCAGTAAGAACTATTATTAGTAGAATCAGGTGTGTTACTCTTTGGTCGGAACAAAATCCTGCACCAAGACCGGCCCTCCAGGACCTACAAACTAGGACCTTACTCCAAGACACATTCACAGACCCTCAGGAAATCCCAGCACTATCACCTAACGGAACAGAATCTGGGTCTAAGCTAATTTATTTATTTATAAACGCATGTAACAACTTTACCTCCTTCTCCAGTGCCCTCTAGCAGGCAAAACACGTGCTAAAGCGCCGTCTTGGAAACTAACAAAAACATTTTAAAGTGTCTTCTTGGGTGCTAAAGCGCCCTCTAGGAGCATGCATGCATGCTAAAGTTGCAAAGACTATATGTGCCCTTTTCTCACCTGCCCTTCAATAAAAAGTCTGTGCATGTCACTGTATCCGTCCAGAACCACAGACTCGTGCTTCTCTTGTCTTCCTTCGGCTCGTGTGCATGATTATTTCTATCGAGATGTGCACGGGATAGCAATATCTATTCATTTCAGTCCTTGATGATTCAAACCCGGTTGAACCCGCTTGTGTCTTATGTTCTAATCTGTCTCTCAAACTTCGGATCTATCCTTGAACATGTGCGGTATTATGATGAGGACGCTGCTCTCCCCTGATGATAATAATTCACCCGGTGTTTCTAACAGATATAATAGTGACCATCGCTCGAGGAGAAAATTACAGCTTTTACTATTTGTCATTGAGACGGACGCGTTTGATTCTCCGCACATATTCTGTATGAAAAGGAAGAAAAAGTAAAACCTTGTGGGAGGCTTAGGGCTCAACGCCGTCTTCTTAGTGTTGATTTGGCGTGTGCACATTGTCTCGCAGCATAAAAAATAATTAACCTTCACACCTTGATTTTTGTTGCTTACAGTTTCCAAATTCGGCAACAGACGTTACAGTTAGAGAAACTGCAGAACTAAGTGTGTTTGGAGTTCTTCACTCATTCATCCATCCATTCATTTATTTTTCTATACCCGCCTATTCCTCACCGGGGTCACAGGGGGTCTGCTGGAGCCTACAGGCAATTTAGAGTCTCCAATTAACCTCTGCATGTTTTTTTTTGGACTCTATGAGGAAGCAGAACATGTAAACTCCACATAGAAAGGTCGCAGCCATTTTTTTTCCCTGCAGTTGTACATTTTAGCAATGCATTTTGGATTATATTAGTTAATTGATCTTGATTTTAACATTTTTTTTCTCGATTTTCAAGAAGAAATATATGTAGATCCCGATGTTAAAGTGTTGATTTTCGCTCACTGATTTAATTTCATTGTTAACTATAAATATGCATTATTCATTTCAATCCAAAAAAAATGTTTTGTTAATCTTCAGATAAATGTACAATTAGCATATTCAAAACTCTTATAAGTAGTGCTGGGACTTTAAACTTTACTTTTTTTTTTTAATAAAGATTAAATGCCCGGTGTATTGAATGTTCCTGTGATATGCATTTATAGGCATTTTAATATGAAGAGATTAATCCTAAAGTTTCCAGATTAATCATGGGGTGTTAACAGCACTAATCATAAGCCAAGTAAACCTCATTTTTTTAGGTTGCATATCAGGAAAGAAAAAAGTATGAATTAATGAATTAATTAACACCATTGTAGAAGTTATTCAGTACAGAAATGTCACAATATCCAAAACCAGGAGCATCAAACACACCATTATTCCCCTAATATCCCTGTTCCCAGCATCACCTTTACTAATACGTCCTACTGAACGGAACATTTAACATTCTTTGACACATTCCTTCTTTATCTGGACACGTTCTTTCTTTATGGGAATTACCATTATCACTCATCGCCCGGCCCTGCAGCTCCTCTCCCTTTACCTCCCCTATTACGGACATCAAGCCCGCCTTAATGGGAAAGTAAAATATTAATTTCACCTCATTGTGGCTGACAGATTGTAGATAATGGCTGACACCTCGAATGCAAACATCAGCCCGGACATTATATCCTGAACCTTAATAACAGCCATGTCGTATTAATGAGGTGAAGCCAAAAAACAGGAGTATGAGGCATTGGATGCAGGCTCGCTTCCTATTGTCAGTGGAACACATAACCATACAGAATGGCATCCTATCACCATGCACATTATTTTTTTTGTCCCCCCCCCTCTGGCTGATCATCAGTTGGCCGTGCTGTATGCCTAATGAGCGATAAATAAGGTTTAATTCAACTGACGCGAGTCGCCCATCCTTCAACGCTAAGCATGATGGCTTGGACGAGATTCCATTGGAATTATATGAGGGCAATTTTTCAGCCGGTGGGATGGTCCAAACTGCCTCCCCCTATATTTGGCTTTCACAGGCATTCCTTTGGCTGCACTCTGCACATTTATGGGTCTATTAGGAATTCATCAAACAATGAACCATATCAATCTTGTTGTGCGTATGTGCCCCGGGTGAAAATAAGATAAAAACCCCTCCATTACGGGGGCCTCCAAAGCATATTTGCCCTGGGAAATTGATCCGGTATTGGCAATTTACACTAAGGGTGACCTTTCATAACTGCCCACATACTCGAAAGCCAATATTGTTTGGAGAGTGAGCAAGAAAAAAAAAATAAAAAAACGCAAAAAACACACACACACACACACACACTGATGCTCTACGATATTATTGACAATGATAAGTTAGCGGACGTTTTTGCCCAGGAGTCGTCCGTTGACGGTCCACCCGGCAGGAGTTTCCCTTTGAATCAATGACGCCCTGTACCAATAAAGTAAAGACAATATTGGACATAGGTGCTGAGGAGCTCTGAGTCCATTATAGCACTAGCTCATCGACTTTATTTCTAAAAAGGAAAAAAAGGGTAAGGAGAGAGTAAGCATTACCATAGTGATCTGGTGTTCTTCACTGTAAAAGGGCATAAAGGCATGAAAAGGACACAGGTTGATACCTATCAAGCAGAGAGCTTCAGTAAAAGCATTGAGGGGAAGGGGGGGGGCAGAGGTGAGACCCCCCCCCCACCCTGAGCCTTTTTTATTAAGATTTGATTTATCCGTCACACTCCACTTGCTTTACGTCCCCTCTTGGGGAGCAGAGTCAAACGGTACATGAAATGTGCATCTATATTTCCAACGACAGGGGTTCGAGAAGCCATCGGGGCCCCCCACACCCCCCACCCCCCACCCCCGCGGGGTCAGCGGCAGGGGGACAGGCGGCTCTGTCCACGAACCCGCTCCTCTTCTTAGCTGTTGATAAACCTCCTTATCTACGAGGAGCAGGTCGTAAGACCCCAAGCGGCACATCTCGTCTTCATATCTCACATCTACTAAAGCTATAGACCCCCTACGGGTCCCAGATCGCGTTAGCTCCACTTCCTGTAGGGTCCCCTCTGGGGGGGGGGGGGGCCCTGAAGTGTAAGTCAGGAGGAAACCTGTATATAGTTTTGTATATGGTAAATGTGAACACATGATCTACTTTTGGGAAAGTAAAATAACAGATGTTAATATTATATTATCAGCCGAAAAACATTTATTCTGCATTTATACACTGTTAAAAAGTGACATTGATAAGTGGGAAGAGTTTTTTGCTTTATTCTGGGAAAATTAAATTCACGCACCAAATGTAAATGACTGCTCTAAAACGGCCATGGAGATTTAAGGTATGGTAGCTATAATTAGCCTTTTATAAGGATTTTTTTTTAATGGGACGACAGATGTAAGAAGCTTTTTATTTTTATATATATATATTTATAATAATAATAATAATAATAATTACCATTATTATTATTATTATCATTATTATTATTATTATTATTATTATTATTATTATTATTATTATTATTATTGTTATATTATATAGTTTCCTTGATCAATATGTAAAATTTAAATAAATAATTAAATAAAGCAGGGAAACCCTAGAGCAAACCTTCCTGTCTAAAATAAATAAAAAATAAAAATTGAAGGTGCACCTGTGTGATAGAACAGGTAGAGAACAACTGCCTGAGAGGTTTAACGCCAACGAGAGAAGAGATAAAAGTGACGGGTACAAGGTTCTGTGCCAGCAAATTAATTACTAAGGTAATTATGATCACAATCACTTCCTGTGCTGGAATTTAGGAAACAAATGAGCGATTGCCCCCCCCCCAAACAAGATCAAGGCGTAAAGATGAGGAAGTTGCTGCCAGGCTGAACTCGCTGTTGCGTGGTTGTCAGATCAGGACGATGGAAACTAACACACCAGGAATATGTAAAAAAAGTAAAGTTAATTATGTCACTGATGGCGTTGGGGGGGTTTAAGGGGGACATTGTTGCGATCTTTTTCTTAAAGTATTTTTTTGTTCTTGATGTACCTGTATGTTAGGTTTTATTTACCTTTTGTTATATTGTCTTATATATATATATATATATATATATATATAATTTCTTTGTTCAGTGCAACGCAATTATTTTTTGTCGCGCCCCCCCATGGAAGAAGAAAACATCTCGTGCCCCCCCGCGCGACTATAAATAGCATAATTTGTCTAGATTGTTATAAGTACCTCTAAGATGATAAAAAAAGAAAGAAATATGGACCAACCTACAACAAAGAATAAATTTATTAACTAACAGAAAGGTTTAAAGTGCGTCTGAAATTTAAAAAGTTTAATTAAATCCTTAATTAAGCTATAAAAAATTGACTGACCAAAAATGAAACTACATAAATGGTCTTATCAGTGATTGTGGTGTAATGTCTTTAATTTCTTTGTCTCCAACATTTCAGACTCAGTAACACACCGGTCTTTCACAGTGAACCAAAGCGCTACAGACGCTTCGTCATATTTCCTCGTCTTAGCTTTGGGAGACTTTCGTTTGTCTCTTTATCTCCGTCTCTCTCCGCCTGTCTTCTCATCCCTGTTAAATATGTTTTCTTGGTGTCACTTGGTGTCTACACTTCATACTCATACTCTGTGCTGTATGCTCCCTGTGAACACTCTACTGCCCCCTAATGTAGTGGAGGTGCAATTGCACTTTATTCTAGGACAGTAAAATAATAATAATAATAATAAATTGAAAAGCATGTTCCCCAAGGTCAAACATGCCCCGCTTGACGGAACCTCACGCCTCCCACAAAAAAAACATGGATAATGTGGAAAGAAAAATAATCCATCTTTTCCTTGATTTATTATTTTGTTTTTGGGTGTATGTTAGGTTTTATGGTAACTTTTTGTTATATTGTCCTATATAATTTATTTGTTAACACGTACATTTATAAAAAAAAAGATGAAAAAACGAACCAAGGAGGAATATGTAAGAAAATTTAAAAAAATGATGTCTTTTCATTCTAAAGGGCGCTTCCTGTTTTCATTTGTAGATTTGCCTGCTGCTTCTTTGCTTTTTTTTACATTTAATGAGACAAAATAGGTAATTTAATCTTCATTAAACATACAGGGGGAGCTGCTCTATGGCTGAATCCCCCCCCGGTTTAACGTCAGCCCCGTCCCTCAGAGGCTGCTATACCACACATCCTGTATAGACCAGGTCAGGCAACTTTTGATGGACTGGATCCGTGAAGGTGAAGCCGAGACAGGAGAAAGGAGAGCGGCTCCACGTTCGTAATGACGACGTGAAAGAGGCAGTAAATAAATAAGATCGGCCGGTGGAGTTCTCTTTGAAATTTGATTGATGCGTCTTTTGGGACAACCCTCCCCCCCCCAAAGTACGAAAGACCCACTGAGTCTGTGGCTTTCATCCCTGACCGAAAAATCGATAAGCCGGGGATGTATGAGAGGCTGCTGCTCTACCCAGGTACCTGTCTGACCAGAAGTGAAAAAGGGAATAGCAAATAAGAAAAGGAGAGAAAACGCATCATGAGTAAAACTCAATCAAACGTAGACTACAAATATATTTATATCACATCCCCCCGCCTGGGCTGCTCCCCATCAATCCGTCCAGTTTCTGCTGTAATTGCATAACACATGAGCGCGGCCTCCCCGGGTGAGGCTTGGAGACAAGGAAATAGGAAATGCTGCTTGTGGAATTGGGCGTAATTGTGACTGGCGGCGGCGAGGATTGTGTTCGGCCCCGACACTCACTGCAGGTAGTTCCCTCGCCCCCCGAGGACGAAACACTGGTTTTAAATGAACTTCCTTTTTTTTTTTTTTTTGCCACGTAAGCGAGGGGATTCTTTCTCTCGGGAGGTTAATCAAGCTTTAAAGCGTGAGATTACAACAGACATGACAAGCAGGAAGTGAATGGATTCGATAAAACCGCTTAGAGGAGCCTCTACGAAAACCAGAAACTATGTACAGAAACATTCATGGATTGATGACTTAAATATCGCCAGTTTCCACCATGCACAAATAGGTAAAAATGCTTTTTTTCCCACTAAATCATCCATCACTGGGGGAACGTAATAGTTTCTCTTTACAGACAGTACTTTGAAAAAAAAAATACAAAATCCCTCAAAACCTTGCAGAAAGATTTTTTTTTCCCCTTTTACAGGGATGAGACAAATCCTGCCCCCCCCACCCCCCCACCTTACTATTCTCTATAGTAGCTGAACTCATTTCCAGATTCCATTTAGAAATAAAAACCCACGGAGCCGGCATGTCAGAAGGATTTTCCCCTTTCATCACCTCAGAGAAGAGAATCCACGCAGCAGCGGCTCTATATTAATAAACAGAGAGCCTGTCATACACACACATATATATATATATATATATATATACATTACAAAAAGTTAGCTGAGAGGAGTCTGATGCCCCGTGTCGCACAGGAAAGTAAACCATCGTACAGACTAATCTTAGCCGCAGGAATAGTGATAATATAACAGTATTATAATAGACTTTACCCGACGGGTGAGTTCATATCACATTTATAGGAAGTTGTTGTAAGAGTTTTTGTTCCAAACCTCTTTACATGATCACAACACACTGCAGTTAATGGTTTGGTGACGGAATTAAGATTATTGTTTTTAGCATTTAGCTTTTACGGTGTTAAACTAAGTGATTACGAATACTTCACAACTTGTATAGTAAACATTTGATTTATGAAATATTCACAAAAGCTGGAGCTTAAATTAACAGTATTTTCTAAATATGAATAAAAAGTCATTATTAACGTTTTCTTGTTCTATTTAAAGTTGTATACAACCATGTTTTATTTTTTTAATGAAATCTGCAAATTCCATTTTTTTTTTAAATGCAGATTTCAGTAGCATCTGGCTGTTCTGAAATAATTTGCTGCAAAATTAATGAACTTAAAATGGATTCACTTTGGAACAAAAACAGCACTGCAGCTTTTGTAATTGATGGACTTTTATTTTGAAATTCTCTGTCTTCCTCACGCATGAAAAGTTTGGTGTTAAATGTTGAGCCGTGTGTTACGAACTCGCCCGTCAGGTAAAGCGTTCCAGAGAAGAAGTTGCCTCGTTTTCTCCACATGCCTGATTATAATTAATTGTTGCTTCATAGGCAGATTTCAGCTCACACACAACCTATATCATATATATTACATAAAAAAAACACTATATTATCAGCATCACTTTCATTCTTCACTGTGTCAAGTGGCTGTTAAGAGTTATAGCTTAATTACTTCCCAATAATGACTATACACACATCACTGGGCACTAAGGGAATCCATAAACATCAGGACGCCAGGTATGTCGGGCGGTAAATTACAGCGGGAGAGAAAACAATCTGATCAGGGTCACAGACAGATTCAAAAATCCCGAGCATGCATGTGCACGGTCGGCATGGAGTGTTGCTTTGACTGCACCACATCAGCTTGACATTTAGAAAAAAAACAAGGAAAACATTGTGCAGGGGCAAAGCATGGATGCTACACACCTCCCTAAACATTGCTATAGAACAGAAGCGTTATATCATGCTGGAAGAGCGAGACAGTGAGATGATGCCTGGAGCTGCTCTACAAGGCAGAAAGTGTGCTGAGCAAATGTAAAATAAAACAAAAAAGCTACCAAAAATTGTCTTTTGTGGCTATTTAGTCAGATTTTCACACACGTTCTGTGTTACCTGTTAAAACACAGAGTAATTCCAATACTCAGAATGGATTTTAAAGGAATTCAATGTAAGATTTACACCATGTCAGTCAGCACGACTTTTAATGTCCAGAAATTTTCTCCTCTACTTCTGCATAATTTAATCCTGGGGTCAAGGACAAACGTATATTTGATGTTTGATAAACGACTAATGCATTATGTTATTTAATTTATTTAATTTTCTCCTCCTGTTGCAATAATACTGAGTCCAGATGTGTACAGCTGGCAGCTAATTCACATGTATATGTGATGTATATATATGTATATACATATATATACATATATATATGTGATGTATATATATGTATATATATTCTATTTAATTATTTACTAATATTTACATATATACATATATATATATATATATATATATATATATATATATATATATATATATATATATATATATATATATATATATATATATATATATATTATTTCTTCTATTTAATTATTTACTAATATATACATATATACATATATACATACATGTATATATATATATAATTAAATAGAAGAAATAATATATATTTATACATATGTAAGTATATATATATATATACATATATATATATATACATATATATATTATTTATTCTATTTAATTATTTACTAATATATACATATATATATATATATATATATATATATATATATATATATATATATATATATATATATATACTTACATATGTATAAATATATATTATTTCTTCTATTTAATTATTTGCTAATCTATACATATATACATATATACATGTATATATATACATATATATACATACATATATATATATATATATATATATATATATATATATATATATATATATATATATATATATATACATATATATACATATATATGTATTTATGCTAACAACCTAATAACTTAAAAGCTATGGACTGACTAGAAGGCAAGAGACAGCTTATTTTAATTTTTTGTATTTCATTATTTACTAATACAAACTATTTAACTTGGGAGTGTTTGAAGTGTTTTTTTTTCATCTCACTTTAGACTGTGATATAAGGTCATTAAAACCAAGGATATTGTTAAAAAAATATTATATGTGCTGTATAACACTGCATGTATTTTTACATGTTTTTTTGCTCATGAACATTTTGGTATCATTCCATCATGTAAGTTGAAATAAATGTTTTTCCTATCGAGGCGCTACGTATATATATATATATATATATATATATATTTATATTTATGAGAGAAAAAGTTTGGAATTGAGTTTTAAAAATCCACCTTCCAGCCAGAGCTTTTTCCCGGGTTGTTTCTCACACGCGGTAAATCTTACATCGCACGCCTTTGAACATTTCATTCTCTGCTAAGTCGAGTGCAATAACTCAGCTCAGGAGTCTGCATGTTGTAGACCAGCTCGGCTCGGAGGTTTTCTGACAGCGAGGACGGGATGTGTGAGTTACGCAGCCAGGAATAAAGTAAAAATAAATGAAATAATAAAATAAAGGTGCAGCAGGAGGCATGGAGGTGATGGGTCTGGGTTAAACAGTAAAGTAGTTGAATACACACACCTAGCGTTCTGTTACCATAGTTAGCACCCGGCCACCGAGAGGCTGGACTGGAAGGGCTTTGATCACCTGTTGGTGATGGGAAAAAATAAAGAAATAATGAAGAAAAAAAAAGAAGGGAAGGGGAGAATGGAGAAAAAAAGGAAAAGAGAGAGAAAGGCATCAGAGGTGACACATTTCAGATATTCTGCAGGAATGAGAAAAGCACCTTGACACCTGCATGCACATTTAGTCCCTTTAAAAAAACCCAAATATAGAAATGGGGAGAAATGGTAGAAGTTAAAGGATGGAGATGGTTGTCCGTGTGAGAGAATGAGAGAAAAGTGACTCCAGTTTTTCTCAGCTGCCTCTTTTTAAACTCTTTAATAATATTTCCCGCCGGCATTGACATTAAAACAAGTCAATCTTCATTAAAGCAGGCAACGAGTAAATAGTATTCTATTTGCAGAAACGTAACCTTTACTTCTTTTGTTTTAGAGTGTACGACATATGCAGATGTAAATATTGCTCAGCAACAACCTAATGAAACTGAGTGAGTGTGTGTGTGTGTGTGTGTGTGTAAAAAAACAGCTAGATGGTTTTTAAAATTTGAAAACGGTGAGTTCAGGAAGCACCGATAAAATTTACGCCAGATTTTCACATTTTTGTCGTCTCACGAAAATCTACAATTCTGGCTGAAAACTGTCCTGTGGTAGAAAAGTCATCACCTTAAATCTATGGTGAGTAGCATCTCTATGGGAAAAAAACAGCTTATTACAAATAAGATTTTAGATTATGTTTCTTAACAGATTGCTATTTATTTATTATCACTATGTCAGAATGTCACACTACAACAATGGTAACATACACAACATTTTTCAGGTCTAATTTTAACTGTTACTGTTATCAGCATCTCACTTAATTTATGTTCTTATGTCCTATTGTCTACGTCTGCATGGGAATAAGCAAGAAATGTAATTTCAAACTCTTGTGTGTCCAATTTATATAAAGGAAATCGACAATAAAGCTGACTCGACTTGACTATTATTATAATTTTTTTTTATTTGTGGAGATGCTAGCACCTGTAGCTTTTCTGCACAACTCTTGATGTGAATTTCCAATTTGACCCCCCCCCCCCCCCCCCCCCCCCACCGTGCTATGGGGCACTCCCCCTGGGCACAGGCCATTCATCACGACAGAATGGAATATGTTAACACCGGGATTACACTAAATCAGCCGTAGTCCGACTGCAGCCAGCGCGGCCACATTATTATAAGTGCTTCATGAATGGGAGAGGGACGATAAATCACATGTGTGTTTATACTTCATATATGTGTGTTTACACTTCCAGAAATATGTGTACAACTGGAGGGCGAAGCCTCTTCATTTCATTACATGTGACAAATAAAGATTGATCTGATTGATTGATTGATTGGCGGGAGGCAAATTAACGTCCGGACACACGTTTTTTTTTTATTTCTCCTGCAGAGAGGTGATTTTGACAGGTGTACAGATCGAGTTCCCGCCGCAAATCCTTACCGTTGCGCGGCGTCCGTTTTCGCCGATCCCGGAACGCCGCTCCGGACTGCAGGGCCTCCATAAGGCTGTCCATCACGCCGGTCTCGTCTCCCTCTGTGAGGAAAAACAGCGCAAGTTAGTGATTAAATATGACCACCTCAAGGGTCTAAATCTGCGTTTACTCCATTCAGAAGCAACAGGTGACCTTTGACCTCAGGTAACCCTTAAAAACAAGCCTTTTATAGGATGCACGGGCATCGACCCGTCACTCTGGCTAAGGGGGAGAAGGGGAAAACACACTCGGGGAGGCCGGTGGATGAACACGTCCACTGATGCCCGTCGACATCTATTCTTTTTCCGCGGCTAACGCAGGGGGAGCTAAGTGCTCTTTACAAAGATTTAGTGCGGAGCCGCTCGATACCCCGGCGCTCCATCATTGTTCAGTCAATGACGACGGGTCCGCGGGCCTTCGGTGGGGGAAAAAAAAAAAAACGTTCTGGCCCATGTCGTTTTCCCCCCCGAAAAACCTGAGAATCGGAATAAGGGTTTCAGAAATAAGCGTAGGGGTTTCTATATCTGGGTCATCTATCTTTACGCCCCGATACTAATGAGTCAGAGGGGGCACCCTTTTTATCATGCTGGTCCAGGACAGGCATTATTTTAAACTAGGATCATTAGGGTGACTTATTGTGGAGCCGAGGACTCGGCCATCAATTCTTCTGCATACGTGAGTGAACTAGCTCCCCCCCTCCCCGATGTTTACCATCAGCGTTCCGGGTGTCGAGTTTCCTCCAAAAGTGAAAGGAACCAAGAAGTACTTTTTTTTGCATGCAGAACTTTCTACAAACTGGCGGCGGCGATTGTTTGAGAAACCGAAATTAGTTAATTGAATTTATAAATGAAAATTCGAAGGCAAACAACGTGTGTTTTGAGACAAACCAACCAACCTGCAAGTTAAGAAGCTAAGTTATGCAAATTTGTCTGTTGAAATGAGTGTTAATTAGCTGTAAAATGTCTGTTAACTTCCTGTAGAATGTCTGTTAACTTCCTGTAAAATGGCTGTTAACTACCTGTAAATTGTCTGTTAACTACCTGTAAATTGTCTGTTAACTTCCTGTAAAACGTCTGTTAACCTCCTGTAAAATGTCTGTTAACTACCTGTAAAATGTCTGTTAACTACCTGTAAAATGTCTGTTAACTTGCTGTAAAATGTCTGTTAACTTCCTGTAAAATGTCTGTTAACTACCTGTAAAATGTCTGTTAACTTCCTGTAAAATGTCTGTTAACTTCCTGTAAAATGTCTGTTAACTTCCTGTAAAATGTCTGTTAACTTGCTGTAAAACATCTGTTAACTTGCTGTAAAATGTCTGTTAACTTCCTGTAAAATGTCTGTTAACTTCCTGTAAAATGTCTGTTAACCTCCTGTAAAATGTCTGTTAACTTGCTGTAAAATGTCTGTTAACTTCCTGTAAAACATCTGTTGACGTCCTGTAAAATGTCTGTTAGCTTGCTGTAAAATGTCTGTTAACCTCCTGTAAAATGTCTGTTAACTTCCTGTAAAACGTCTGTTAACTTCCTGTAAAACATCTGTTAACTACCTGTAAAATGTCTGTTAACTTGCTGTAAAATGTCTGTTATCTACCTGTAAATTGTCTGTTAGCTTGCTGTAAAATGTCTGTTATCTACCTGTAAAACGCCTGTTAACTACCTGTAAAACGTCTGTTAACTACCTGTAAAATGTCTGTTAACTTCCTGTAAAATGACTGTTAACTTCCTGTAAAACGTCTGTTAACTACCTGTAAAATGTCTGTTAACTTGCTGTAAAATGTCTGTTAAACTGCTATAAAATGTCCGTTAACTTGCTGTAACTGTTAACTTGCTGTAAAATATCTGTTAACTACCTGTAAAATGTCTGTTAGCTTGCTGTAAAATGTCTGTTATCTACCTGTAAAACGCCTGTTAACTACCTGTAAAACGTCTGTTAACTACCTGTAAAATGTCTGTTAACTTCCTGTAAAATGACTGTTAACTTCCTGTAAAACGTCTGTTATCTACCTGTAAAACGCCTGTTAACTACCTGTAAAATGTCTGTTAACTTCCTGTAAAATGTCTGTTAACTTCCTGTAAAATGTCTGTTAACTTCCTGTAAAATGTCTGTTAACTTCCTGTAAAACATCTGTTAACTTGCTGTAAAATGTCTGTTAACTTCCTGTAAAATGTCTGTTAACTTCCTGTAAAATGTCTGTTAACCTCCTGTAAAATGTCTGTTAACTTGCTGTAAAATGTCTGTTAACTTCCTGTAAAACATCTGTTAACTTCCTGTAAAATGTCTGTTAGCTTGCTGTAAAATGTCTGTTAACCTCCTGTAAAATGTCTGTTAACTTCCTGTAAAACGTCTGTTAACTTCCTGTAAAACATCTGTTAACTTGCTGTAAAATGTCTGTTATCTACCTGTAAATTGTCTGTTAACTACCTGTAAAATGTCTGTTATCTACCTGTAAAATGTCTGTTAGCTTGCTGTAAAATGTCTGTTATCTACCTGTAAAACGCCTGTTAACTACCTGTAAAACGTCTGTTAACTACCTGTAAAATGTCTGTTAACTTCCTGTAAAATGACTGTTAACTTCCTGTAAAACGTCTGTTATCTACCTGTAAAACGCCTGTTAACTACCTGTAAAACGTCTGTTAACTACCTGTAAAATGTCTGTTAAACTGCTATAAAATGTCCGTTAACTAGCTGTAACTGTTAACTTGCTGTAAAATATCTGTTAACTACCTGTAAAATGTCTGTTAACTTGCTGTAAAATGTCTGTTAACCACTTGTAAAATGTCTGTTAACTTCCTGTAAAACATCTTTTAACTTCCTGTAAAACGTCTGTTAACTTCCTGTAAAACGTCTGTTAACTTGCTGTAAAACGTCTGTTAACTACCTGTAAAACGTCTGTTAACTACCTGTAAAATGTCTGTTAACTTGCTGTAAAACGTCTGTTAACTACCTGTAAAAGGTCTGTTAACTACCTGTAAAATGTCTGTTAAACTGCTATGAAATGTCCGTTAACTTGCTGTAACTGTTAACTTGCTGTAAAATATCTGTTAACTACCTGTAAAATGTCTGTTAACTTGCTGTAAAATGTCTGTTAACCACTTGTAAAATGTCTGTTAACTTCCTGTAAAACATCTTTTAACTTCCTGTAAAACGTCTGTTAACTTCCTGTAAAACGTCTGTTAACTTTATGTAAAATGTCTTTGAACTTCCTGAAAACCATCTGTTAACTTCCTGTAAAATGTCTGTTAACTTGCTGTAAAATGTCTGTTAACCTCCTGTAAAATGTCTGTTAACTACCTGTAAAATGTCTGTTAACTTCCTGTAAAACATCTGTTAACTTCCTGTAAAACATCTGTTAACTACCTGTAAAATGTCTGTTAACTTGCTGTAAAATGTCTGTTATCTACCTGTAAAATGTCTGTTAA
The DNA here is from genome assembly GCA_036785175.1 of Eupleurogrammus muticus. Lineage (NCBI taxonomy): Eukaryota > Metazoa > Chordata > Actinopteri > Scombriformes > Trichiuridae > Eupleurogrammus > Eupleurogrammus muticus. The sequence continues at coordinate 28,947,339 of JAYKQN010000004.1, read as the reverse complement.
CTTCCTGTAAACGTCTGTTAACTTCCTGTAAAACGTCTGTTAACTTCCTGTAAAATGTCTGTTAACTTCCTGTAAAAAGTCTGTTCAATCTGATAAATAACATCAGATCCAGACGTTAACATGGCAGAAGCTGCAGTTGATGATTTCTGCAGATTCTCACTCATTCAGGTCATCGTTGTGTCAAAGGAGTTTTTTCTTGTAGCTCCAACCTGCGAGTTAAGAATAGAAGCATGTCTTATGCAAATTGTATTTTTTTTTTAAAGAAAAGCAACTCTTCACTCATACTTATACTAATTTCGCTCTCCATCTCATTCCCTCTCTTTCTTCCTCGAGTCCTTTCCCGAGGGCTACTTTGAAATCAAAGTATGTGTTCGACTGCGCGCGCGAGTCTTCGTCTTCTTTTTTTAAAAAGCTACCCCGATTAAATCAAGCTTAATTAGACCGGCTTTATCGGAACAAAACAAAAAAAAACAAAGTCGAGCCAAGTAGTGCTTATCTCAAATTGCAGCACTACACCTTCCGATAGGGAGCTCATTGGTTAAAAGAAGAAAGAGGAGGAGGGGGTGCAGGTTTTGTCTGGTCCAGACCTGCAGAAACAAAACCAGCAGATCTTTAGCCACTCTTTTTGCAGAAGGCAGAACGTGTTAAGTGGCAGGTTATAACATTTATCCACAACCACCTTGGCACTACAAACTTTTTTTTTGACAGCTCCTCCTCCTCCTCCTCCTCCTTCTGCTTCTTCTCCTTCTTCTTGGTGGAGACCAAGACATCACAGGGGGCACCTGACACTTTGATCAATTCGTCCTACTTCTAGCTTAACCGTAGCACAATTCATCATTTGTAATGGCCGGGACCTGGGAGCCCTGGTAGACGGGAAAGGGGGGGGGGGTTCAGGAGCAGGACTACACACACACACACACACACACACACACACACACCAAAAAAAAACGACTAAAAATGGGAAACATACTCCCCCGTCACCTAACAGCACTCAATTAACTGTGTCCTGTCGGGGGCTTAAAGTCGAGCAGCAGAAAGCAGGACAATCTCACAGATGAGGTGTCACACGCACAAGATAAAAAAGGACGAAGAAAAGAAAAATAGATATATTTCTACTTCTGATATCTTAACAATACGGTTGCAGACTCCTCAGAATAATTTCTACTACTTTGGGTTCATCGCTAAAAAAGGAAAAAAACGCTGAGGTTTGACAGAAACGGGAGGAACCTTCATGTCTCTGTTCATGTGTGGTAGCTCTGTTGTAAGTGTGTGTGTGTGTGTGTGTGTGTGTGTGTGCGTCAGTACAAATCCGTTAACGTTTAGCCCCCCCCCGAACATCCAGTTTAAAGGCTCTGCTGTAAAGTGGGTTTTTTTTTTGTGACGTATTTCCCAGTGAAACTAATTATTTCAGGTTTGACTAGTTACGAGAGGGATTTGAATCAAATCTTCACATTTGATTAAATCGTAAAAAAAAAATTCCTTTTTTTTCATAGCACCAGAAGCGATCGGATAGACCATGTTTGTAAAATACTCAGTTATTTCATATTTACATATATAATTTACATTATATTAAAACCAAGAACATGCATTTTTAATTTCATGAGGCCTTGGATGAAGATCAGCTGCAAAAACTTACATTTTTCAGATTATTTTTGCACATACATTGATATATTTAGCATATTGCCTTACCCTGTGATTTCCCACCAACGGGAAGCATTCAATGGAGAAACAAATAAACCTGAAAATGATCGGAGCACAATTATCCGGCTAAATCCTCGCAGTAAACCTTCCTTCATCACCCATCGCAACAACTTCAGCAGGCGTTTTGCCGGCTGCCTCTTGTCTTATTTTTTGAAGCTGTTAAACCCAGGGCAAATATTCATCCACTTCTCATTAGCGCTCACAGAAAAGCTAACCTTTTTCCTCTTACATGCTCGGAGATCAACACACACATACACACACACACACACACACACACACAGGAAATTACTTTCTAAATGGGTTAAGATGGGCTAAGACCCAAGGCATCGACAAGCCTTCCAGTGATGAAACACCTCAACAGACGCCCCCCAGGTCCTGTAATGATATTATTAAAGCCTGTAGAAGGATGGGACGTGGTTGCGGCACTTTTCAGGTACTTTCTCGAATAGTTAAACCTTGGAGAGGAGAATTAAACCTGCGATTCCACAAAATCTGGAATATCAGGTGATCCCGGAAAACCAGGGATCTGCAGCAGGAGCTCATTCACATTCTCTAATTAGGGAGGGGTAACGAGCAGCAGGTTTGGCATTGGAAACTTTACACGTCAGATTAGTTTATCACCAAAAAAAATAAATGGATAAATGAAGAAAATCTGCAGTAAAAGTGGAAGAAAAGTGCGTTACCATTCGCTAATTCACAAAGTCACGTGGCAACAGTTGCAAGGAAACAAGACGAACTGTTAGAGGAGGAAGTGTGTGTGTGTGTGTGTGTGTGTGTGTGTGTGTGTGTGTGTGTGTGGCCCAGTGAAGCAAGGAGAGACACGAGGTCATAAAACACCTTTTTCCCGGATGCTTGACGGCCTGAGTGTCCTGTGACATTTAATTATTTCTAAAACATACACACGGCGGTAATGCAAGCAAGCACACACACACACACACACACACACACACACACACACACACACACACACTACAAACCCTCTTCTGAGTGCACAAGTACTGACTCCATCAAATCCAAATTAATGGAAAACACAGATTCTACATCTAATAAATCAACAGGATTTGCTCCATTTACAGTATATATGGAAATATCAGATTTTTTCCATTATTTGTAATTTTTTTCAATATCATACCTCTTCCTTCTTTTTATACAGTTTGCCAAAATGTGTCCTGCTGTGGGTCCAAGCCTCATTTCCCTGCTTTGCTTACTTTACAACGCGCCCCCCCTGGTGTGCGGTAATATAAAAACTTCATGGAGAAGCAGCGTTCAATTTGTTCGCTCCACGTCTCTGGAACAAACTCCCAGACAACCGCGGCTTCCTCCACATGCAGGCTGCGGGACGGGATATACCACGTATAGGGGAAACAAAACAAAAAAACAATACTATTATATATATATATATATATTGTTGCTGTTTTTTGGTGATTAAATTTGATTTCTGAAATATAGTCGAGGAAAAAAATGGGTTTTTACTGCGAGTTCTGACACAAATGGTGGATTATAGGAATAAATTCATAACTTTTCACATGTAGATTAACATACATATAAAATACTGTTGATCTGGTATTTATCTCAGTCATAAAACTTATTTTATTAGTAATAAAACTACTGCACGATGTAATAAAACGTGTCAGTGTGTTGTGTTACTCTGGTGCAGTATAAGATTTGACCTTTTTCACCCCCTTTTCCCTCATGTCCTTTTTCCACATTTAATAAAAAAGCTGCTCATTGTCTTGTACTAGGATGTAACTTCTACTAATAGAAAGTCAGTTCTGAATTTTCTATCTCATCACTTAGTGCCTTTGCATCCAGATTCTTCTCAAATTGCACATTCAGTTGTAATTTCCCAGACCCATTTATCCTTAAAGGAACATTATTTGGTTTATACCATTTACCAAGTGGGCCACATAGAAGATGTCTCTTTTAGAAAAATACTTTTATTCCCAAAAATCTGTATTTTACCATATTATGTAACATTGGGCATTAATGGTAAACATATTCCATATTCGGATGATTAGTACATGTCACTTTGGGAAGAGACACTGGTGGGTCCTTATGGGTTAAATATTGCTTTTTTAGAATTAAAATTAACATAATTTTTGTGGATAAATCAATTCAATATCAGCTTATTTGGATTTTTTTACTTTAATTCTGTACAGTTAAAGTTAGTTATGATAGTTATAACAGAAGAGGCAAAGTTATGGGCTTTAAACTGCCCTTAACTTCCCTACTAGTATTTGGGACCATATTGGAATATAAAATTTGGTGTATCGGCCTTTCAGAAAACCAACGTTCCATCAACATGCATGTACAAAATGAAAAGTAAGAGACGATAAGCTTTTAATGCCATTTTTTTGTTTTTGTTTTTTCTCTCCAAATAAATATATAATTATGCAGCAGGGGCTACGAGGCCTGCTCATAATTTATATTTCCTATCTGTCATCTCCTGCAAAAACACACACAACGGATCAATTGAGAACTCATTTTGATGGCTCACATGCAGGCGTCATGATTCATGAAGGAGGGTGGGGGGGGTAATTCCTGGAATTCAGAGGCGTCCCGCGAGCTAAACCCCCCCCCTCAGTTTGCGACGACGGGCGTTTTTTAATTGCAAAGATAAATAACGGCGTGAGCGCACACGAAATAATGGAATCCGTCACAGAAGCATATTTTTAATCAATCAACGCCTCGTATCCTGCGAATTTAAAATAAGCAACAACAAAAAAAAAAGAGAAAAAACGAAGTGTGTGACACGGGAGGCGACTCTCCGCTACCCCCTCAGTAGCCACATCTAGTCGAGTCTAATTTGCTCTGTAATGAGATCTAATTAAGGCTCACAGGCCTTGGTGCTTGATTAATTGAAACCGCTGCGAGGAGGCGCGGGTTCAACCTCGGCCGCGGCCACGAAGAAAAGGAAAGAGGTTGAGGTTTTATCGTTTTTTTGCTGTTGTTGTTTTGTTTTTTTTACGCTTGGCGTGGACTGTACTTTTTTTTTTTTTAACACGTTTGAGCCCATCTGTTCCCCTCACAGAAAGTCACCTGTGCAATTAACCTGGACCATTAGCCGTGAAACAAAGGCCTCGGTGGAAGGAGAGGTTGGGTGGTGATGGTGTGGGGGGTATACGTGTGTGTGTGTGTGTGTGTGTGACGATGCTTCTTTACGGCCAGGTGGGCAGCTTTTTTTTTTTTTTTCCTTTTTTTTTTAATCTCACTTGCATGCACCTGGTTTTCGTGCCACTTTCACACCTGAATTGAAGCTCAGCCACCTCCGCGTTATGCCGCCACCTGCATCGCCCGACGGTCGCCTGCCCCCGCCGCTTCGCTGTCTGGCTTTGAGCGGCGCCCCCCCCCCCCATCCCATCCACCACCCCCCCCCATCCCATCCATCCTGTTGCCCTCCTTCTCCACAGCCTGAACAGACCAGGACACCATTACCGCCTCGTGCCTGAAGGACGCCGCTCCTGCACCTGCGTTTTTTTTCCTCCCTCTTACAAAAGCTTTTTACACCATGACCCGAGGAACTTTTGCAGACAGCCCCCCCCCCACGCCGCCGGCCCTGGCTTGTGATTCATAGGCTTATGTGTGTGCATGTTTACTAGTCCACTGGAGAGAAGGGTAAAATGGCTAATAAAACAGAGCGATTTGCCTGCTGATTGATATGGATTGTTTGACTGTAACAACTTGATGAGCAAACCCACTCATGTCCTCCTTAACTCAATCAGGGACAGCATCCCACAACCCTCTGTTCCCATTTCGAGGGGAGGGGGGGTTGTCAGTGGAGCTGCTGCTTTCCTCCCAGATATGAGCCCCTGTTTGGCGCCAGGGTCAGGCCAAAAAAAAAAAAAAAACAAGAAAGAAGGATGACTTGAAGATCGAGGGGTGGGCTGGAGGTCAGACTCTGAAGCAGTGGTGTGCACAGACTTTTTAAAGGGCAGGGTGCACTTTACCATGTGTTTTAGCAAATAAAGGGCATTTTTGCATGCATTTTAGCTGATAGAGGCCACTTTAGCATGTGTTTTAGCTCCTAGAGGGCACTTTAGCATGAGTTTTAGCAAAAAAAGGGCATTTTTGCATGCATTTTAGCCAATAGAGGGCACTTTAGCATGTGTTTTAGCTCCTAGAGGGCACTTTAACAAAGCTTTTGGCTTCTAGATGGCACTACAGAATGAATTATGGCTCCTGGAGGGCACTTTAGCATGAGTTTTAGCAAATAAAGGGCATCTTGGCATGCATTTTAGCTAATAGAGGGCACTTTAGCCAAAGTTTTAGCTAATAGAGGGCACCTTAGCATGAGTTGTAGCTACTAGAGGACACTTTAGCATGAGTTTTAGCTAATAGAGGCCACTTTAGCATGAGTTTTAGCTAATTGAGGGCACTTTAGCATGAGTTTTAGCAAAAAAGGGCTCTTTTACATGTGCTTTAATTAATAGAGGCCACTTTAGCATGAGTTTAAGCTAATAGGGGGCACTTTAGCATGAGTCTTAGCTAATAGGAGGCACTTTATCATGAGATTTGGCTGCTAGAGGGCAGTTAAGCACATGTTTTGGCTGTTAGAAGGCTCTTTAACACACGTTTTGGCTGCAAAAGGACACTTTAGCAGGCCTTTTGGCTCCTCAGGTCACTATGTCATATATTTTTCAACAATTGGCCCATGATAGAGCGACCCCCCTCTCCTCCTTTCCCCCTAGGCCACCGCTCTTTGGATGCACTGAAAAAGGGGGTTCTGCCTTATTTGTGAAAACGATATGCCCAATTCGTAAGTAGCACAGCTCCCTCGTGTCACGTGTGGTTGTGCAGCCCCTCAGATGGACGGTCGGGTCACACTCTGTCCATCAAACCAGACATGGTTAAACTTTCATTTGTGGTTATCTCCTGACCCCCCGTGCATGATGTCAATTCATGCAAAACAACTCTAACACCATAATTGCTGTGTTATTTGAATGCTTAGTGTTTGACTCCCATCACCTGGTCACTGCTGTTTAATCCTGCATCCTGAATGTAAAAAATAATGTCCTGACTGTAAGAGATTTATTTATTTATTTTTTTGGTGGGGGGTGGGGAACCTGGAGAGAAGTTGCACGTCGACATGGGAGAGATGAAAGTGGATTAGCCGCCGTGGCGATTTGCATTCTGCGGTGGAACGAAAGCCCCCGCGATGCCCCGAATAGCTGCTGGATGCATGAATAAGTAAACAAACAAAAACAAAAATAAACCCCTCCATCTGGATGGATGCTGCCGGGCCCCCGAGTGAGGGATAGCAGGAGAGGAGAGGTTGGAAGAGAGAGAGAGAGAGAGAGAGATTCCAGCGACTCCACAGTCAACAAACGCCGCTTCCACCGCGCCGCCCGTCCACAGCTCGCGGCCAGTTTGCCCAGTAACACCAACACGCCGGGGACGGCTGCGGCCCAGCTGACAGATGTTGAGCTGACACACTTTCTCACAGCCACATGGGGTCAGCGAGTCAGGGCGCCAGCGGGGGCCACCGGAGCCGGGCCTCAGACCGCCGCCGCCGCAGATCCGACAGGACGACAGCGGGTAAATTTAGCCGCAATATGGTCGACGTGTTTTTAATCACTGTGACCTCACAGCAGGAGGAAACCTTTGATGGAGGGGAGGGGTCGACGTCTGAGGTCACACAGGTGACTTTTTTTTTTTTTTTAATATGAGGGTTCACTTCAGCCATTTTTTTTTTTTTTAAATCTTTCTTTACAGATTATATCAAGGTAGTAATATATGACTAATTATACCAAAAACAAGACGCATTCACCAGTTTTTGTGTTGGAGACGAGCTTTTTTGCACGACTTTAAGATGCGTTCAAGAACACCTTGTTAACTCTAAGGAGGATCATTCAAAGTAGAAAAACGTTTCTAGCGTTTTATTCCCATAAAACAAGTAAATACAATATTTAATAGTGGTTATCAGTGTTATCAGGTGACTTTTCTTTACAGAATATAGTACATGTGTCATGATTTATTGAAAAAATAAAAACATGATTAAATGTTTTAAATTAACTGGTCACTGCAAAAACTGAAATATTAGTAGTTGATGATATATTGATTTTGGTAAAAATTAGTTTTTTTTTTCCTGGTTTGGGTAAATTTTGGGTAAAAACAACAAAAATTCACTTGACTACCATTTGTGAAAATAAGATCATTCTACCCAACATTGGACTATGTTTTTGTGTTAGAGACAAGCTTTTTTATACTACTTCAAGATGCGTTCAAGAACAACTTGTTACTTGGAAATTTATTCATGATTGGTGACGAGGATTATTAAAGTAGAAAAAGTTTACAATTGTCCTTATTTTCCCTTGTTGAAATGCATCTATTATTACTTCATTGAATTTTCACTGCAGTTTGTTTTATAATCACAAACCATTAATTCCAATCTTTGAACATCCATAAAATAAGTAAATAAAATTGTTAATAATGGTTATCAGGTGACTTTTTTTTTTATAAGGGTTTGCTTCATGTGTCACGATTTTTTGAAAAAATGTTTTAAATTAACTGCAAAAACTGAAATCTTAGTAAGTGATGATATATTGATTTTTGTAAAAAAAAATGTCCAATATTAAGTAGAATTATCTTATAATTGACCTTATTTCAAGGTTTTTTTTTGGTAAGTTTTCTTAAAAAAATTCACTTGACTAACATTTGCAGAATAAGATCATTCTACCCAATATTGGATGTTTTTGTGTTAGGGACAAGCTTTTTTGTACGACTTCGAGATGCGTTCAAGAACACCTTGCACAGACCTGCAGGATTTATAGAGAGGTTCGAAAGTTAATGGGTTACTGCAAAAACTGAATCTTAAACGGTAAAAATATCTTGGTTTTGGTACAATTAGTCCCATATTGAGTTATTAAATAATTATCCTAATTATCTTAATAATAATTTAGCCTATTGATAAGTTTGTATGACTTTAGGCTGCGTTCAAGGACACCTTGTTAACTCTGAAATCTGTTCAGAATTGGTGACATGGGTTTTTAAAGTAGAAAAAAAGTTTCCAATCATCCTTATTTTCCCTAGTTGAAACACATCTATCATTACTTAATTGTTTGTTTTCACTGCAGTTTGTTTAATCATCACAAACCATTAATTCCAATCTTTGAAAATCCATAAAATAAGTGCATAAAATTGTTAATATTGGTTATTAGTGTATTGTTGCTTGACTCTCTGTGATGATATTTCATGTTTTTTCTGCAGGATTTGTAATAATTAGATGTTAAAATCACAACATTATTAATACATTGGCATATTTTTCAAACAAGTCTATTAGTTATGATTATTCAGACACTATTATGAACGGGGAGGCAATTACGTAACATGATAACGTTTATATGATCTCTTTGAGGGATTATAGCATCAGTGTTTTCTGATTTATTCTGCTGTCATGGTATCAGGACACAATCTGCTGCCATTTATGAAATTATGGAAATTTTTTAAAATCATTATGTTGGAATACGATGTTATGTTTGTAAGACGTTGGCTGTGAAATACTGTGGAGTCCACACGCGGCTTCAGGCCCATTCATTCTCCTTTAGGTCCTAAGAAGTGAGTAATGCTCCATTACTACCAGCCACAGGCTCTTTTTTTGTTTTTTATTACTACAGTACCAATAAAAGTCACCAAAGTCAGGAATTTACAAACCTGACACATAAGGGCTTTTAGTGCAACTTGAGGACTGGTTCTGCTGGTTAGCAGAAGACGTGCAGGTGACGTTTCTTTCATTTTGGACTGAACCAACAAGTGTGTGTGTGGCTGTTCCTATCAAGGGTTATTTTTTTTTAATATGAGGGTTCACTTCAGCCATGTTTTTTTTTTTAATCTTTCTTTACAGATTATAGTAAGGTAGTAATATATGACTAATTATACCAAAAACAAGACGCATTCACCAGTTTTTGTGTTGGAGACGAGCTTTTTTGCACGACTTTAAGATGCGTTCAAGAACACCTTGTTAACTCTAACGAGGGTCATTTAAAGTAGAAAAAAGTTTCTAGTGTTTTATTCCCATAAAACAAGTGAATACAATTGTTAATAGTGGTTATCAGTGTTATCAGGTGAGTTTTCTTTACAGAATATAGTACGTGTCATGATTTATTGAAATTTTTTTTAAATGTTTTAAATTGACCGGGCAGTGCAAAAACTGAAATCTTAGTAGGTGATGATATATTGATTTTGGTAAAAATGAGTCCAATTTTAAGTAGAATTATCTTATTCCACTGGAAGATAATTTCAAGTTTTCTTTTTCCTGGTTTGGGTAAATTTTGGGTAAAAACAACAAAAATTCACTTTTTTCACTTATTGAGATTATCCGTCATCCATCCAGGACGTAGACCCCCCCCTTGATGCTGAGTTCCTGAATCCATATCCCAGATAACAGCCCCCCCCCCTTCTACTCTACTCGAGGCCTGTTTTGCAGCAATAGAGCGGCGCTGTCTCAGGAAAAAAAAAAAAAAAAACTAAATGGATTTGACAATGGAATTTGATGGTCTTTGTAGTGAGGGTAATTAGGTTTGATTGACTGTAAAGTGACTGGTGGGGTCCAGATATGGGAGGGGGGGGGGGCGACAAGCAGACGCTGGAACCACCCACAAATTAACCAGACTCTACTCTGCCCGAGCTTCACCAAGGACAGGAAGAACGTTAATGAAAGCCAGTAGAGTGTGTGTGTGTGTGTGTGTGTGTGTGTGTGATGTAAAGAGACCAGAAATGTGCTATCAGATCAGTGTCTCTGTTCATTGATTGTCACTTTAACCCTTGTACCTCACTGTTTAAAAAAAAGAAAAGCCTCAATAATACTTGTTAAAGGACAAAAAAAAATGTCCAATCCAATAAAAATATGATAAATTAATATTATAATCAACTTTACAGAGGATAATATTATTCTCCTGATAATCTCTACCAAAGATGCATTTATTGTTTTTTATTTAACCCTTTAAATTACGGTTACTAAAACTTGTTTTTATTATTATTAAAAATAAAACAAGAAAAAAAACACAAATTATTTATTATTACATGTACACTAAATTATTTATAATTTTTTAACATTGCGGTTTATGTCAGATCTATTATTAATTTTTTGGAATGTCCTAAATAGTAATTAGGAAACAAGCAAAGAGAAAATGGTTTAATCTGGTAAAAATAGTTTTTATGTTGTAATAGTTTAACATCAATTTTTGTCCATAAAGTCTGTATTTTTTCACATATTATCACTTATTATAAGAGGTGAGGATTGGTTTTAAAATAATTAAGAAAAAAAATAATGATGTATAAATTCAGACAATAATTTTTGGATAATAGAACATTAAAAAAGGCAAAAAATGAGGCACATGATTTATTAATTACATTAATTTAAGAGCAACTGCTCTGTGATTTAAGGCTTAAAGTTGTATTTTAATCATTATTTTTGTCTTTCCAACAACACAAAAGATCATCTACAAATAAAATATACATATTTAACTTGGGCATTTAAGTCACACGGCGAACAGAGACAAAGTGCTGCCTTAATTACTAATAACCAGTGGTATTCATCAGAATTATTAAAGGCTTTTTTTTTACGATTCGGGGCTTGTTTTCCTCACCTTGACATTTATTTATGGAAATGCACGGGAAATGTTAAAATCCGGGAGGATGAGCATTTTATTGTATAACCTTCAACTAACAAAATGTCATTTCCGAGTCGATCAGATGTATTTAATCCTGTTATTTCTTCATGATATATCACACACACACACACACACACACACACACACACACACACACACACACACACTTGTTTCTAGACGCAGTCAGCCATATTGTGAACGCCATCACCTTGCCATCGCCTTGAGGCAGATTCCGATTCTGACTGGAGATACGGCAGCGGTTTAATATGCTGTTATTTATTAGAACGGCTGCACCACAGAAGATAATCCAGCCGCCCTTGTTCTCGTCTTTCAAGGTAATGGCGCCGCGTTCGCCAGTCCGCGCTCGGGAGTTTCGGAGCATGTCTTAAACTTTCCCGCTCGCTGGGTTCGACACGATGCAAGGACAAAAGAAAAAAAAAAAAAAAAAAAGTTTGGTAACACTTTTACTTGAATGGGGATTCATTACACTGTCATAATGACATGAAATTAACATGAATGAATGATTACGACAGGTAGGTGCCATTTTGTTAATTATGTGAACATATCTCAATTTTGGTAAAATTAAGTAGAATTATCTTATTCCACTGGCAGATAGTTGATTTTCCTGATCAGGGTAATTAAAAAAAAATATTGACTTGACTATAGTTTGTAGAATAGGGTTATTCTACCCAATATTGGAATAATTGTACCGAAAACAATATATATTCACCAGTTTTTGCATAATTTAGCTTATTTCAAGTTGTTATTTTTAATGATTTGGGTAAATTTTCTTAAAAAACAAAGAAAATTTAGTATTAGAAAAACAAATTTTGGTAACGCTTTTATTTGTCTGTCATAATGATGACGTGACACGTGAAATGAACATTAATGAATGATAATGACAGGTAGATGTCATTCTGTACATTTTGTGAAGATATATCAGGAAAAAAAATGGACTTGACTATAGTTAGTAGAATATGATCATTTTACCCAATATTGGAATAATTGTACCAAAAACAATATATATTCAGCAGTTTTTGCATAATTTAGCTTATTTCAAGTTGTCGTTTTTATTTGATTTGGGTAAATTTACTTAAAAAATAAACAAAATTTGGTAAAATTTGTACTAGAGTGGGGATTCCTAATGACGACGTGACACCTGTTATGAACATTAATGAAAGATCATGACGGGTGGTTGTCATTAATTAAAATATGATCTAGAGATATGTTGATTTTGCTACAATTAGTCCATTATTGAGTAGAATCATCGTATTCTACTGGTAGATAGTTCAGCATATTTCAATTTTTTTCCTGATTTGGGTAATTTACTTGACTAAAGTTATTGGAACAAGATCATTCTACCCAGTATCAGACTAATTGTACCAAAAAAGATATATTCACCAATTCAAAATCACCATTTCTGACATTTTTCTCTTATGAGCCCCTACTGAATAAACGCTTTAAGTACAATTATCTTTGTCAAAAATTTGTGGAAAGGAATCATTTTACCCAATATTAGACCAATCGTAACAGAAACAAGATATATTCACGACTTCAAGATGCGTTCAAGAACACCTCATTAAATCTTTTATCCAATTGGTATGGCTTCACGATGCGTTCAAGGACACCTTGTTAACTCTGAAACTTATTCTGAATTGGTGATGAGGGTCATTTAGAGCAGAAAAAGTTTCTAATTGTCCCTATTTTCCTTTGTTGAAACAAGTCTATCATTAATTTCTTGTTTTTTTTCCACTGCAGTTTGTTTAATAATCACAAAACAATTGATTCCAGTCTTTAAAAATCCATAAAACAAGTGAATAAAATTGTTAATAGTGGTTATCAGTGTTATGAGGTGACTTTTTTCTTTACAGAATATAGTACATGTGTCATGATTTATTGAAAAAAATATTTCTTCAATGGTTTTCTGCAGATTTTTTTACAATTAGATGTTAAAATCATAACATCATTAATACAATGGCATATTTTTCAAACAAGTCAACAAGTTATGATTATCCAGACACTATTATGAACAGGGAGGCCATGACGTATATGATCTCTTTGAGGGATTATAGCATCAGTGTTTTCTGATTTATTCTCCCCTCATGGTACCAGGACACGATCTGCTGCCATTTATGAAATTATGGAAATTTCAGAACTTTCACTAGAATGGGATTTATAATGGCGACGTGACACCTGTCATGAACATCAATGAGCGTTTATGACAGGAAGGTGTCATTGGGTAAATTACGTCACGTTTGATGCTAAGTTGACATTGTTTGACACGTCTTTGTGATGACAACTTGACATGAAATGAGAAAAAAATAACCTGTCATAAACAAACTAGTGAGCTTACATCTTACAATGACATTAATCTTTCATATTTGTTCCTTTTGACATTATGATTTTTGACAGTAAGGTTCTATATCACGTTTATAACAGGTTGATTCATTTTTGGTTTATGTTAAGTTATATACATTTTGTGTTAATGTTGGTTTTATGTCATTTAAAAGTCCATTTGTACTCATTTTTTTTAACATAAATGACATAAAAACTAATTTAATTATCAAACTTTAAACATTTAATCCACCTAGAATATAAAACGTTATGTCATGTATTGCTGAGTGTTCTTTTAAAATACGTGTATTTTATCATCTACTGTCCCATGTATACATTAATTAACGTGTTTTTACTCAGCACACATCATCATTTATGTTTATTTTCCAGGTTTTCCTCTAATAACTTCTTTTAATAACTTGTATTTTCATGTCAATTCATGTGAATTGTTACATTAATCAGTGCATAAAAAACAAAAGAGGAGGAAAAATTTAAAAGTCCATTTGTACCCATTTTTTTTAACATAAAACCAAAAAATGATGATTTTTAAATATTTACCACCTAGAATATAAAACTAGTTGACAGCATTTATTATTATTTTTTAACCTTTTTAAGATAATTAAACTTTCTGGTTCCATTTTTTGACATGATTATATCAGTCCTATGAATCCCTATTCAATTAACCCTCTGATTGGTCAATCAGGGGGTTAATTGGTCATAAGTGGCCTGATTAAGTTTTATGTTCTTTATCTTCGTAATAGATTTATTATATCTTTTGTTAATCCAGGTATTCCTCTATTAACTTGTTTTTGATCATTAAACATCCATATTTTATTATTTGTCTCTTTACTTCTTGAATAAAAATGATTTTAATTTAATTAATTTTCTATGTTACGTCATGTATTGCTGAGTGTTGCTTTTGAAATACGCATATTTTACCATCTACTATATACAGTAATTAACATGTTTTTACACAGCACACGTCATCATTTATATTTATTTTTTATTCTATGGACAAAAACTTTTATATTCCTACATCAACAGAACAGACCTAACCTGTGTTCTCTGTTCATTTTGTAGGAAACTTTGAATTGTGATCGGTATTATTTTATTTTGGCCAATGCACCTGTTTACTTTATTTATTATTATTATTATTATTTATGTTATTTGTTGTCAGATGTATCTGCATGTTTTCCAAAATGACAAATAAACATGTTTCCAAGGTTACACGCATATTTTTATATCAAATAGTTATTTGCAGAAAAATATGATTATATGCCTTCATTGATTTTTTAATCACACGGGTAAATGGATCATTTTTGACCCATGTATGTAAACTTGTTAGTTGATAATTACTAGATTATTAAATGATTGAATACATTGATATAAAAAAATACAGCAAATAAATGCTTAGCCTGCATTAGATAATATAGGAAATTAATGCAAATTGCATTTTTTTTAACCTAAGTTGTGCATTAAAAAGTCTCCACAAGGTTTTTCCTTCACTCGGCTGCAGCACGTTGTTATTCATGCTTCATGTTAATCTCTCATCACAAACTAAAAACATGCAACAGGACGTGTAACAGAGACGTGACACGTCGGTTAGCGTCGCCCCATGCATCATCGATGTATTCAGGGAAAAAAAAAAAAAAAAGTGGCTGTCCTCGTTCATTAAATTCTCTACCAAACGCGAAGGTCAGCGTCAGCCTCCTAACACCGGCTTCATTTCTCCGGCTAATCTCTCTCAGAAACATTTCATTTTATCGGCTTGAGTTTCTGACCTTCACGTCTCCGCCGGCTATCTGTCTATCCTCCTGATATTGTTTGCCGCGTCCGCCCGCGCAGACCCCCCCCCGACCCGTCCTGTCAGTCGTCACGGCGACGCAGGTACGCGGGCCCCGGCCTGCCGGCAGCTGTCGTAGGGCATCAATCCACATCTGGGCGGCTGTCAGTCGCTGGCAGGGCTTTATGTTTAGCATGCTGCGCTAATACAGGCTCCGAGTTTAGGGACGAAACAACAAGGATATTCACCAGTTTCCTCATTTTCATTTCTCATTTTGAGGGTTACGCCACATGACTTTTTTTTGTTTTACATTATGAACACCTACTGAATGAACCTTTTCAGGAGAATTATCTCATTAAACTTAGCTAATTTAATTTTTTTTCAAGATTTACTTGACTAACATTTGTGGAATAAGATCATTTTACCCAATATTGGACTACTTTTATCAAAAAAAAAAAGTTTTTGTGTAAGAGACAAGTTTTTTTGTATGGCTTAAAGATGCGTTCAAGGACACCTCATTAACTCTGAATCCTATTCTGAATTGGTGACGAGGGTCATTTAAAGCAAAAAGAGTTAAGAAAATTTTGTAAAGTTAAGAAAATTTAGCTAATTTAGTGAGTAAATTTTCAAAAAAAAAAAAATATTTACTTGACTAAAATTTGTGGAATACGATCATTTTACCCAATATTGGACTAATTGTACCAAAAAAAGTTTTTGTGTAAGAGACACGTTTTTGTGTATGGCTTCAAGATGCGTTCAAGGACACCTCGTTAACTCTGAATCCTATTCTGAATTGGAGACGAGGGTCATTTAAAGCAAAAAGAGTTAAGAAAATTTTGTAAAGTTAAGAAAATTTAGCTAATTTAGTGAGTAAATTTTCAAAAAAAAAAAAAAAAAAAAGATTTACTTGACTAAAATTTGTGGAATGAGATCATTTTATCTAATATTGGACTAATTGTACCAAAAAAAAAGTTTTTACCAAAAAAAAAGTTTTTGTGTTAGAGACAAGTTTTTTGGCTTCAAGATGCGTTCAAGGACACCTCATTAACTCTGAAACTTATTCTGAATTGGTGACGAGGGTCATTTAAAGCAAAAAAGAGTTAAGAAAATTTAGTAAAGTGAAGAAATTTTAGCTAATTTAGTGAGTAAATTTTCCAAAAAAAAAAAGATTTACTTGACTAAAATTTGTGGAATGAGATCATTTTATCTAATATTGGACTAATTGTACCAAAAAAAAAGTTTGTACCAAAAAAAAAGTTTTTGTGTTAGAGACAAGTTTTTTTTTTGTATTTTTTCAAGATGCGTTCAAGAACACTTCGTTTACTCTTAAATTTATTCTGAATTGGTGAAAAAAGTAATTTGAAGCAGAAACACTTTCCAATTGTCCTTATTTTTTCCTTGTTGAAACACATTTACCATTAGTTTCTTGTTTTTTTTACTGCAGTTTATTTAATAATCACAATCAGGTTAACAGTATGTTACTGCTTGACTCTCATTTTTTTTTACATGGTTTTCTGCAAATTTTTATAATAATTCAATGTTATTTTGAGTATGATTTGATTATGAACACCTACTGAATAAACCTTTTCAGTAGAATTATCTCATTAAACTAAAAATTTAATTTAATTTTTTTCAAGATTTACTTGACTAACATTTGTGGAATGAGATCTGAAATGAGATCAGAAACTTATTCTGAATTGGTGATGAGGGTCATTTAGAGCAGAAAAAGTTTCTAATTGTCCTTATTTTCCCTTGTTAAAACACATCTATCATTAAATTCTTGTTTTTTTCACAGCAGTTTGTTTAATAATCACAAACCATTAATTCCAATCTTTGAAAATCGATAAATTAAGTAAGTAAAACACACTGTTAACAGTGGTTATCAGTATATTATTGCTTGACTCTGTGATTATTTCTTTAATGTTTTTCTGCAATTTTTTATTATAGATAGACGTTAAAATCACAACATGATTAATACATTGGCATATTTCTTAAACTAGTGTATTATTTATAATTAATCGGACACTATTATGAATTGGGAGGCAATTACGTAACATGATAATGTTTGGTCTTAAATATTTATCATTTCATAAATATTTAGTCAATACTCCTGTTTATTTATTATTATATTATAAAAATTATCATGATTTATTTATCTTTTATATTAATTATAATAGTATTTAATTATTTATTGTCAGATGTATTTGTATGTTTTCCAAAATGACAAACATGTTTCCAAGGTTACATTTATATATTTAAATTAGTTATTTGCAGAAAAATATGATTATATGCCTTCATTTATTTTTTAATCACACTTGGGTAAATGGATTATTTTTGACCAATGTATGTAAACCTTATATAGTAATATACGAAAATAGGAAAAATATAAATTGTGATTTATTGTAATTGAAAAAAAGATAATTAATAGATTATTAAAGATGCAGCAAAGAAATACTTAGCAGGCATTAGGTAATATAGGAAATTAATGCAAATTGCATTTTTTAACCCAAGTTGTGCAATAAAAAGGTTCAAGTGTCTTAGTTATTTTGAAGAAAATTAGTATTATATGCCTTCATTTATTTATTTTTTAATCACACTCAGGTAAATGGGTCATTGATGTAGTAAAACAAAAATTACTTAATAGATTAAATGATCACATACAAAAAAGTGAATATATTGACT
The DNA here is from genome assembly GCA_036785175.1 of Eupleurogrammus muticus. Lineage (NCBI taxonomy): Eukaryota > Metazoa > Chordata > Actinopteri > Scombriformes > Trichiuridae > Eupleurogrammus > Eupleurogrammus muticus. Next base: position 28,929,231 of record JAYKQN010000004.1, on the reverse strand, counting down.
ATGTGATCAGTTCTTTTTTTTATTAATACTCCTGTTTATTTATTATTATATTACAAATACAATTATTTTTATGTATCTATCTGTAATATTATATTATATTAAAGCATATAGTATATCATGATCCATCTACAGCAAACTCTCAGTCAATGCATTGCAATGCAAGTGATTTTTTTTAGTTTTCGTGAGGAGCCTAGTTTTATTTATGTAAACATATACTAGTTCACCCTCAAAGCGAGAAAGGTTGACAGGCAGGATGCATAAATAGAAGCTGCAGGCCCGTCATTGTCAGCACGCCAACTTCTCTCTGCAGAGCATCGTACGAACACAGGGAAAAAAACTATACGGCGCAAACAGGTTTTCATTTTACGCGTGTTTAGTTTCGACATATGCAGCCGCGTCCTTTTTAAGCGGTTAAATATAATCACACCTTTTTTCTTTTGGGTCCTATTCAAACATATCAACGCGGTTTTCGCGCCGGCTGTTGTGCGAACGCAGATAACTGCGTTTGAGACGATCACAACGTGCATCACAGAAGACGAATTAACCTGTTTTATTCGCTTTCTGCAGGGCTCTGATTCTTTCACTTTGCAGGTAAAACAGCATCTGTGGAGCCTGGATTCATTCTGAGGTTGTTAATAGAACCTTTAGGGCGCTTCCAGTGTGTAAAGTGATTATATTATATAACGTAGGATCTTGGATTTCTTATGAAAATGCCGCTTGTAATACAACATTAGTCCATCTTGATTACATTTAATATGTGTAGTCAAGTTACAGACAGTTGGTACACCTATAACTAAAAAAGAATGAATAAAGCTGAGGTGCAAACTGTGTCTGTTTCACTGATGCGATTCTTCACATTTAGAACAAATTACGGCATAAATTCACGCAAAATCCGCATCGATAAAAGTTCAGTGCAGTCTGTAAAGTTTAAGACACGGACTCGTTCATCATTTATACGGCAAAAAATGTCAATTACGAAAAGGAAGCGAGTCCATTATCTGACGTCTCTGCGTTTCGTGCAGATTCTAATAATGTAAAAACAACATGATAGAATGATTATTTCATCCTGCACATACTATAGATTACTATTTATTTTGTTGTTTTTTTCCCCTCTATGTGTCAGCGCATTTAATTCATTAATTGCAATCTGGGTGTGAAGGGGATTTTAAGTAATATGATTAAAAAAATAATAATAATTAATCCACCCAAACCTTTAAACTGCTCAACACTCAACATATGCTATTGCAATTCATGTATATGCAATTAACGTGTAGCGCAATGATAAGGGATTCCTTTGTTTATTTATTTATTTTTTTCAATTCCACTTCAGATATGTTATTTAACGTGTATTTAAGTCAATTAATGTGAATTGTTAAATTAGTCAGTGCATAAAACACAACAGTTTTTAACATAAATGACATTAAAAGTCAACTATTTAAACCAAAAACTGACATAATGATAAATTTAAGCTACTTAATCCACCTAGAATATAAAACTAGTTGACAGCATTTATTATTATTTTTTAACCTTTTTAAGAGAAATAAACTTTCTGGTTCCATTTTTGACATGATTATATCAGTCCTATGAATCCCTATTCAATTAAGGGTTAATTGGTCAACAGTGACCTGATTAAGTTTTATGTTCTTTGTCTTTTTAATAGATTCATTTTATCTTTTGTTATTCCAGGTATTCCTCTATTAAATAAAAATGATTTTTGTATCACTAACTTCTAATACACAACATGGGTCAATGGGTCACGTTATGTTGTGTATTGCTGAGTGTTCTTTTAAAATACGTGTATTTTATCATCTACTGTCCCATGTATACATTAATTAACGTGTTTTTACTCAGCACACGTCATCATTTATGTTTATTTTCCAGGTTTTCCTCTAATAACTTCTTTTAATAACATGCATTTTCATGTCAATTCTTGTGAATTGTTGGATTAATCAGTGCATAAAACACAAAAGAGGAGGAAAAAAAGGCATTTCAAAGTCCATTTGTACCCATTTTTGTTTTAACATAAAACCAAGAAATAACATAATGATAAATTTTAAATATTTACCACCTAGAATATAAAACTAGTTGATAGCATTCATTTTTTTAACCTTTTTAAGAGAAATAAAATTTCTGGTTCCATTTTTGACATGATTATGAATCCCTATTCAATTAACCCTCTGATTGGTCAATTACAGGGTTAATTGGTCAGAAGTGGCCTGATTAAGTTTTATGTTCTTTATCTTTTTAATAGTTTAATTTTATAATTTGTTATTCCAGGTATTCCTCTATCAACTTGTTTTTTATCATTAAACATCCATATTTTATTATTTGTCTCTTTACTTTTTGAATAAAAATGATTTTAATTTAATTAATTTTCTATGTTCTGTCATGTATTGCTGAGTGTTGCGCTAGAAATTCATGTATTTTATCATCTACTATCTAATATATACAGTCATTAACATGTTTTTATTTTCTTATTCTATAACCAAGCACCACTTTTATATTCCTACATTTGGTAGGACACTGGTGAATATATCGACTATGTGATGAGTTTCATTTTATTTTGGTCAATACTCCTGTTTATTTATTATATATTAGAATATTATACAATTATTATTTATCTATCTGTTGTCAGATGTAATTGTATGTGTTCCAAGTGAGTTTTATTATGAGTCTTATTAAGTATTTTCATGTCATTTCATGTGAATTGTTAAACGAGGAGGAACACCTAAAATGTTGGTATAACTTTGTGCTGTTTTTGTTTGTTTGTTCCTGTTGCTCCGATGCCAAGCCTCATCCCGCTCAAAGGGGCACGTCCGTTCCCCGGCTGCGTTTCAGAGCTTAGTGGATCTGACTGGTCGGACGGCGTCTGACGCCGGGGCCCAGACGGCGGCGTGGGGGGTCACGACCCCGCCGACCAGCCGAGCAGCCGAGCATGTGACCAGAGGGCGGCCACGTCGTCTCCACTTCTAACAAACGCCACAGAATAAAAAAATAGAACAAAAAGTCCAGACGCCGCCCCCCCCACCCCCACCGCTCTTATTTCAGACAGAAGCATCCGTTTCAGTTTGTTTAGTTTCAGTTTATGAAATAAAGCGATTTGGTGAATGTTGGAACATCTGGTCAGTTCAAAGAAGAATATGGAAACCCACTTAGATGAAATTAAAACGGACTGGGGGTGACGGCTAATGATTTCATAAGCTCTTTCCTACATCCTACACACACACACACACACACACACACACACACATCAATCACGTTCAGTCTGGAACTCCCAGAAAGCCTGTTCTCAAGTTTCAGCAACTGGGAAATGAGAAAACATGTTGATTTTTTTTTGTTTTCGGTTTCCTAAAAGCATTTGTCCGCCCCCCCCCCTCCATCCTTTCATCCCTCCACCCCTCCATCCCTCCACCCCTCCGCCCGTCCTGGTGCCAGCCTGGCAAAAAGCTAAATGAATTAAACTCTCATTAAATATGCATTTCATTGTTAATCACTCGCAAAGCGAAGAGGATTAGGGTCGCAATTTGCGAAATGACATAAAATCTATCCCCCTCCTCAGAAATAGCCTCTTGAAATTGCATTAAACAAAATAGTGCGATCTGTCAAAAAAGTATTTTAAGCAATAAAATTAGTGAATCGAGCAAATCCGTGAAACGGATATTGACCTGTGCGTAATTCTCGTAATACAACGGCCATTTGTGAACTCCATCTGCTCGCGCTGCCGGTTTGTAAACACAGAAATGTCCCACATTCAGGTCAATAATACATCACGCTAAACATCCATCGCTGCAACATGTCTGGATCTGCTCTCACAGACACAATTGAACCAAACGCGCTGCGTCAAATATTGATGTAAATGTCTCCTCCAATAAAAAAAATAAAAAATAAAAACCACGGGGGGGGAAAAAGCACGTATAGAATTTTAGAACAGAATTGCAGAGATGAGCCGAGACTCTCAAGCCAAGGCTGTCGAGTTGAGAGGAGTTTAAAGGAGGAGGAAGAAAAATGAAATAAAATAAAGGGGGGGGGGGTGAACAGTGAATAAATTGCAATGATTGTTCCAAGCAAGTTTAAAGTTTAAAGGGAGGGCGGCTGAAGGCCGGCTTTCTATTCATCAAATCTGATTACATTTCACAGGGAGAGTAGTGAGTACACAAAGTACGCTGCTCCAGGTATGATGAAAATGTGTAGAGGATGCAGGTAGGAACCTTGAGGATGTGTGTGTGTGTGTGTGTGTGTGTGTGTGTGTGTGTGTGTGTGTGTGTGTGTGAGGAGGTTTTTAGCACATCCTGAATTTAAAAAGTGTGCATTTCATACCTGCCAAGGTCATTGTGATGTGGACACTCCAACAAGCTAGGTGTTGCTGGGGAGGACAATCCACCCCCCCCTTACCCCCCCTTAACTATCTCCAAGGCTGCAGGCAACGTTGCCTCGTGTCGTTCCTCATGTTTTATTCACGAGAGTCATATTATGGGATATATTCACAAGTCTGAGACCAAAAAGTCAGAAATATTTAATATGTGGTTTCGCCAGAACGAGTGGACAGCCTCCTCCAACAAAAGCCATGTTGGATTATTAAAAGTGAGGCTTTCAGAGGAGGTCACCGCTCAGGCAGTGTGTGTGTGTGTGTGAGGGGGGGGGCTGTAACATGCATCAATTATCTTGGAGAGTTTTGTCTCGTCACATTTTTCCCCCAAAGTGACTGGTGGCGAGTGAGAAGTGAGAAGTCCTTGGCTGCTGCTGACATTTAGGAGCTGGTGAATTGTTTGAATTCAAAAAAAAAAAAAAAAACCCCTTCAGGCTTGAAAATCGCCCCCCCCCCCCTCAATGTCATTGGCATAACTACACACAGTTATTCACAGCAATCACAGCCATTGTTCACGTCTGAGCGGCCGCGACTCAACAACTGATCGATACGCAGTTTACTGTTCACGGCCGGGGGGACGGAGGGGTAATTACCGTGATTCACGGCAGCACGGCGATACACGTGGTCGCCGGGCGACAACGGTGGGGGGGTGGGGGTAAGGGGGGGGGAACCTGGCGACCCCGCCCATCGGCGAGTCTAGAGCCACTCAGAGCTCAGCGGAGCGTGGAAATAAACAAGCTGAGAGCTGCTGTTTGAGAAGCAAAAAAACTCTCACTCCTCCTCCTTGTTGAGTTCAGATCTGTGGTGAAACCCCCCCACACACACCCCCCCCCCCCCCCCCCCCCACACACACACACACCCCCGCCCCCCGCCTCCCCGTGTCTCGGTGGCGTACCTTTGTTCATGTCAATCAGCTGCTTCTTCTTCTGCTGGCGCTCCTGCTTCTCGCGCTCGGCTTTCTCCTTCGCCAGCTTAGCTCTCTTGATCTTCTCCTCCATCTCCCTCTTCTTGTGGTTCTCCTTCACCGCTTCCTGATGAGGCGCACACACACACACACACACACACACAGAAGATAAAAATCAGACTCTGGCTGCTGCCACCATGACTCTTTCAGCAGTGTTCAGAAGCTGCAGCAGCAGCAGCAGCGCGACGCCATCAGCAAATTCTTATTCAGAGAAGGTCTTGATGGTTGTAGTCAAGATAAGCTGCAGGAAAAAACAATAAATCAGGCCTCGTGCATGGCTTTTTTTTTTTAAATACGCACCCTATGCTTTGCATATTTTAAAAACAACACGCGCGGTTGAATTGCTGTTAATAATACACCAATACGCTGTGGTATAAATATATAAAAATGTGGCGGCAGCAGCAGCAGTTTTTTTTATTTTCTTTCTATTTTTTTCGCCGATAGCCGTCATCGCATGAGAAGATAAAGTGGCGGCGGCAAGTGTGTCTCAGGAAGAGAGGGAAAAAAGGAGAGAGAGAGAGAGATATCGTTCGTGACCGGCCGAAATGTCAGGAAAAAGGAGTCAGGAGGAAGAGAGATAATCAACGTGCGGCGCGGATTCAGCCTTTAAAATATAAAAAATATATATAGAGAGAAAAGTGTGTCAGATGCAATAGAAAAAGAGAGTAAGATGCAACCGCTGTGACCTTTGGAGACGACAAAATGTTCTCTCTACCCCTGACAGGAGCCATCATAGGTGCCTGGTGTGTGTGTGTGTGTGTGTGTGTGTGTGCATGCATATGAGCCCATGCTGCATTGCATGGGGCCCTTTTTTATGCTTTGGTGTTCCCTCCTTTATGTGTGTGTGTGTGTGTCAGTAAGTGAAGGCATGGCCCTGTCTGTGCTCTGATATAATAAGTGGCGACAGTAGCCCCCCCCTCCCCCTCCAATGCCCCCGTGGTCCTGACGTGTGTGTCGTGTTGGCAGCTAAGACAGAGGGATTACAGGGATTGTGGGGAAAGGAACAAGGAAAGAGCAGCTCATCATGCCAGTCAATAGTGGAGCTTTGCTCCATGTCCAAGGACGCGAGGCCTCATTGTCACTGTCTCCTTGTTGGATGACAAGGGCAATGACGGGGGTGGGGGGTGGTGAGGGTAGGAGGGGGGGTGGAGGCGTCAAGTGAGGCTGATCAAAGGAAGTCTAATAGAGAGAGAAGTCCACGTACAGAGAGAGGGAGAATGACTGAGTGTGTTTTTCCTATCGTGTACATTCTGTACAGTAAACACAAGATTAGTCAGCAACACACACACACACACACACACACACACACACACACACACACACACACACACACACACACACACACACACGAACACACACACACATCTCTATATGAATACTGTGGAAACGGTGAAGCTGGTTTTCATTCACTTTTACATGGCTTGTTTTTACCTATAAGAAGCCGCTCTGTCCTTTTTGAATGATCCGGAAAAATTCCTCTTCCAGCTTCATCCTTAAATTTAATTAAACCCTAGGTGAGATTTAATGAACAATCGGGTGTGGTCATGTGACTACCTGGTGTGGTCATGTGACTACATGGTGTAGTCATTTGGCTACCTGGTGTGGTCATGTGACTACCTGGTGTGGTCATGTGGCTCCCTGGTGTGGTCATGTGGCTACCTGGTGTGGTCATGTGACTACCTGGTGTGGTCATGGGACTACATGGTGTGGTCATTTGGCTACCTGGTGTGGTCATGTGACGACCTGGTGTGGTCATGTGACTACATGGTGTGGTCATTTGGCTACCTGGTGTGGTCATGTGACTACCTGGTGTGGTCATGTGACTACATGGTGTGGTCATGTGGCTACCTGGTGTGGTCATGTGGCTACCTGGTGTGATCATGTGGCTACCTGGTGTGGTCATGTGGCTACCTGGTGTGGTCATGTGACTACCTGGTGTGATCATGTGACTACCTAGTGTGGTCATGTGACTACCTGGTGTGATCATGTGTCTACCTGGTGTGGTCATGTGGCTACCTGGTGTGGTCATGTGACTACGTGGTGTGATCATGTGACTACCTGGTGTGGTCATGTGACTACCTGGTGTGGTCATGTGGCGACCTGGTGTGGTCATGTGGCGACCTGGTGTGGTCATGTGGCTACCTGGTGTGGTCATGTGGCTACCTGGTGTGGTCATGTGACTACCTGGTGTGGTCATGTGGCTACCTGGTGTGGTCATGTGACTACCTGGTGTGGTCATGTGGTTACCTGGTGTGGTCATGTGACTACCTGGTGTGGTCATGTGGCTACCTGGTGTGGTCATGTGACTACCTGGTGTGATCATGTGACTACCTGGTGTGGTCATGTGGCTACCTGGTGTGGTCATGTGACTACCTGGTGTGATCATGTGACTACCTGGTGTGGTCATGTGGCTACCTGGTGTGATCATGTGGCTACCTGGTGTGGTCATGTGACTACCTGGTGTGGTCATGTGGCTACCTGGTGTGGTCATGTGACAACCCGGTCATGTGGACAGTGTGTGACAGGTTACTGAAGGTGAGTTTCAGCCCATTAACAATTATAATGGTTTAAAACCATGTTCAATATCACATTTAACCTGTTCTGAATTCTTGAATGAATTGATATAAAACAAGTTTATAATAAAGTGTTGACATATGTCACTTTGGGCTTTTAACCGTAAAAAGGTCACAGAACGTCATGTGACCTATATGTTTGTCATTATAAGAAAAATGGTAATGAGCCAATTAATGGCTGATTTTTTTCCTAAATTAGTTTAGAATTAGCTAAACGATGAATACATTGTATTATAAAGCAAAATTTGCATAAAAATTATTAATGATATTTTTGATCATGGTTGAGATAAAACATTGTAAATTTGAGGTTAATGTACAGATTTCATTAGGAGCTTTCAACCTTATCTAAACAGGATTTAGACAGTTAACAGTTAAGTTAGATACGACTTGAGTACAGAATATTAGTCAGTATTCCACTTCATTACGTTTTTCCTGTAAAATAATGTGTTTTTACAGATAGCTACCACTCAGCATGAGTTTGGCGGGAAGAGAAAAAATAAAACACTGATATTTAAAGTAAAATGACTTTTACTCAAGTACAAATACCTTATTTTGAACATAAAGGTGTAATTTTAATCACGTAATAATCATAAAACATTCACACGTTAACGTGAATGACGACGTCTCCTTGTCTGAATCCGTCTCTTCGCTCTGATCTTTATCCCAAAAAATCCGACTTTTTTTTCTTTTTTTTTCGCGTTCCCGCTGATCAAAGTGCGACGGCCTCCCTCAAGGATTCCACAGTTGCGTTTTCTCTGTCTAAAAAAAAAAAAAAAAGATGCATCTACCCAGGAAAATAAATTATTCTCTCAAGCAAATAGCTGCGTATGAATATTTTATCAGTGATTTAAACTTCCCTTGCTCTGGATGAGGGGAGGATGCCGTGGTTTTAACCAGCGGAGGGGGGCTGGTTAGAGTTAATGTATTCATATAAAAACAATCCTTTAATCACCATATTCTTCAGATATTATTTTTAGTTTTGGGCTCCTCAGCTTCTCCGCTGACAGAAATCCCATCTGCTGGTGGAGCAGAAGTAATCCACGCTTGTTTTCCAGTCGACTCTTGTTTTTTTATTTTCCTTTTCGCAGCAGAATAAAAGTCTTTCTCAGCTCGTCTTGTCGGGAATTTCAATTCGGAGACGTCTGCCTGTTATTTATCTTTGACAAAAGTCGGGCTACATGAACCATTACTGATGTTCTTCCAAACAGGAAAAAAATATAACACACACACACACACACACACACACACACACGCACACACGCACACAATGTGACTTCTTGTCGGCTAATAATTAAAGCGCTAACATCTTAATACCTCCATTTCAATATGGAGACGTTGAGTTGTGCGACGTCTTGCGTCCGGCCCGTGTGAAGCATTCACATCACAAAAGCATCCGCAGCGTATTACAGAATTCCATCGCAACGCAGTCAACCCCAAATTGCTTTTTTACTAAAAAAAAAAAAAAAAAAAAGAAAAGCCGGGGCTTAATGCACCCGGCCGACATGTAAACGCATTGACAGACAGTCCTCACAGAACTGAATGGAACCGATAAGAGAATCCATTAACTCCATTTTCCTTCTGTTTCATTCTCTTTCTCTCCCTCACTCCCATCCCATTCTGTTTTTTTTCCTTTTTTTTCCCCCACTGTGGCCAATGGAATATTATTTGATTTCTCGCACACGGAGTCGGCATTTCGAAAGGAGTCCAACAATTTGTTAATTTAATGCCGCCGCCGTATTCATGAAACGGAGCATGAGTGAAATGCAATCGCAGGGTCTGTGTGTGTAATCCTGACCAGGAGCACGGGGAGGGGGGGGGGGGGGCGAGGATTTATCCATTAATGAGTTATCAAAGCGCGGCAGATGGGCCGGGATGAGGCCTCCTTGTTAATTGAGTGACTTTCCAATAAAAAAAACAGAAGACCCGGACCGTTTTTTTTTTTTTTTTTTTGCGAGAGTAGCGAGATGGAGCGTCTAGGAGATTAGAACGGCGATTCCTGCGAGTGTCTGTTTGTCCATCCGTTTGATTTCTTTCTCTAAAGCTTCGCTAATTCCTCCGCAATATGACAAATTATCACAGTGACGCTCGTGGGATTCTATGAAAAGTCACGGAGGAGGCCACCTATCGATATGGGAAGTCTCACTAGGTCTGTGACCCTATAACTTCTGGAATGCCCTGGCACAAAAAGTCTAACAGATGGCTAATAAACACTTCTTTTCCTGCTTAAAGCCCACGCAATGTCACGTTTGTTAAATTCAAATGATCTGTGATCACTTGGAAAAATACTCATCGCTCCCTCATTGGACTGGAAGTCATGTATGAACAGGGAGGGGAGGGGCCATGCCTACAGGAAGGGGAGGGGTCATGCCAACAGGAAGGGGAGGGCCATGCCAACAGAGAGGGGAGGGGCCATGCCAACAGAGAGGGGAGGGGCCATGCCACGTTGAAGGGGAGGGGCCATGAAAACAGGAAGTGAGGGGCCATACCAACAGGAAGGGAGGGGCCATGCCTACAGGAAGGGGAGGGGCCATACCAACAGGAAGGGGAGGGGCCATGCCTACAGGAAGGGGAGTGGCTTGCTGGGGTAAATCAGATTTGCTGTTAAAGCTGCGATATTAACGGTGACGTACATGTTTCACTTTATTTTTCCTTCTTTCTCTACGCGACTGACTGTGTCTTTTTTTGTCTTTTTGATATGAAACATTGTTGTGATGTATATTTATTTCACAATAGGAAAAAAGGTAATAGGAATAGATTAATAGTTGATTCATTCATTTTTTTTAATTAATATTGTTTCTGTTCAAAGCAAATTTAAACAAATGTGAACATGAGAAATTATGTATAATTAGCTAAATCATAAATAAATTGTATTATGAAGCAAAATTTGCATAAAAGCAAATTAAATGAACACACGTTTTTGCTATCATGTTGGTCTGTACGAGTCCAGTCTGTATTATTCCAAATAAAGTATTTCCAACTATATATGTAACTTTCAGAAATTCCTTCTCATTAGTGACACCAGTGGCTGGTTGTGGGTTATAATGCAGAATTTAAAGTAAAAAATGACTTTTACTTAAGTTCAAATAACTTATTTTGAAATTTTAGGTTATTGTGTTGTGTACAGTCAATGGGAGAGAAAAAAAAACACACATTTCATGAATTATTGAAAGACCAGACCAGGAAAAGGACCTCGTTCGGTGGATCTGGATCTTTGTCTCACGGCTTCTCCCACAGAGAGAGAGAGAGGGAACGTGCCTCTTCCATAACGTTGTTGACCATCCCTCCTCCTCCTGCCATTAAGTCACTATTAGTTCAGTTTATCTTTATTCCACCAGAAAGGGACAGAGTCCATTAATGGGCTTTTATAACTAAATGTAAATACACTCGTTTAGGGCCTAAAAGGCTGCTTCTCATTAGCAGGCCCTACGCCAGAAGCTGCATATCCCAGTGAAAGAGGACGTTAAGCTGCAGTACAATAAAGACTCCAGCATGAAAGCTACATATAAGCATTCATAATATCATACAACAATACATGCAGATTTACATATCGAGCTTAAACTACATTCTAATACAAACCCTGTTTTTTTACATGTTTTATTATGCAAAGCTGCACGTTTAGTTTTGTCTGTTTAAGATTCTAACTGTAAATGTGTGTATTTCCTGACTAGCAGACTAATGTGTCTAGGAGATTATTCTAGGGGACAAATATTCTGAATATTTGTGTAATTTTTTGAAGTGCTTTCACACATTTCTGTATCTTTCCTTACTTGTCTTATATTGTATTTTATTTTTTCTCTTCCTGCCAAACTCATGTTAAGTGCTAGCTATCTGTAAAAACACACAAGACCATTATTTTACTAGAAAAAACATAATGAAGTTGAATAGTCACCAAATTAAGTTATTTAACCATGTTCAATTGTCTAAAGAACCTGTTTAGATAATTAATTACCAATAAGCTTCTGGTGAAATCTGTATAATAACCTCAAATTTACAATATTTATCTCTTACTTTAAATTCTGCATTACAACTAACAACCAGCCACTGGTGTCACTGATGAGGAGGAATTTCTGAAAGTTACATATAGAGTTGGAAATTCTTTATTTGGAATAATACAGAGCTTTCAACACATCTTTTAAGAGCATCAATGTGATGTGATGATCTCCAGTTTATCTGTGTTTGTTATACAATCAAAAAAGACAAATGATATAGGGCCAACATGAGAGCAAATTTGTGTATTTTATTTGATTTTACACAAATTTTGCTCCTTAATACAAATTATTAATCATTTAGCTAATTCATCATTATTTTAATTTTTTTATTTGTTTAAATTTGCTTTAAATTGAACAGAAACTATATTTATAAAAAAAATCAGCTTATTACCATTTTCCCTATAATTTGCTATAATTTGCATATTTGCAAGTTTTGCTCCATTTATACAATTTATTAATCATTTAGCTAATTCAACATTATTTTTTTATTTGAATTGAACAACAGAAGCACTATTATTTTTTTTAAATAAAAGATAGAAGGTGAAAAAGGCACAGGAAGTCGAATAGAGAAAAAAAAGGGAAACTCTGGCGTATACGTCACCGTTAATATCGCGGCTTTAACTGCAAATCTGATTTACCTTAAGTGTTTTTTTATTCACTGCTCTCTGAAACCACGTTTTCCTTTAACATCGGCGAATCCGGAGGCAGATTTGTGCACAGAAAGAAAACACACACACACACACTCACACACACACACACACACACACACACACACACACACACACACACAGCGAGCAGCTAGGAGCTAATGGGACTGATTAACAGGTTAAGGCGCTTGCTCAGGCCTATTTCATCAGTAAAACACTTTTATTACACATTCCTATTCTCAGCATTCCTTCATGTTAATAATGAATTCTAATCTCATCTTTAAAGCTGGGCCTTTTCCCTATCCGTGTCACGTTCTTTCTGCTCAAGTATATGTACAGAGCATTTTTTTTTTATAAAATTAGAAAAAATAAGTGTACGGCAGATATTTCTGCATTTGACATTCGGCACATGTACTACTTCTACATCATGGGTAACACATGTACTTCCGCATTCACGCAAAAAAGCAGAAGTGACTCATTTGTGCGAGTTTGTGAATATATTTGCATGTCATATTTAAAACATGTGCCAGATCCATCAAATGTTGCTCGTCATGAGTTTTTGTTGTTTATCGCCGCGTATGTTTCCGCTTCTCCTGCAACCTTTTCCTTAGGACTGAATAATAAAAAAGGCTTAAAAGACGACTTGTGAAGCACCATATTGGCTGGAAAGTAAAATAATAAAAAAGTGGGGCCTACATTTATAACCTTTCCAGAGTAAAAGAGCATTGAAGATAGTGAGAGAGAAGAAAAAGAACTCTGACAAGAAGAGGATATGTGAATGATGCTGGAAGGAAACACAGCAGGGAACATGGAGGGAAATAAAGTCAGGGTCAACCAACGGAGTAGTATAGAGGGCAGGAGACAGGGTTTATTTTATAGAATAAAAGAGGAGTGATATAACCACCAGGTAAGAAACTAACACTACACGTTACATTTAGAGTTGTGATTTTTTCTGGCAGATATTGTGGGGGTTTTTTTTCACATCAAGTTTCAAGTAAACGACATTTACAAGCATCACAGAACTTCTACTTCTCCATCATAACATTAAAAACGATAAACACCATAAATGGGCTGCAAGAATAAAAACTAAAGTCAAGAATTGATTTGAAATGTCGTCCGATTCGTTACGAAGAAACACGCTAAACGTAGGATATATGCACATGTCTCAACTTAACCCGTAATGACCAACAGTGTTGTTACACCGGTGTAACAAGAACTCTGGTTCCCAAGTCCCAAAGTGACATTTACTAATCATCCTAATATGGAATATGTTTACCACTAATGTTACATATATGTTAAAATACACATCTTTGGGAATAAAAAGTATTAATGTGAAAAAAAATAAAAATTGAAAAATATTTAAGGATATCTTATGGGTTACTTAGGGTTGCACAAATAATCTTAAAAATCTGTCCAATGCTATTAATGCATTTTGTTTAAGATTTATCTGTCCAGATCAGTTTAAGCCATAAAAAACAATTATATGACAAGAAGGATTCATATGATACCAGGTAGTATATGAGACATGATGTGAACATGACGATAAAAACTACTTTAACCCAAAAGGACCAACAGTGTTGTTACACCGGTGTAACAAGAACTCTGGTTCCTCAGACTCTTCCTTATTAATTAACTCCTGCTTTTTAAGTTTTTCCCCCCCATTAAAAAAAAACATATAGCAGTGCAATGTCTGTATGTTTTTTTTTCACCATCTGTCGGAAACCCTCCTGAAAGTCTGACATGTGTAAATATGTAACACGCATTCTGTTCCCGTTTCAAACACACCCGAAGCGTGTAAAGAAGTGTGTGTGTGTGTGTGTAAAAAAGCATGTGAACGTGTGGGCGGTGACTTCTGCTTCGGCGGTTTGGGTATGCGTCGACTTTTTAGTCGCAGCACACACACACACACACACACACACACACATATATATATATATAAGGATGTACTCACCATGAAGAGGATGCGGAAGTTGGCCAGCTCCCCAAAGAAGTCCTCCACGCTGACGGAGTGCGGGTCGAAGGCGAAGTAGCTGCCGATGCTCTCGTAGAGCTTCTGCATGTTCTTGTGCATGGTGGACAGCTTCTCATACTGCTCCCGGGAATGCTTGCAGAAGCCGTGCGAAAAGGACGGGAGTCAAGGAAAAAAAACAGAAAACAGCACCAACAACAACATATTTAAAAAAAAAGAGACGATAATCTGTGAAGGGGAAATAAAAAAAAAAGGGAGAAAAGCAGCCATTGTGGGAAATATTCAAATGGGAGGCTTTATCATATTCAAAAAGCCCACCTATGTCAAGGTCAACAAAACAAAAAAACTGGATAAAGACGGGTCAGAGACAGTCTAATGTGCCATTACAATAACCTTTCCATCTCACTTTGGAGTCAATGGCGTGGTGAGCTAATAGCTGCAGTCCCCGAGTAATGGAAAGGTGTTTTGTAGTCGGCAGCATGACACAAATGGTGGCTGGAAAAAGCTGATTGCAGTCATTGTTCTATTGTTTCTCCCAACAACGGCGGGGTCAGGTTGTTTTGAACCTCACAGCTCGCGTCGCAGTGTGTAATTTACTGAACAGGCAGAGGCACTTTTCTCCGCCGGTGAATGGCTATTGACAGACGGCATCAGTTAAGCATTATCACAGCGGCCACTGACCTCATGGAGACTGAGCCTGGACACTCCAAGACTCGCACAGCCCAGGTGGGATGGGCTTTACACAACACACACACACACACACACACATGCATGCAAGCGTGCATGCACAATGCTTGTTTGATTGGGCGACAAAAGAAAAGAAAGATAGAAATAGAATAGAAAAAAAAAAGAAACACGACCTGCGTGAACTCCACCGGAGCAGCAACAAGCATCGCAAAACAACCATTTCGGTGAGATAATAATCAGCCGCTGCACGG
The DNA here is from genome assembly GCA_036785175.1 of Eupleurogrammus muticus. Classification (NCBI taxonomy): domain Eukaryota; kingdom Metazoa; phylum Chordata; class Actinopteri; order Scombriformes; family Trichiuridae; genus Eupleurogrammus; species Eupleurogrammus muticus. Next base: position 28,913,785 of record JAYKQN010000004.1, on the reverse strand, counting down.
GAAAAATATTATTGTGTAAGAACAGGTACGTTACGCGTCCAACCAGGGATGGTGGTGTGTGAACCGTAATTAACCTTTACGAGGAACAGTTCAACACAACAAGTGATAATCCATCACCACTCAAGGGTTATTTGAGCATATCTTTTCTAAAGCTACCGTAAATTCTCTACTATATGCACCACAATTAAGTCTATATTTCTATTTGAGAAAAACAGACTAGCAGTAAACCAGAAAATAGATTTAGCCTACTTATGAAATGCAAGGTTAATTTATTAGAAGAGTACAGTAACCATAACATTATGGTATGCGTACAGAACATTGACAACAAATATCTGTAATTTACTGCTCAGGCTAAATTCCAGGGTAGAAATATGCTAACAAACATGCAGCGAACACAGTGAATAATTTAATTAACTGAGGGATTGCCATAATAAAATAATTCAGCTAAATATAGATAAATAATTAAATAATCCTTAAATGCAAAGCAGCAGTTGTTCAGGAATCATTATTATTAGGGACCTATATGTAACCCAGTAGGTTCAAACAGCAACAGAGAGCAGCTTTTTGTGGTGAAATAACACACTTTAACACAAGCTGCCATAGCCATGGCTTTATATTTTAATGCTCTGCTGATTTTCTAACAAGCTGAACAGTCATTACAACCATCTTTGCATTTTTGCATTCAGTTAGACATTTGCAAAAATGTAGGTTTGAATAAAAATATGAACAGTGAATTTACAGTAAATGATGTAACTGTATTGGTGACAGTGGTATGTATAAATGCAATAAAAAAGCAGAGGATAAAATGAAAAAAGGCACATATAGCATGTCTTGTCCAGTGAAGAGGGCACTTTAGCATGCATTAAGCTCCTAGGGGCACTTTAGCACATTTTAGCTCCTAGGGGGCACTTTAGCACATTTTAGCTCCTAGGGGGCACTTTAGCATGCATTTAGCTCGCTATAGGGCACTTTAATATGCTATTTAACTCCCGAAGAGGTCACTTAAGCACACATTATGGCTTCCAACAATTAAGCCATCTCTGTGCACGCCACTGATTGATAAATGAATTCTAACTGTAATTTCACACATTAACATCTTGTCATATCCCATAATTTGCAATTACCAATAGTGAGTTATTCTGATTAAACACTTCAATGGATTGTCAGCTCCAGTTTCAGTAAATACAGTGAATTATACTACTCAGAGATTCCAAGACAGAATATTTTAACTGTTGATTAAATCTATAATAAGACACATTTCACTCTTTTATTACAGTTCTCTGTG
>JAYKQN010000004.1:28890000-28907500 GCA_036785175.1 Eupleurogrammus muticus | reverse complement strand
TGTCAGAATGATAATATACACACAACAACGTAATATAACTGTATATAACTATATAGAGTCTTTTTTTATTTTTCTCCTTGTTTTTTAGTCAATTACAAATTGGTATTTCAAGTGTTGAATGTCAAAAAAAAATCAATATGCAAGATTGGCTTCTTTAGGAGTGTTATATTATTATAGAGCATTGTTTTTATTACTAACAAATACATGCACCAGAGTGAAAAAAAAGACAAAGAGGGGGAAAAGCTTAAATAATGTGGTTTTGTTGGAGCGTACGGTGCAATAAAAATATGGTTTGCCATTAACAAAGTACGGACACACACACACACACACACACACAGACTCTATATAGTTATATACAGTTATATTACAGTATACACACACACACACGTACGTTCATGCAATACGCAAATACACAACAAACGTGTTTGCTGCTGCACATTATGGCTGATATACTGCAGCTGATTGCTATTTATTTATTACCTATAACCACTATGTCAGGATGATAATATACACAAAACGCTTTTTAAGCTCAGATTTTGACTGCTGTTATTTATTACTACTACTTCTATGTCAGCATCTGACTTAATTTATCAATACATGTCCACTGTTGTTTAGTCCTTGCACTTTACTGTCTATATGTCCTATTGTCTATGTTTTGTCTGCATGGGGAAAAATCGAGAAAACGTAATGTCAAACTCTTTGTATGACCAGTTCATGTAAAGATAATTAGGACAAAGAAGCCGACGTGAACTGAAACTTAGAGTATTTCTATCCACGCTTTACGTCGGGGTTGGCAGGCTCTCAGGGGGAATTAGCAGATCAGCCAGTTCCAGGAAGTTGGGAGGTGACCTGGTGTTGAGCTGAATAAAAGGATGAGGAGGAGGATGTGCCAGTAAAAAGAGAGGGAGGAGGAAGACGACACCGACTCTCCGCTATTTTACATCTTTTTTGTAGTGAAGAGAAACCAAACAAATCCACAGAAACTATACACACAGTGATCCAAAATGTCCTGAGGAGTTTCTTTTTTTTTTCTCCTCAAATTGTCTGACAGCCATGAATATTTCAACCGTATATTTCTGCCAATCCGGCAGGATGTTTCACTGGGTAAGTAAAGGAAATTAATAAGTTTGACCTGTTATTTGGCAGGAATATTAAAGGTTTTCTGGTTTCAAACACAAGACATGAATGTCACCGGGATTTTTCGAAAGCCTTGAGTCTAATTTGTGTCTGGGAATTAGGAATCGGGCTGTCTGCTCGCCGACTGGCGCGGCCAGCGCTGCCATCCCTGGAGGACCATCACTACTCTGCCGGCGAAATAACTGCAGATTCAGCCCTTACAGCAGCAATAACTCAGGCCTGGAGTCTTTGAACAAAGTAGGCAACCTGAAGTTTCTATGGGATTAAGCAATGCTGCAAGACAGGAATGGAGATTTTAATGCAATGTCCTTTAAAGTGGACAGATTTATGATTTTCATGCATGTACAATGATAGCGTTTCTTTAAACAGATAGTCATCGTGAAGTTTCTGCGTTATTATGCAATGCTCGACCTTTGAAGTAATTGTAAAGGACTTAATTAAAAATCATACAGGTTAGATATTAATTTTCTTGCATTGAACAATCTCAGCTATTGTGAAACGTTGTGCACAAGAAGACGAGAACGCAAGTCGGGTTCATTAGGTGAAAATCATTATATCTGCACAAAAACGACAGGTTTCCATGAGACGATGGACTCGATCCTGAGTAAATAAACTGCAGCTTGAATAAAAATCAATGGCAACTTCATCCAAAAATACTAAAGGAGTCAGATTTTAGCACGAGACTGGACTTCATCTAAAATGCCACCTCATGACAACACCTAATTGGAGAGGATAAAAATTGATAAAACGATAACTGTAAAATCATGAGAAGCATAAATACACATTATACTAAAGTCAGATGTTAATTAAGTAAGTACACAAAGTAGTCAGAAGTTTCTGTGCGATTATGCAATAGTCTAGATATGAACTTTGCTGCCCTTTGTAATTTATTTGATTAAATATCTTAAAAAGAACAAAATATATGTTGATGTTCAGGCTTCTACAATCTGAGCTGAAATGATGCTCGCAAGAATAAAAGAATTCAAGTCTTAAGTTAAATCTACATGAAACTAAAATCATGAAAAAGCATAAATATGCATGATGCTAAACTAAAAATAACACAACAGGTTGTGTATTTGGCAGCAAAAAGCATGCAATTAACAGCATTTACCTATAATGATTCATCTCTGTACAACTGTAAAAGCATAAATAAGCACAATACTAAACTGAAACATGCAATTAGGTGAGCAACCTGAGGTTTTAACGTGATTATGCAATATTCTAGATATGAACTTTGATGTAATTGTAATTGATTTGATTAAACATCTTGAAAAGAACAGAATATATGTTGATGTTCATGCATCTACAACCTCGGCTATTGTGAGACGTCGTGCACGAGAAGACGAGAATTCAAGTCAAATCCGTCGGGTGATAATAATTAAATCTGCACAAAACAATCATATGATTGTAGATGTGTGAACAATTGGAGCTAAAAACATGAAAAAGCATAAATATGCATGATGCTAAACTTAAAAAAATGCAACAGGTTGATGCTAAAAATAAAGACAAACACTAATTTGGCAGCAAAAAGCATGCAATTAACAGCATTTACCTATAATAATTCAATTCTCTAAAACTGTAAAGTCATGAAAAGCATAATTAATTATAAAGCTGCATAAACTAAAGACATGCAATTAAGTGAATAAAGTAGTCAACCTGAGGTTTTCACGAAATTATGCAATATTCTAGATATGAACTTTGATGTAATTGTAATTGATTTGATTAAACATCTTGAAAAGAACAGAATATATGTTGATGTTCATGCATCTGCAACCTCAGATATTGTGAAACGTCGTGCACGAGAAGACGAGAATTCAAGTCAGGATGGTGGAAATAATTAAATCTGCACAAAACAATCATATGATTGTAGATGCGTGAAGAATGGGAGCTAAAAACATGAAAAAGCATAAATATGCATGATGCTAAACTTAAAAAAACGCAACAGGTTGATGCTAAAAATAAAGACAAACACTAATTTGGCAGCAAAAAGCATGCAATTAACAGCATTTACATTTTATAAATAAGCACAATACTAAACTGAAACATGCAACTAGGTGAGCAACCTGAGGTTTTCACGTGATTGTGCAATATTCTAGATTTGAACTTTGATGCAATTGATTTGATTACATATCTTAGAACTGAATATATGTTGATGTTCATGCATCTACAACCTCGGCTGAAATGTTGCGTGTGAGAATCAAGAATTCAAGTCGGGTTCGTCAGGTGAAAATAATTAAATCTGCACCAAACTGAAGGTCGTCGTGAAACAATGCTCCCTGGACGTTATCCAAAGTAATCAAAAACCGCATCCTTGGACGAAAATCAACGGCGTGCCGTCGCGCAACTGTCCCGTTGATCCGTCTGCACACACACACACACAGTCACACACACACACACACACACAGTCTCACACACACACAGCATTATTTTCACTCTCTTTCTCTTTCTGCCTGAGTCTCTGTTGGATTACAGAAGGTGCCAACAGGGTGGTGATTACTCGATGCCATCTCCCTCCTTCCTCCTTCCTCCCCCCCCCCTGAAACGTAATTAATGTCGAGCGCCGCGGTGATCAGACTTTACCTTAACCTCTCGACCTTCCATGTTCTCAGTGTCTCCCTCCAAACGTGTGCGTAAGGAAAGCAGAATGCTTATTTGGGGCGAGTGTGCAGCAGCAGCAGCAGCAGCAGCAGCAGCAGCAGTCTATATGAAATAGGCTTTTTTCACAGCGTATACATATATATTTCATGTCCTTGAGGGTTGTGTTTTTCACACATCAGAGGCCCAATTAATTATATTACTACTCTGACACGGGGGGTCGCGACCTCTCCTCCTTCAATACTCGTCTCCATCATCTCCCAGCAGTTCCCACCTGCACTGTCTCCCGAAATTAAAAGCCAGATTTGATGTCAATTTTCCTGTCAATTTATTCTGCCCCGTCCGTCCCTGAAATATTTATACTTGTAGAGAGGAAGGTTGCGTCTGCTTAGGCATTCACAGCTCCTCACTCCTGCACCCAGCTGGTGTTGGAACAACTCAATGAGGGGAAGACGGGTGGGTGTAATGACTACATCTGATAAAGGGAAGCAGACTCTATGAATTAGATATGAGGGGATTAGGTCCATGGGAATGACCTGTTGAATCATGGATGTGCTATTAAAAAAAAAAAAAAAAAAAAAAAAAAGGGGAGAAAGCGGCACGGAAAAGAAATGAGAAAAATAATCCTGTATTCTGGTATAATGGGGCTGAGAGTGTATGTGAACACAACACAGGTTCATTTAGATTATTGATAGCCACACACACACACACACACACACACACACAGTGAGAGCTTTATCTTTGATAACCTTTTTTACGTTTCTTGTCATCCTTTCATCCTCATCCAAAGCAATCTGGTGTCACATCGCCGATGCGGCCCCGCGACGCCTCCGTGCAATTTTTCCGCATATTGGGGGAAACATGACGATGCAAATCCGCTGTGTTCACAACGCTCGTACTTGTCAAATCGTAAAAAGGTCAAGTCCCTCGCCTTGACACCCCCCCCCCCCCCCCCCATGACGCCGATCTAATCGCGAGATGCCCCTCGAAGAGACGAGTACGTGGAGGAACACAGGCGTGTCATTTAAACAAACAGGTGTGGGCTGGTGAAACGATATATTATCCACTTTTTACCGTAATTACACGTGTTCATTCAGTGTTCACGTTGACCCACTTTCTGACCCTGTTCCTAGATGACTCAGTACAACACCAAACACCCCGTGATGCCATCCATCTATTGGGGGAAGAAAAAAGTCGCCTTGTTCCCCCCTCGCAGAATGATCAATTTAAAATACTTCTTTTTGGCCGTGCCACCACAGAGGGAGTACAACAATCACACGCCACGTCTGAGCGCTTCTACGGGACAATGACAGTGATGAATCATGATTGCCGGGTCTGTGCTCGGCGTCTCTTTGTTTTAAGCCGTTTTTATCTGCCTCTGACGAGCCTGCCGGATGGATGTCAGGGTGAGACTGAGTCTGCAAAACATCTCAGACACGTACAGTACCAGTGAACGTCCACTAGGGGCAAATGAACTATGTACTTTCCCTCTTATAGTTTATAACCTATATATTTATACAACTCTAATTAATATAAACCCTGCACACATTCCTCTAGTAGCTTTTATACACATTATAGTAACCATTTTTCCCCTAAATGTGTAAATATATAATATAAATAAATGTATAGAATAATCAATATATTCATGTTCATTACCCATTTATTACATTTTGCACAGGACATGTTCTTCATCACATGGACTGATTTGTGGTTGTTTCTTTCACCATGTGTCTATCATATAATATAACGCTGTGTGTGTGTTTCTAATGCATCAGCTTTACTGCTCTTGGTAGAAATGAGTTACCGTAAATGACCTAATAGGTGAGTTCCGATTAACAGCCCGGTCCTCTTTAAATGCCTGGTGCAAAAATCTTTGTCACCTTATTTTTTTTATTTTTTTTTATAACAGAGTCATGCTCAATGACATTAAAGCACAGCTTCTCTGGTAATATTAATTTATTGTTAATCACAATGGCTGCGGTGCAGTAAAAAAGAAAAAAACAAAAAAACTAAAAACTACAGTACGGTAATGTGACTTCTGAAAAATGTAAGTTATACGGTAGTCGTATTGGCCTAATAAAAGAATATAAGTTGAATTACCATATTTTTTTCTGTTTTTCATTATGTCCCAAACTGTCGCCTGTTTTGAAAAAAAAAACACCTGATTTGTCATTGAAACAAGTGACTGCTATTCGGTAATTTACGGTAATCGTACTGTACACTTTGCTCGTCTCTTCCAGTATGTTCCACGTCCAGCGTGTTTTAACGAATCAGAGCTCCTGTAGGAGTCTTTATAGCTTTAGTGGTTTTGCATTTCATCAACGCTGCATTAAAATTAATGTATCTAACAACCATAAGTACAGATGTTCATTAAGATTTCAGAAAGCAGAACATTACATACAGGATTAATCCTCAAACTATTGCTTCAAGCAAGGATTTTTTTTTCTTTCCCCTCATCTGTCTCAGTTAATAGAAAAGAAAAAGCAACGTGCATGAATACTATTATCACAAAGTCAGCTTGAAATACAAAGAAGAATCGACAATGACTGATTCCGTGAACGCGTTAAACCCTTTCCATGCCCGCAGCAGGGCTCGAACAGATGCAGGGAAGTGTTTGAAAAGTGCTAAGTGACCCAGGTTGGCTCACGGCGTCTCCAGATTGCATCTTCCTTTTTTTTCGTATGAGCGCCACGTACGGGGCTGTAAATGGCCTCTTTAGATGGCGGAGCGGTAATGAAGCCCAGCAGTGGGGTTTTGCAAATGGACATCATGTTGGGCCGCCTTTGATATGCGTCTCCAGACTGCCGGGGAGTGTTTTAAATGTCAATGGAAGCCGCTGCCCTCGCGCCGGACAAACCTCCTACGCTGCACAACGAGAGGAATGCGGAGCCTCCAGTTTAAATTCCCTAATATTATGCAAAGTGCACCGATATACTGTAAATAATAATGACGGTAAAAATCACCTGCTGGTCCGTTCTAATATGGAAATGAGAGTGAGCAGGGTTAGCTGGCTGCATACGCGGGATACCGTTTCTGCAACGCCACAATAAAGAGCGATTTATCGGATGTGTGAGGGTATGAGTCTGAGGAAAAGAAGCAGAAACAGCTAAAAGAATATAATAAAAATAGGAATCAGAAGGAAAAAAAACCCATATCTGGCTCATTTGCAGCAAAATGCTCTGAAGGATAAAAATCAAGAGATCAATCATGACATAATAATTAATATAAATCCTGAATAAGAATTTTTTTTACAACAAATTCTACGAATTTTGTGCATAGTGTTTTGTGTATTTTTATTTTTTATAGCTTTTATCTTCTTTAGCTTCTTTCACTATGTGTCTATCATATAATATAACGTTGTGTTTGTGTTTCTAATGCATCAGCTTTACTGCTCTTGGTAGAAATGAGTTACCGTAAATGACCTAATAGGTGAGTTCCGATTAACAGCCCGGTCCTCTTTAAATGCCTGGTGCAAAAATCTTTTTCACCTTATTTTTTAATTCTTTTTATAACAGAGTCATGCTCAATGACATTAAAGCACAGCTTCTCTGGTAATATTAATTCATTGCTAATCACAATGGCTGCGGCGCAGTAAAAAAGAAAAAGAAAAAAAAAAGTACAACATGAAATGCAAACTTATATATATGCGTATATATATGCAAATATGTAAATATGTGTGTATGTGTATGTATGTAGGTATGTACGTGCATGTATGTATGTATATATGCTTTGCTTATGCATACTTTTTGATTGCTATTTATTAATATGTTTTCTCCATTCTAAGTCCATAATGCATACTGTGTATGCTGATCAACAAATTCTACGATTTTTGTGCATAGTGTTGTCTGTATTTTTATTTTTTATGGCTTCTATCTTCTTTAGCTTTTATTTTCTTCCTTTACTCTGTACGCTGCAGTAACAGACAAATTTCCCCGTTGTGGGATCAATAAAGTCTTATCTTATTTTATCTTATCTTAAAATAGTAAAAAACACATCTCTACCTTATACATACCAATTCATGAGCATCCTATTATTTATTTATTCTTTTTACATTGGAACAGCTCCTCAGGATAATCTGACTCACTCATGTTATTTCACATTTTCATATTTACTCAGATATATAACGAGTCGCCTTTTTTTTTTTTTTTCATCAAAGGTAATGAAGTTTGTTCGAATGGCCTTCACGAAACTGTAGCTATGGAGATAGTGGGCTTGTTTCGTGTTAAACTGGGTGTTTCAGTGCCCAAAAAGGTCGAGAGCTGCACAGCGACGCCGTAAAATGCATTCCAGTGTGGAACTAATCAACAGCTGGTCAAGGATTTGATGTGTTTGTAGATAAACGAAAGAATGGCGCGAGGAGTGATAAAAAAAACAGATGGGAAAGGGGGGAGAGGGAGAGAGAGGAAGGGGGGAAGGGAGAGAGAGAGAGAAAGAATGTATATTGATCAGTTTCCTTCAGTAAGACCACTGGCCCGGGAACTAGCGTGACAGAGTACAGCTCCATTCAATAGCCTTATCATTACCACAGCACAAACCCATTCAGCGGGTCAGCCTATTTGGCCCTTGGTTCAGTGTGTGTGTGCGTGTGTGTGTGTGCGTGTGTGTGTGTGCGTGTGTGTGTGTGTGTGTGTGTGTGTGTGGGGTGGGGGGGGGAGAGGGGGATTTCGATTCTTTAAGCCAATGAATCCCATTATAAGACCACTTACAGCACATTTCTTTGTTCGGAACACTCTCAGCCTAATGAAGTGTCCTAAAAGTAGGAGCGAGAAGTTAAAAGACGACGCTACCCACTAAAGAGTGTTAGAGGGAAACAAGGGGGGGGGGGGGGGGGGGGGGGGGGGGGGGGGGGAGTCGCGGGGTGGACACCTGCAAAAGGACGAGGCCGGGGGGGGAAACTAAGTTCGGCTTCTCTAAATCTAACAGTGGGGGCTTTGACAGAACCACCTCTGATCAAACCAACTTGAGCAACTGCAGAAATTAAAGCGCTCACCAGAAAACCATTTTACGTCGTATTCTAGGACTCCAGCATGATTCTTTGTTTAAAAAAAGAGCTTAGCCTTAAAGGAGCTGTCTCCTTTGGTTCATTTTTGTTAAAAAAAAACTTCTTAGTATATATCCAGTAGGGCTGTTTTCAACTAAAGATTCTCGTAGTCAAAGTCAATTCTATTGTCAATTTCTTCACATGTACTTGACATACAAAGGAATCTAAATTGCGTTTCTCACTATCCTCACTATGTGTTTTACATGTACAACAACATTAAAGTGCAGGTGCACAAGATGAGACAATCCTAAACTACATTCTTAACAATGGTAAAGTGCAGTAGCTTAAGGCTACTTTGCCTAGTATTGCTAAACTAGGAACGAACAAACAGGTATGACAGGACAAGACATGAGTAGCAGGGTGTGGAAAGATAAATTCAACAAGACAAAACACTGATTCTTCCAGCTGTGTGCGTTATGAGGTAGTGGTTGTTGGCTAGTGCAATAACAATATAAATATAAATATAGCAGCAGCATTGGATAAACGTCAGAATTGTTCACATAAAATGCCAAAACATGCCACATAGAAATCTATTTCCTGGCTTTTAATGGTTTTCAATTTGGACTTTTAGCAGGTCTGAAAACTCAATAGCCAACCTCCACGAGGAGCTACTGACTTTTTGCGTCTAGCTGCACACCTGAATACTGCAATGTGGCGTCTTTGCAGTTTCTTGCTAGTCCTGATGTTATCTTGGCTTTTTAACGACATTCTTTCATTGTCTCTATCATATAATTTAACGCTGTGTGTGTGTTTCTAATGCATCGGCTTTACTGCTCTTGGTAGAAATATGAGTTACCGTAAATGACCTAATAGGTGAGTTCCAATTAACAGCCAGGTCCTCTTAAAATGCCTGGTGCAGGCATAAATTTTGATAAATAACCGTGGGTCCCAAATATCACCACTACAACAAAAAGTTTTTTTTTTTTTTTTATAACAGACTCATGCTCAAATGACATTAAAGAACAGCCTCTCTGGTAATATTAATTCTTTGTTAATCACAATGGCTGCAGTGCAGTAAAAAAAAAAAGAAAATGAGAAAAACACAACATGAAATGCAAACTTCCTGCAGTGAATGTGCAGAGGAAAAAATTTTGGAGAAGCAGCAGCACGACTTTTAACTACAGTACGGTAATGTGACTTCTGAAAAATTTAAGTTATACGGTAGTCATACTGGCTTAATAAAAGAATATAAGTTGAATTACCCTATTTTTTCTGTTTTTGCTGAGCAAAATTTTTCATTATGTCCCAAACTGTCACCTGTTTTGAAAAAAATACACCTGATTTGTTATTGAAACAAGTGACTGCTATTCGGTAATTTACGGTAATTGTACTGTACACTTTGCTTGTCTCTTCCAGTATGTTCCACGGTACTTATATGGTAGTCATACAGTTTTTGTCTTGAGCTTTATAATCAGATCAGACATCTTCAAATCGAATCGTTGAACTGTCGACTATCGGAGGTCAAACCTAACATCCGGCCAGTGTTCAGTGGTATCAATTAAATTAGAGATTTGACCAGGAATTAGCTAAATTGATCATGTGTGTGTAAGGAGCAGGGGGCAAAAGGGGTCAACCAATCAGATGACAGGATGACCCGTGCGTCACTCAAACAGCAACGACCTGCAAAAGCACTTCATTTATTTTACAACAACAACAACAACAGTATCAGCGAAATCCCACATAAATAATGCAGGAATCCCAGTTCAATCCCAGAGAAAACAACATTACTTCGCCGTGATGAACGTTAGCGACGACTGATCTGCTAAAGTCGTAAAAGCAGTCCTGAAGCCTGCGGTTTTCATGCCAACAGGCATCACGTTCAATATGAACGTATCTGACAGCGTGACGTTATACTGTACAACAGAAAAAATAAGGGCCAGCATGCTAATTCCCCTTTAAATATAAAAAGGACAGCCTGCTCCTTTATTATATTACAGTGGGGCTGTCAGAGATGAGGCGCTAACGAAGCAGCGACGCAGGCCGGGGGAGGAGGACGAATAATGGAGCCGTCTCCATTGGCAACGCAGAGGCACAGACACTATTTTTAGCAAATTAATTTAAGGCTCTAAATAATTAACTGATAATTATCTGGCAATCAAGAGTAAGATAAAATGATCTCCCCCGAGAGTTTTTTTTTTGGCGGCACAGCGGGGCGGACGGGAGGAGCTTTTTTTTTTTTTTTTTTTGAGTGATTCACCAAGTCGAACAACTGGCGGGTGTCACGGTGCAGAAAAGAGGAAGGAGACAAACTGACAGGGGAGAATGCAGTCAGATGCACTCGCTGCAAGGCAAGTGGATTAGCCAATGATTAGCGCCTAATGAGTGACAGAAAACTGGCACTTATAATCCATTTGTTTGTGGAATAATAGATGTGTGTAGCAGCTGTCTTCCATGTGTTTGTCACACATTTACACACACACGCACACACACACATGTAAACATAAACAGCTGCTGCAGGCGCAGATGACACACACACACACACACACACACACACACACAAATGTGAGCTGCTGCACAACATGAACCGCGATGATACCACCGAACATTTCAACTCAATCTCTACAAAAAAATAGTGATAATATGTAAAGAAAATGACATTGACTATTGACTTTTATGTAATTATTTCTATACATACAACATACATCCTTTTGTTTTATATTCTCATCATCAGGCTGATATAATTATTAAATGCTGCATGCCAGTGTTCCCTTGCAATACGTGACTCCTGACTTTTTTTAGTATTTTTTACTTCCTGTGGCCGAAAACAGTCTTGTTTCATACATTCTGGTCAGACATGTTAAAAATGCTGAAAAACGACGAGGACAGAGAACGTCAAAGGGAGACGACGATTTTAACCATCACATATTTAAAGCGAAATAGTATTATTAAGTTCCTAGAAAACGGAGCCTTTTGATTTATCCCTTTAGATGTTGGACGTTCCTACACACACTCAGAACTCCAGTTATGTGCCAGAAAACTGGGAACAACTTGGATTCAAACCCACGACCCAGAAATAAGGACACGGGCTTCACACTTGATTCTGACTCGTGTTTTGAGACTCGTGAACAATCATTTTATTTTTTATTTTATTTTAATCGCGTAATAGCATCTGGAGACGTCTGACGAGATCAGTTTTGTGACCCGGCAACCACATGACAACGTGTCCGGTCACCACGGCGACCGACACACCTGCAATGCACCTGCTTGCTGCAGAAGCCTTTGTTAATTACCTTTAGGAATTAAAAAAATACAAAAACTTCTGTTCTCTGTGTGCAAAGTCTGCAGAACGACGGTTAAAAGACGACGGATCCACCACCTCAAACTTTAAACCAGGTGACAGGAAACTCACCTGGACAGGTGAGTCACATTCAGCACATGGTTTGCGCAGCGTCAGCTAGGTTTAACGTATCTTGCCAGCAGCTTCGTAACTTAATATTTAATTTAGATGAGAGAATGTTAGGAGGGTTGATGACGCGCCTCAGGCTACGTGTGTGTGTCCTTCAACCTGTGAAGAACCCAGAGTACGTACGTCGCCGGCTCATCTCCTCCTCATCGGGTTTTTCCACCGGCCAACCCGTCAATCCGTCCCCTCCCTTTTTCCCGTCACTGGTTGCGTCGACTTCTCTGTCTGCGTGGCGTGCGTCTAATTGAGAAACAGCGTACCTGTTGAGTGGCGCCGAGGAGGAGACGAATGGAAATGCTGCCCACCTGACAGCTCATTTTAGCATCTAAAAAAGCGAGAAAAAATAGAGAACAAGGAACGAGGGCGTCCACAGACAGGGGGCGATAAGCCGCATTTTTATTAAGGTGGATATATAGTGGGAATAAATTTGCATATCGTGTCCTTTTCTTTTTTTTTTAGGGTTTCTGAATTACAGAGGGGCACAATTAGCTTGACGGTGTAATGTGCTTGGGTGAGAGCCGGGGTTGACAGGCCTACTTCGCCCCCCCGCCGCGCAACCTTTTATAAAATCAATGCCACCACTAAACACAACCCCCCCTCTGCCCCCCCCGTGGAGCCGGGCCCTGTTACAGCCTCCTCCTGCCTCCAGCGTGGGGAGGAAAAACACAGGCAAACAGATAAATTAGAGCTTCCCAGCCGCCTTCCCCTCCGTGCTCCAGCCTGTCGACTATTGTGAAGCGACAATAGAACTGTCAGCGATACATAAAACAGGGAAAAAAAGAAATAAATAAATTATAAAGTCTGCTTGCTTTTGAAACAAGAGCCCTCGCATTTAAACTTCCCTTTTTCTTCAGCCAATTATGTTTTCTTTTTTTTTCTCTTCTTGACGGGAACATAGCATTTTCCGCAGAAATCATTGTTATTGCCGCCTTGATTGGTCGTAGAAGGATGACAAAGCAAAAAAAACCAAAAAAAACAAAAATAGGTTGCGTTGGCCTCGTGCGCATCACGGAGCGGGATCTCAGCGGTTAGCGGACGCAGGAGAAAACATTTGTTCACAGTATCTCTGCCGAGATACGAGAATTGTTCTACTTGGACGGTAATGTGGGAAATGTGTATCATCACAGCCTCCAAAATACAGTGTGAGAAAGCAGTGTGGAGAGGGGAAGAAAGACATGAAGACAGGAAGGAAGAGTATATATATACAGTGAAGAAAATAAGTATTTGAACAAGTATTTGGCTATTTCTCCCACTTAGAAATCATGGAGGGGTCTGAAATTTTCATCGTAGGTGCATGTCCACTGTGATTTATTTGTGTGATACAGCTGCAAATAAGTATTTGAACACCTGTGTGTCATCTAGAATTCTGACCCTGAAGGACCTGTTAGTCCGCCCAATAGAAGTCCACCTGCATCCATGGATCATCCTTAATCAGATGCACCTGTTTGAAGTGGTTAGCTGCATAAAGACACCTGTCCACCCCATACAATCAGCAAGACTTTAACTTGTAACATGGAGAAGACCAAAGAGCTGTCCAACGACACAAGAGAGAAAATTGTACACCTCCACAAGGCTGGAAAGGGCTACGGAGCAATTGCTAAGCAGCTTGGTGAACAAAGGTCCACTGTTGGAGCAATCATCAGAAAAATGGAAGAAGCTAAACATGACGGTCAATCTCAATCGGAGTGGAGCCCCATGCAAGATATCACCTCGTGGGGTCTCAATGATTCTAAGAAAGGTGAGGAATCAGCCCGGAACTACACGACAGGAGTTGGTCAATGACCTGAAAAGAACTGGAACCAACGTTTCCAAGGTTACTGTAGGTAATACACTAAGACGTCATGATTTGAAATCATGCATGGCACGAAAGGTTCCCCTGCTTAAATCAGCACACGTCAAGGCCCGTCTTAATTTTGCATATGACCATTTGGATGATACAGAGGAGTCATGGGAGAAAGTTTTGTGGTCAGATGAGACCAAAATAGAACTTTTTGGTCATAATTCCACTAAGCGTGTTTGGAGGAAGAACAATGAAGAGTACAATCCGAAGAACACCATCCCTACTGTGAAGCATGGGGGTGGTAGCATCATGCTTTGGGGGTGTTTTTCTGCACATGGGACAGGACGAGTGCACTGCATTAAAGAGAGGATGACTGGGGCCGTGTATTGTGAGATTTTGGGGAACAACCTCCTTCCCTCAGTCAGAGCATTGAAGATGGGTCGTGGCTGGGTCTTCCAACACGACAACGACCCAAAGCACACAGCCAGGAAAACCAAGGACTGGCTCCGTAAGAAGCATATCAAGGTTCTAGCATGGCCCAGCCAGTCTCCAGACCTGAACCCAATCGAAAATCTTTGGAGGGAGCTCAAACTCCGTGTTTCTCAGCGACAGCCCAGAAACCTGACTGATCTAGAGAAGATCTGTGTGGAGGAGTGGGCCAGGATCCCTCCTGCAGTATGTGCAGACCTGGTGAAAAACTACAGGAAACGTTTGACCTCTGTAATAGCAAACAAAGGCTACTGTACCAAATATTAACATTCATTTTCTCAGGTGTTCAAATACTTATTTGCCGCTATATCACACAAATAAACATTAAAAAATCATGCATTGTGATTTCTGGATTTATCTTTTTAGTTTATCTCTCTCACAGTGGACATGCACCTACGATGACAATTTCAGACCCCTCCATGATTTCTAAGTGGGAGAAATAGCAAAATAGCAGGGTGTTAAAATACTTATTTTCTGCACTATATATATATAGAAAATATATACTCTTCCTTCTTATATACACTCTGAAACATGCAGGAATATGTCAAAAATGTGGTTTAAGAGATAAAACCACGGATTACAGAGGAACTGTGAGGCTGAAATGACTCTCAGAAACTGCCGTTATACAACTAATTAGCATATTGATTCATATGCATGCTAAATTATCAGGATTTTTCTGATTTTACAGTGAATATACGAGTTTGTAAAGCAACATGCAGACACTGCTATTTCCTTGAAAATCCTAATAATATATTTTCCTAAAACACATTTTGCTTCACATCACATCAAAATGCTATTATTTAAAACACAGTTGTCTATATAATATTAAATTTTTTTTTGTCTTGGACATCACAGAAAGAACTTTTCTCTGAGCAAATGTTTGCAGAGACACCGGCTTTAGGCAGATTCTCTGCTGCTCAAAAGCCAAACATCCATGTTTGAACGCCTCCGTTTGCAAACGTAACATGTAATCATCACTGCCGTGCATGGTTTGTTTTTTTTTGGGAGGGGGGGGGGCGCAAATTACGCCCAGAGGAAATAAGATCAATGCAGAAACTCATCAATTGTTCTAGAGGAGTGTTTCTGTGTGAGTGTCTGCAGCTCCTCTCGTTTGCCAGTCTGTTGCTCTAATTTGCATCAGATCACATTACATTACATGAGGCAAACGCCCTTAATGGATAGCATCATCCTCTGCAGGTGGCGTGGGGGGGAAACGATAGAAATGGTGCGTCTCCTTGAATGCTGGCTCCCCATTGGCCGATCGCCCCTCGTGATGACACGTGATATCACATTTTAAGCCGCTCAGTCTCCTTTCATCGACGTTAACAGCACCATTCCACAAATGTGGACGCATTAACTCAGGTTTTCCTTAATTACTATACCTGGACATTTTTTTTTATTTTCTCTCCATCCTTTCGCCGTCACCTGCAACCTTGGAGAGTTTTACGCGGCGAGGGGTCAACGCACTTTTTAGCACTTTCGACCACGCGAAGCACTTTAAAAACAGATGCTGACATTCAACCGTTCTCACACACACACACACACACACACCTGCCACGCAAGGTGTACTGGCTCATCAGGATCCACACACACACACACACACACACACACACACACACACACACACACACTCTCACACACACACACTCGCTCCATCTCTACAGTCACCTAGTTGATTGATTGGTAACTGTACCTTTCAAAATAAAAGCACTGCACCTGCATTCTAATTGTCAATTACAGCAGTGTGTGTGTGCGTGGGTGAGTGCTACAAGCTGCATGCTGGGAACTGGAATCCACGCAGCCCAGTCCAGGTCGTGTGTGTCGACGCCGGTATCGAGCAGGAGAACAATCCATATCATGTCATTAAAATGCAAATGTGTTTACCGAGCGCGGCTTCTGATGCCGCGCTAATAACGCGGCGGCGGGGGAACGATCATGACTCCAACAACGCTGACGCCACGTAATGAAACAAGAGCTGGAATAAGAGCAGTTCTCAACAGTCGATACGGGAATGCCGTCGTTATCCGGGGATGGGGGGGGGGACGGGAGAATTAAGCGGCACGAGATGACGTTGGCGCGGTTCCAGAGGCGAATTTCAAAAAGAAAAAAAACTAGATTCCGCGGCCTAAATTAAAGCCCCCGCACCACGAGCAGGCGAGACGGATGGTGGCGGGAACGCCGTGAATAAACATGGCTGGGAGCGCCGCACCTGTTGTAATCCGATGCAGCTGGACGGATTTCGCAGGTAGCGCCACGTCCGGTCCCCAGCTGGCTGTGTCACACACACACACACACACACACACACACCGGCCTTCTTATGCAGGTACAACAAATTCACAGCTTCCTCTGGGCTTGTGGACGCGTGACCTCGGCCCACCTGTGGCCTGTTTTCAGAGTTTGTAGCAGCAGCAGAATGCTTGTGATTCTGTCAAATGTAAATCGCCAGAAATAAAAAAAAAAATAAAATTAAACTGCACCACTGAGCTTCCAACTTCTTCTGTGTGATGACTTATTTTATATCGTACAACAAAACGTTAAAATCCCAAAATACTTGTTTTAACTATAAATCGTGTTTCAGGTAATTATCCTAAACAGCATAGAAACACTGACTTTGACACTAAAACTGTTTTTAATTCTCAGGTTCTCAAGAATCATTCTATCCCCAAGTTTGGAACTATCACTCTAATGTATTGTAATGGTTCCTATTTCTCTTATTCTAAAATGGTAATGACACATTTAATAATTAACTTGTGAATGTTTTAACATACACTGTATTTCCAATTAATTACTGTAAATTCTGGACTATAAAGCGCACCTGCATACAAGCCGCATCCGCTCTATTTTAAAAAGGTTTTGCAAGCCACAGATATGTATTTTTTTAGATTATATATTTACTACAGGAACAGAAGGATTTTGAATTGTAAATGTACATGTACGTACCTAAATAGATCCTTTCCTAACCTGTATTTTAACACGACAGCAACTTTGCTGATTAAAACTGGACAGAACCAAGAGAAAATAACCGGTATTTACAGTATTTATCTTCATTTCTCCT
>JAYKQN010000004.1:28830000-28885000 GCA_036785175.1 Eupleurogrammus muticus | reverse complement strand
TCTGTTTTAAAACACCTAACAGCTAAAATTATGTCAGAAAGCACATTTATTAGCAAAGCAAAAATAATACAAAAATAATCTAATTTATTTCAGTAATTATTTGGAGAATGTTATAACTCACTGTAGTCACTTTTCTCTACACACACATCCTGCACCTTCAGTATGCATTAGCTGTGTATGTGTACATGTGTGTATGTGTGTATATATATGCAGATATGTAAATATGTGTGTACGTGCATGTATGTAGGTATATATTGCTTATGCATACTTTTTTCTTTTTTTTCTTTCTATTTATTAGTATTTTTTCTCCATTCTATGTCAATAATGCATACTGTGTATGCAGATCAACACATTCTACGAATTTGTACATGTTTGAATTTGTACATGTTGTGTATTTTTATTTTTTATAGCTTTTAACTTCTTTAGCTTTTATTTTCTTTTCTTTTCTTTACTCTGTACGCTGCAGTAACAGACAAATTTCCCCGTTGTGGGATCAATACATTATTATCTTATCTTATAAACACAGGCATTTACTGGCATATTCCTTAATGTCCTTCGGCACTTATTTATGTATTTTTGATCATGACAGTTTCAATCCTCCATTATTTTGGGGCCACTTTCTGCTATAAAATATATAAGGGCTCTGTGGACCAATGAGACACAGTTTATATATATATACATATATACATATATATATAAATATAACTTTGCCTGTGATTGTCCAAACCTTATTTTTGATCATTTGATCACCAACTTCCAACAATAGCCTCTCTACATACTGTGTGATAGAACAGACAACACACACGCACACACACACACACACACGCACACACACACAGACACACACACACACACACAGACACAGACACAGACACACACACACACACACACCTCACTGACGTCCTGATTACAGTCTGGCTTAATCACGTCCCCACACAAACCTCAAGCAACGGACAGGCAATTATTATTATTTTTTTGTTTTTACTATTCTTAAAACAAACAAGCACGGATGCCGGCAATGATAACTTGTTTACTCGTCCCTGTTGAAGGTCATGTTAAGATGTAGGTTGTGTGGGGGGTTGATGATGATAAATATTAGCGTGTCTGTTGGGATGTTGGGTGAAATGATGCAGGGGGGGGGGTTCCTGTGGGCATCCACGCCAGTTCCATTTCACAACTTGTTCTACAAACGTGACACATGCGCACGCACACACACACACACACGAATGTCCCTCGTCACCTTTTTTCCTTCTTCTCTCTCTCTTTTCTTGTCCAAAGAAGCGATGAATGAGTCGGACACGGTTCTCAATCATTTTAATCACTTCAATTGAAAAGGCCTAATTCAGGCCCTATCGTTCTGAACAGCCCAGCAGCTATCTCGGGTATACACATTCCGACACCCCCCCCTTCCAAATACACCCCCTCACACACACACTCACACACATAATCATACAAACTCCTGCAATAATGAAACACTGCGAAAAATCCTCCTCTTTCTTTTTTTTCTGTCCTTCTCAAGAGGTGATACCATCCTAAAGCCTCTCGGCAATTATCTGCAATGAACATTTAATAAATGGACGCGTGCACATATCTGCAGAAGTTAGCAAAAGGCAAGATAATCATTGTAAACAAATCGAAATTCCTGTTCAATTCCCATAATTGGACTTGATTCAAAACTGCGCCGGTAGACAGGAAAAAAAAAGAGAGAGAGAGAGAGAGCTGCATTGTCTGATTTTAAAATAATTTGTGAAGAACGGAACAATGCTAAAAGCGCAGTACTTGTGATGTTTGAGTACAGCACAATTACAGGGAATAAAAAAAAACACACGCGGTTGGGAATGATCATAACCTTAAGGCTGCACTGGTTCGTCCTTTCGTATTAAAACAAAAAAAACAAAATTGTTTACCTCATTATCATCATGTTTAACCTGAAATAAAACACTAATGGCTGCAATATAATCTTAATAATCAGGACTCCCCGCAACATTTTGTTTTTCAAATAATTGTATTGTTAGGGTAAAAAAACAACAACAAAAAAAGCAACGCGGCGTCCTGTAATTATTATTAATGATGTTGATATTGCTGCAGGCTTAAACTAAAGTTGACCTGAATGCTTCAAAGCTATGAAGCATCATCCGTAACCATGGCAACCATAAAATTAGTATGAGTATTATTATTTTTGGTTGTTTTTTTTTATGTTATCCGCTGTCTCCATGGTGTGCGATGCTCTCTGTTGCTACTGAACATTACTCAGATGAGTTTTTTTTTCCCTTTTCATCCTTCATAGGACAAAGAATCTTGAATATTCCTGATTACGAGTTAAAAAAAAAAATTCACAACCAACGGCTGCATGCACCTGCACGGCTGCATGCACCTGCACGGCTGCATGCACCTGCACGGCTGCATGCACCTGCACGGCTGCATGCACCTGCACGGCTGCATGCACCTGCACGGCTGCATGGATACGTCCTCCTCCGCTGTGGGGGAGGAGGTGTGTGTGTGTGTGTGAATGACTAGAAACCAAAAGCCGGCACATTTGGACACACACTCATTAACACCCGGTGAAGTTGTAAAGTGGG
Organism: Eupleurogrammus muticus; assembly: GCA_036785175.1. NCBI lineage: Eukaryota > Metazoa > Chordata > Actinopteri > Scombriformes > Trichiuridae > Eupleurogrammus > Eupleurogrammus muticus. Next base: position 28,882,421 of record JAYKQN010000004.1, on the reverse strand, counting down.
AGGAGCTGCTGGTTCACTGTGAATTACAAGTTGTCCTGTTGGGTCATTATTTAAATATAAACCCGCATGTTTCTCCATATACACTGCACTTCATTTAACATTGCTATAGGTTGTTGTGGTGTTACGTGATAGCAGCTGGTTATTAATAATTAAACGGTGTTTCTGGGAAGTCGTTCCTGTCCATGGGATCGGGCAAACTGGCTCTAAATGTCATGCACAATACATATCAGCTAAAGGTGCAAAACAGAGCAGCAGCATATTCGGAACTTTCCCCTCTAAAAGGAAACTGATTTAAAATGTTTTTTTCTCAAGTTTGTACACTGCAAAAAAAATGAAATCCTAACACAGATCTTGGTTTTTTGGCTTAACACTATGGAGCAAAATCCTCTTATTCCACTGACAGATAATTTAGCTTATTTCAAGTTTCTTTTTTGTTTTTTTCCTGATTTCAGTCAAAACCAACATTTTCCAAATATATAAAATTGACTAAAATCAATCAATCCAATTGAAAATTATCTTGTGGATTATGATAATGCTACTCAATATCAGACTAATTTCACAGAATACAAGATTTTTTTGATGTAGAATGAAGCAGGTCATTTTTGTGTCACACATTATTGAGCGTCTCTGATTGTTGAATTCCTGTAATATCCTATACCCAACCTGTCGGTTCTGAGGCATAGTTTGTTTTTTGGTTTTGTTTTAAGAGAACAGAACAAACATTTTACCTTAAAAAGGTTAAATTGACTAAAATCAAGAAACAAGAAAATGGAATATGCTGTGAATACAATAATTCTACTCTAATAGTGGACTAATTGTACCAAAAACAAGATATATTCACCTGATTAGATTCCATTTTCTGCAGTGTATAGATAATAAAAATGATATATTTACTGGAATGTTAGCCATATTACACAATATTTAGCATGGACAGAATAAAACCATTTTACTTTGGGCTAGAAACAGGAGTTAATATACAGTATTTACCAACATAAATCTCTTTTTTTTTTACTCTAAAGTGGCTCTAAAACACGTTTCTAGTGCTTGTGTAAAAACATGTAGGTTCAATTCACTCTGTAGTGTTGCTGAACAAGACAAAAAAAATGGAATTTGCCAATTTACCTGCCAGTGGAATATGATAAATCTAATCAATAGTGGCCTAATTGTGCCATAAAAGCAAGATGTTAGCACTATTACAGAATATTTGAAGCATGGACTTTTACCTTGGGGTAAAAGCAGGAGTTAGTATACACTATTTAGCAAAATAAATGTATTTTCTCCCCACTAAAGGGGCCCTAAAACACGTTTCTAGTGCTTGTGTGAGAACACGAACAGCTGAACACAAGCCGTTTGAAAACGGCTCCCGCTGTGACATCACAACCAGAGCGAGTCAATGGCGCCTGCTGCCCGGGTCCTTCCAGAGAGCCTGTCCTCCACCTCGGGGCGTTTCTGAAAGCACGACCCCCCCCTCACATCGGGATGGAGGTGCTTGTTTGAGAAGACAGGCTGCATTGCCGCTTTCTGAACCATAACGGCGTGCTAAAACGGTATAAATAAACCGTGAAAACGGCAAAATAGGGCCCCCCTTTTTATATATCCTCTCCTATCAATGGCCATCTGTCATTTTATAAGCACAACGGAACGTGCAAAGAGTCAAGGTTGAGTGCATACTTCATTCCAACGTCGGTATGCTCTCACCAACTGCACACATACCCTTGAAAGGCGAGGCACAGAAAACGAGACTAAGGAATAAAAAATACATTTACTGTACGGTCACAACGGTTTATACCGATGTTCTCAGTTTAGGCGTCGAGGCAAGAAAAAAAAGAAGAAAGCCCCGGGATCAAGCGTAAAGTCTTCATCATGGAACGTCAATTCAAGGTCAGCCGCCAGGTTCAGGAAGCAGATGTCTCACACATCCCGTCGCTGGTAAATGACAAGTGTGTAGCACCGAGATAAAGAGAGACGGGGGGGGGGGGGGGGGCACAAATGGATTAAGAACATTTATGATACTAATCCATTTTTATATTTTCACGTCGGCCAACATCTCCTGTAATCATCCACGCAACCGGCAGCAGCAGCCCTCGTTCGTGGAGGTCACCCGCTCCATCCACGCCGCTAATTGAAGGTTAATTGTCAATAAAAAAATATAAAATAAAATAAATAAACCCACACACAGGCATGACTGTTGTTTTGATTGGCTGTGAATTAGCCTCCTGTACGGTGGAGATGCGACACGCCGTGACACGCCTGACAAAAACCGTCAGGTGACGAGGACGTGGACGTGTGACGCGTCACAGCAACGAGGCTGGGTTATTCTGGGGGATGTTTCACCTTCACCTTCCATAACTACACGATAACAGGATGTAAGGACATTTGTATGGAGGCCTGAAGCTGCCAGACATACAAAGTAAAATAATTAGTCTATTTAATTTCTCATTAACATACAATTTTATTTGTATGTTAATGAGAATGGCCCCAATGGGCTTTTACAGTTTTTTTACAAAATTAACTGTAAACTGCACTTATTTCCTATTGTTTTCCCTTTGTGCATGAATTAATTAAATTTTATTTTCCATTTTTATTTTTAGAAGGGGATTTAGGGGATGTTGTGTTGGTTTTAAACTGTAAAACCCATTGGAGCAAATCAGTGATTTGAGATTCTGGGCTGTACAAATAAAGTTGAATTTAATAGAATTTCTCATTACATACTATACTTTCAATACAATTTCAATTCAAATTTATTAGTATAGCCCAGAATCACAAATCACAGGTTTGCCCCAATGGGCTTTACAGTTTGTACAATCTGTACTTGTTTCCTTTTGTACATTAATTAATTTAATTTTATTTTATTTTCCATTTTTATTTTTTGAGGGGGGGAAATGCAAAATGTGAATGCATAAATAAAAGTGTGGGTGTTTATTATCTAAATAAATACATTTTTAATAAATATTTAATCAATAAAATTATTTTTAAAATAATAAAAAAAAGCAAAGGGAAAATAATACACAAATATTTGATGTATTTCAATGATAAGTTGGAAAATGTAATAAATATAGGCATTTACTGGCATATTGGTTAATTGTCACTTATGACCGTTTTAATTCCCCATTATTTTAGCCGCTTTTTGTTATAATTTATCTAACAGGAAAAATCAAATCAGAAGGCGAATTTATGTGAAAAGGGAAAAAATAATACACAAAAATTTTAATTTATTTCAATAATTAAATAAATACAGGCATTTACTGGCATATTCGTTAATGTCCTTAGTCACTTAATTATTTATTTTCGATCATTACAGTTTCAATCCTCCATTATTTTGGGGCCACGATCTGTTATAAAGGAAAAATCTTATCAGATGGGCTCTGTGGACCAGTTTATTTGCCGTTAGTAAACTGGTATAGACTAACACAACTCTATTGTAATGTGACGTCACCAAAAAAGACGCAATGTGACACAGAAAAAATGATGTTAATATAAATAAAAAATTGCTTGCAAATCCACTTAACACAACAGAAGTGCTCCAGGCCTGTGGGGGGCGCTGAGTGTCAACTCTCTCTGTTAAAATATATATATATATATATATATATATATATATATATATATATATATATATATATATATATGAGATTGTTCATATATGTACTGTGATTGTTCAAACCTAGTGAACAGGACTAGGAACAGCCCATTGATCGGTTCAATTGACGGAAGAGTTAATTATTGCCTGGGTTTAGCATCGACCTGTAGGCAGAGGCGTGTCGTTATGTGCACCGATATTTGTTTGACTCTTACAGATTTCTCAGTATATATAGAAAAGAAAAAAACATACTTGGGGTTTTATGACATTTCCATGTCGCTCCCATAATATATGCCATTTTTGACAGTTTGATAACAAGGAGACAGAAGAGTCAAAAATAAAAAAAAAAGTAACTACCGACGAGTTCAGAGACGGGTGTCAACAAAACATCATGGCCTCCCGAAAAGAAGATCAGCATCACCGGTATTTTCGTGTCATCTGCGAGAAAAAAAAAAAAACCCTCCCGAATTTTTCAGCGTTTTTCAGCGTGTTTTGACAATTCCGCGACTGGCGGGGAACGGCAGCCAACCCCTCCCCCCCCGCTTGAAATGCGACAAAAAAAAAACAAAAGGCTGTCAGGAGGAGTCGGGAAGATGTCTGCTGAGAACCACATGTGGCGAGGAAGGGAATCTGAGGGGAGGGAAGGAGGGGGGGGATGAGAAGGAACTGTTGCCTCCCTACACGACTCTGTCCCTGAGACACACGTCATGCTGCTCCCCCCACAGTGGGCGACTCTGGCAGGATTCTGTCTGTGCAGCTCCCCCCCTCCCAATCCTCATCCAGCCCCCCCCCCACTGTGTGATTGATGAGCCTCATTTTGCCAATTAATGGAGAATCCCCCGTGGACTACCATCAGATTGCCGTTTGTAACTGTTAGTGTTTCTGACTGTCACAGGTTCATTTTAATTAGAGATCTCTCTCTCTTTTTTTTTTCCTCTCCCCCCATTGTGCCTCAGATTTTTTTGCAGAGCTATGTGACACGCCGTCAATTTATTCACAAAGCTGCCCAAGGCCGAATCTTTTCCTTTTTTTCCCCCTTTCTTTTTTGACCCTAATGTCGACCACATATCGCATCTTATCATCAATTAGCAAAACGTGAGCTAATTAGGACGCTTCATTTGCATAATGGAGTGGCCTAATTGCTCCAAAGTGTGCGATTGCGAGTCAATAAGTTTCGGCTAAATCGTTTTGGGCACATGTACGAGCAGGAATTCCTCCAGAATTCCCTGGGCAGTCTATAATAAAACGACTGGTGAGGAAAAAGGAGAGGAAGTGTTCGGGCTGTAGTGCGATTTACATTTGAAATGGCTCACGCAGCAACTTCCGCTAAAGCTGCACATAGTAAAGTAGTAAAACATATAATGCACCGCACAGGAACAAATGTTGTATGTATTGCTACCTGGGCACATTTCACCCAACTTATTCCACAATTAACTTGTGCTATCTCAGCAACCGGTTGATATTATAGAAATTGTCTGAATGGGTATTACACGTACAGAGGACCCTGATGATTCCAAGGATGCAATATGCATTTTCTCGCGACTCAACCTGCGTCGTTTAACTATAATCATCTTCTGTTGTGGGATTGGCGCGCTCGAGAAGAGAAAAAAGAAAACACGGTAAAACCCTCTGTGGCTGGTATTTACTAGACAAATAACTCCAGTCACGTTTTCCCCCTCTTTTCCCACTCACGTCTGATAGAATAATTTGCCCGACAATGGGCGCCCGCCATTCAACTCGAGTCTCGGGGATTTCATTAAAACATCAAATGAAAGTGAAATCATGAGCCATGACGGGAGTGGAAGCGGGGAACGGCTGAGCGGAGCGGAGCGGCGTGGCCGGTGTCTGCCGCCGGATTAGGGCTCGCCAACAAGTGCTCAAGGGGGGGCTTTGCATCAAACCCAGGAGCCCATGACAAATGAGGGCGAGCCGGGCCCTCTGTCTATTACTGTGCACTAAGCCCGGGCCTTTTGGTGAAGTAATGAGGTGCAGATCGAGAGGCGCGGGGAGGGGTTGGGGGTGATGGGGGGTGCACCACTGCCGCCACCAGGTCCTCAGGCCGACTAGAAATAATCAGCCGGGACCTGGGGACGATATATACAACAAGCAGAGTGACACACGGAGACTCACAGTGGCTCCTCATTCGTATACAGCCATACATCAACCTCCGTGTGAATGTATACAGCAGCCCTGAATCCCCAGAAGATCCCAGAGGACCCCCCCCCCCCCCCCAACCCCCGAGACTGGCAGGGCATGGAGGCTATATCGCTGGAATATGACAGTTGTTCACTCAGGAGCAAAGGGAGGTAGATCCGGTCTGCATCAGGGGTAAAGCTCCTGTACTAGGACACCCCACGTAACCTCCCCACGCCCCCCCGGGAGCTGCAGCCTGTCAGCTGGCGTACTCTCCTGGTTAATGGAGCTGCCACATCAGGCCTAACAAGATACTGATTGGTGAACTTGGAAGGGGGGGAAATCCCGGAGAAGAAGCAAAAAACGAGACGCTCCGCGGTTCCTCAGCTAATACTCCATTTTATTTTAGTTTTTATTGACAATTCACAGAAAAGTGATAAGTGTCCAAAGGAGCTATGGGTTCCTATAATAATATAGTTTGGCAAAATGAGGAAGCTACATAGTCTTAATAGACTTATTCTCCATTGGGTAAGACATGTACATACGTACATAGCAATAACGAAAAACAGGAACATACAGGCTACAATTATTGTTAAAAGTGTGGATCTCATTCTACATATTATATATACATATCTTATTTTGTGTTTTTTTCCTGTATAGTATTACAACCTGGTCATTCTACTATAAATAAATCAGTTTAGCCCCATATGCTGTTCTGTGAGGTGATAGCGCTGGGATTTTTCCTGAGAGTCTTGAAGTAAAACACACCTTGGAGTAAAATGGCTAGCATGAGGAATGAATTAGCCAATAAACCAGCATGTGTTTTTATTTTGAGATACATTACCATACTTTTATCATGTTAGCTGCACAATTGGTGCAACAGAAGCTTTGTAATTGTAATGAAAGTGCTGGGAACCGGTAAAGGAAAAAAAAAAAATGCTGCAGGATAGCGCTGTGATATGCAAGTCCATAGGATTTAAATAATCTTTAAATATCCTTGAAATACTCCTAAGCCAAATTCACAAGATATACACACTCATGCTAGGACAAAGCTGTATCTGAAAGCTGAAGTTAATCTGACAAAGAGTCATAGAGAAACGTGAGCCACAGACACACAGACGCTCGTTGCTTTTATAGATAGATTATTAGCGTACTGGAGTGCATTAAATTGAGCAGCGTTTCTAATATTTCGTCCATTACATTAAAATACATGAGGGGCGGGGAAATATTCGGACCATGAAGTAATAAATCAAATCTTAAAATCAATCCTAAAACGAATGGCCACAGAGTGTAAAGTCATTAAAAATGCAGCAACGTCTTCCCGTGTCTTGTGTTTTTTTTTTCTTTTGTTCGGAGACTGTCGGCTGCCACATCTGCGCAATTCGGAATCCCTTAATTGATTTCTGATTAATACCCTTTGAGAAGACCATTACGGTGACTCAGCCGGGAGGAAATAAAAGCTCGGAGGATAGTTTCGAGCGTCATTAAAACTCTGCATTTATTGTATCCTAGCAATACCTGGGATGGTGGAAACATGGCTGAACGAGGCTGATGTCCGCCCACCTAGAGACGGGTTTGCTCGACGTTTCACTCCTGTTTTTTTTTTTTTTGGTCTTGCCATTATCGCCAAGTGCTTGCTCATGGTGGAATGTGTTCATTAGTAGATATTATAAAGACGATGGCCCAGACGAGTGTAATGAGTGTTATGATTCAGGAGGTATAAATATCAAACTAAATCGACTTTAGTGTGTTTTCAGTGTCAAAAGACTGGATAATAGGATGGCAATTAATAGAAGAACATCATCGGCATATATATGGAAATAAAGGGGTTTTCCACAATTTACTAGAAGAATAAGGTGAGACATGGACACCAATAGGAACAAACGTGTTTGATTTTATCAAATAAGAACAAAACCACACATTTTCAACCTAGCCTAGCATTAAGGGTTCGTCCAACCGTCTCAATACCATGGTGCTGTCTAACACCTGGGTGACATAATGTTTTGTCTCAAAGTTTAAGGTGGTTCACAAAAAAAGCAAATTTTGAAGATTTGTCTGCAATTACTGCATTCTGTTGGATTAAGGTCGTTTTTTTTTTTTTTTTCAAAGAGCGAGACCGTGGTAAAATATTCCGATCTAGGCGTCATCATGTCTACAGTAACGCAGCGATCGCCAGTTCATTTAAGGAGATGTGAAAAACCCTGGATAAAATAACCTGATTTTTGGGTGAAATCAGGACTATAGCTTTAAATTTCATCCCTCCGATTTTAACATTACAGTGAAAATTAAAAGCATTTCTATCTGGATTGAAAGTTACAGGAACAGGGACATTTTTATTATTTTCTTTTTCTAATGTGATCATATAAAACGTGCATCAGAACTCAGGGCAGACAAAAAGTCTGTTTTTAAGCACCTTTTTTATTTTTTTTTTGGGGGGATAATTAAAAGGCTCCGTGGTTTATCTGTGCTCCAGTTAATTGGCCACACAAGTTTACAGTGAATGTCATTAGCTGTGAAAAACACTCGGGCTGGGGGTGGCAGGCTTGAAGGAAGGTGGTGATTAAGCGAGCGAGCTTATATGTGTGTTTGTGCAGCAAAGAGGGGGCAAGGAGGGGGGTGTTTGTGTACATCTCAAAGTATTTGTGCTTTTAAAATTAGAAAGGAGCTACTAAAAAGTGCCACCAGCATGTTTTAACCCACTTTTATCATATACAAATACACAGAGAAACAACCTCGACATCCGTCTTTGCCAGATAAAAACACACCTTTGCCGCTCAGTCGACTCTTGACTGCGACGATTATTCCGCTAGCAAGCGTTTACTTGACCTTCTGACGCGCGTAGAAGCGAATCCTGCACCCGAACTCTTCCCTTTTGACTGGGTTCGTCCATTAAAACACGTCGTGTTGCACCTCTGGCTTTGTGAAGCGTGAACTACATCAGCCTTGAGTGTCCAGGAACAAACAGGAGAAGGTGGCGACTGTGTGAACGCACTGGTTGACTGAAAAGTGCTGCAGACCAGAACATAGGTTGATCATCATTTATTGATTATAGTTCAGTAGCACTCAGAACTTGTAGGTGTGTGTGGTGTTTTGTTCAGTTTTTATTTTATTTTATTAATTTTAGCTGCTAGCTTTGCATCACATCAGGTTCTCTCTTATCAAATGAAGAAGGTGTTATCCAGGTGTTGAACCAGCTAAGGCAGACATGTCCAAAGTCCGGCCCGCAGCCTCCGTCATAAAATCAATAACGCCTGGCCCGCGTGTAGAATTACGTAATACATTGACAGCAGCGCTGCTACCTGCGTGTTCTAAGTGCTGCCATCTAGAGGCTCAAATAGGAACAGCAAACTAGTATGTGGCCGACGGTTCAAGGATGGGTGGAAATTGGACTATTACTTCACTGAAATACGTAATTGCCTCATTTGTAAAGAGACAGTGGCTGTTTAAAAGAGTTCAATGTGAAGCGACCACCGCGCGTCCTGTCCCCGAAAGAGAGGCGAGAGAGAGCTGAGCCAATCAACATGTATAGTTACTCAGTCATATTTTAAATGAGCCCTGCACTTGTTGATATGACAATTTCTCTGTTATTGTGTTTAAAAATTCTGTAAATATTAAACTGCCATGGTGAGATATTTTTTTTTATGTTTCAAATGTCCCCACGATTGGCTGGCGACCATCTGGGGTGTATCCCTGCCTCTCGCCTTAACGCGCTGGGATAGGCTCCAGCAGACCCCTGCGACCCCGAAAGGGAATAAGCGGGATAGACAATGGATGGATGGATGTTTCAAATGTAATTTGCACCCAAGAGTACAATTACTTCTCTTCAACTGTTACAAAAAAGTTCATTAAAGTGCTAAAAAAAAGTAAAGTTAAGTGAATATTTAATTTCAAGTTTCAATGTCAATTGAATTTTGATATGCACATATGCTTAAGAAAGCTGAAATTTAAATAAAAAAGCAAATGTGAAACACAGAACGGCTCGCTGAAATGTATTTATATTAATTGCTGTTATATGTAAAGAAGGTTGGCCCCCCTACATTTTTGACACACCAAATCTGGCCCCCTTTGTAAAATGTTTGGACACCCCTGAGCTAAGGGAGCTAGACAATCAATGGAGCTGTCAATAAACACTTACTACAATTAATAAAAAAATATATAATGAAAATAACACCTGGGGTGAGTAGAACATAACGTTGTGATTCAGAATTATCTGACGTTTTTGATCTAAAACTGCTAATTAATCATTTTCCTAACCCAGGTTTTGTCTTGTTAAATTATTTTACACATGTATATTTTAATTTTTCAAGTTCTTCCAGTTGTAATAACACCTGTTGTCAAACGGGACGACATTTGACATCAATTTGTGACTTTAGTTTTCATTTCATCAGTTTTCTAAGTTTCTATGATGCTTGTGAATGTTGTTTTTTTGTACTGAAACTCATGATGAAAAAACACCACACACACCTACAAGTTCTTAGTGCTACTGAACCATAATCAATAAATGATGATCAACCTATGTTCTGGTCTGCAGCACTTTGTCCACAGGAAGCTGTTTCATGAGATCTGATAATAACACATTGGGTGAGTAGAACATTATTGTCTTATCCTTTAAACTGAACCGGTTTCTGTCTATTCCTGTGTAATCTCATGAAGGAATTCTTCGTGAATTCCATGTTTCTCAAACTAAAATTCACGGCCGTGAGCTGTCAGCATCACGGAGGATTTCTCAAGGACGCACGCAAGTTTTTTTTTATGGAATGAAAAGTAGCATCACCTTTGGAAATTCTTAAAAGGTGTGTGTTGTTGCCACGGCAACGAGCTGTGCGGGTAAATGGTGGCCTATGAAATTACAATAGCAAAAAAAAAAACTAAACGAAAAGTTTTAATTTGATGGTAAAAACTACAACGTGTGGAGATCGGTGCGGACGATGAGCTCCGACTCTCAGGCCTCGCGGGGGGGGGGGGAAACGTTGAGTTAAATATCAGAAGGGTCGGGTACCACGGAGCGCGGGGGGGGGGGGAGATGTATTGGACGTGTCCACACATCCATCAGGGTCCTGTCCGTTCCCTCATCATCCCCATCCAGCCAACCCGCCGCCATCAATATTCCAGTATGCAGAGTCCCCAGCTCCACTCTATCATAGCCACCAGCAACGCCTGCCTGCGTGCGTGTGTGTGTGTGTGTGTGTGTGTGTGTGTGTGTGTGTGTGATAGCCGCTGCCTCCTCCCTGGTGAAATAGGGCTCTCTCGGGGCCTGTGCCTCAACTCCGCAGCCTTTGTGCGCTCCCGGTTTATTCTGACAGATAGAGATCACTAAACTGCTGAACAAACACCCCATTCGGTCATTTGCATACATTACCGTAATGGAAAGAGAAAAATGCATCAATAAAAAGCCAAATGAAGTGGCTTCCACTAAGCCCCGCTTTCTCTCTTCCCTCATTTCTGCTCCTTTTTTTCTGTATTTATTTATTCCCGCGAATTCCTCCACGTTACGTCATGGAATATTCAGAAATTTCTGAAGGCCGAACAAATTAGGAACACTAATCATGCACGGTGAAGAAGAAAAAAAACAACACACAAAACAAAGCATAATTTCATGTTGAAGGTTTAATTAAAACCACGCCGCTTTAGGGCTCACGTCACGTTCAGAATATCTGGCGGTGACCACGGCCTCATGAAACTAATCTAGGGGGAAAACAGTGAAACAGAAGCGCATGTACTCACCTGCACATGCCCTGCAAATTACTCTCTTTTTTCCCGCCCACACACACACACACACACACACACACACACACACACACCACACACACAGGCTGACTCATTCATCACGGCGCCTCACAGTCAAGACAACAGAGCTTCACTTAACTTTTTTTTCAGGGTTGCTCGAGCATCAAACGCGTGACTTTTAGCTGCTGTTGTTCTTCCATCTGTCACGCTTCAAGGAACCGACATCCTCTTTTTTTTTTTTTTTTTTGCTTTTTTTTAATCCCAGGGAAAAAAGTTTAAAAAAGGTACTCAGCCTGCCTCGACTCTACTGTCTCCGCGTGTGTGTGTGTGTGTACCAAAGGAAATGTCAACCCAAAATATACACGACGGGAACTGTATTTCACACCGTTGCGACTCGTAGCCGTGTAACACGGATCGGTTCGGCCGCCTCAGATCGCTGCAAACACCGGTAGCGAAAAGCTCGGTAAATCACAGCACAGGCGCCGCTCTCCATCTCCGTGTTTACTCGTGTTTGCATGCGGTTTCATTTTAATCACCATGCATGCAAAGCAAAAGGAGGTATGAAAGTAGGAAGGAAAATTCTGCCCTGGGTGACAAGACTTGAGAGAAGTGGGTTAAAAACACGATGTGTCCCACTGTGGCCTGTACAGTAATTGCATACTGTGAATATAATATTATTAAATGCTCCTGCCACTTTGTTGTAATGATTGTGCACGGGATGCATGCATTAGAAAAAAAAAAAGTGAGATTATCACTTACAATTGTGCTTTATAATTAGAGAAATTTGCTTTTTTTCTTTTTCTAAAACACCTCAATAGAGAAGGAGCCGTTTTGGCTGTGAGTGCTTTCCCAGCGCTGCCTGCTTTAAATACCGCACCAACCCCAAAACAGAGCTTATTAAATCCCACTTTAGCCTTCCTTTCCAGGCACCGGAACTCGATGGGGTGATACGCGGAGCACGGGGATAGAGGAGGGAAGCGAGGCGGGGTGTTTCAGGTCACGGAAGGCCAGGTCCCGTCCCTGGGGGGGAGGGGGGGGGGAACTCCACACAGAGCACCTCCACTTCTCTGTTTCCTCTCACTCAAAACTGTACTTCTCAGAGAAGTCGGCCAATCAATACTGACACACTGGTGTGTGTGTGTGTGTGTGTGTTTTCTAGCCTGCACTACCTGCTCCCCACCACTAGGGAGGCTGCAAAGGTTAATTTTAGGGCTGCTACCGTATTTTCAGGACTATAAGGCGCACATTAAATTCTTAGATTTTCTTCAAAATGTGTGGTGCGCCCTATGTATGTGTGTAGGAGAAGTATGGGCATGGATTGTAGATAAAATAACGGGGATGTGCGTTATGCAGAACATCGTTGTTTTAACAACCTGAAAATGGTAAAGAGACACGCTGATAAAGCACAGTTTAAACTGAAGGAAATCAGCTACACAGCTGAGTTTAAGACATAAGACAGGTGGTACGAGTTGGAGGAAAGACTGGATCAGTGGATCACAGAGCAGAGACTGGATCAGTGGATCACAGAGCAGAGACTGGATCAGTGGATCACAGAGCAGAGACTGGATCAGTGGATCACAGAGCAGAGACTGGATCAGTGGATCACAGAGCAGAGACTGGATCAGTGGATCACAGAGCAAAGACTGGATCAGTAGATCACAGAGCAAAGACTGGATCAGTGGATCACAGAGCAGAGACTGGATCAGTGGATCACAGAGCAACGAATGAGAAGCGTTTCGATGGTCACCATTCGACTAAAAGCAGTAAAGCAGCAGAAGAAATGCAATTTGAACATTTCCGTCTTGGTGCTTTTGTTTCGGTGCCATTTCTCCATCCAGACCAGGACTACGGTAGCACAGCAACTTCCAGCGGATTATAACGCATCATTTAGAGGAAAGTGACTCTGATGGTGAAGAAAGTGAAGCTGGCATGTTTGATGGAGATTTAGCTGCTGTTGGAATCAGAAACAGAGGATGAGGACTTTGATGGTTTGATTGATGACATTACCCCGCTCTATTTTTAAATACACACACTTGTGTGCTTGTTTTATCCGTGTGTTTTACCATGTGATGATTAAAAAATGTTAGTACTTTGTAATCAATACTTAAATAAAGCACAACCAAACTCAGTTTAGCTCCCGCTCTATTTCTGTATATAAACCCTCCCCTATAGTTAGGTGCCTTATGTGTGTGTTAAATACAGTAACGACACACAGAACTGAGACTGAGCCTTTTAGTACGGTGAACCTTATGGTTGTGAAAATACAGTACTCTATTACTATTAGAGTGTTAGCAGCTCTAATTTTACAACAAAACTTAAAGCATGGACCTAAAACCATTTTACTTTGGGGTAAAGGGGAAAAGGTAAGTAAAATAAAAAAAAAAATGTCTACAGTTTCTGTGTATCTGAAGCACGTGACAGTATTTATAGAACATCTTTTACAATTCACAGCTAATTCAATTTGGGAGATTTAGGTGAAACTGTCCGTTATCGGAACAGGAGAGGAGATGTGAGAAAGAGAGAGAGGGGCACGGTCTGGAGATGGAATCAGGGATATGGCGATAAGTTGGTTTGTGGGGGGGGGGGGGCTGGAACCCCCTATTAAGAGTCCCACTGGGGACGGGCAGGAGTGGCGGACCGCGGGGCCTGATTTTACTCCAGGGGAAAAGCGGTGAAGAGGTGGAGATCCGATCAGACATCCAGATCCAGAGTTCCCCCGGGTGCCACCCATCACGCCGAGTGACTTAAACCTTTCACCGCTGCAGGGCAGCAGGACACAAACGCATGCGTGGCCCCGCTGCCAGAAAAAACAACTGATAAAAAGAGGTGGACGTAATAATCAAAAGAAAAGGATATCGACATCTTGGCCACAAACTTATCTTGCTGGTCGTCCGTTTTGGGGAAGTTCTCGATGTCGTTCTCCAGCCGCTGGATGTGGCGCTCCATGGTGGTCAGGCTGCTCTTCAGGATCTCAGCAGGCACTGCAGAGTAAAATAAATAAATAAATAAATGCTATGACTATGTGACACACAGATTTCCTGCACAATCCATTTGTGTGGCCTAGAAAGTCAGCATGTGTGTGTGTGTGTGTGTGTGTGTGTGTGTCTCATTAATCAGCCTGTAATCACTGTTTGCGTAGCGCGCTGTGGAATATGCGGTAATCAGATCAGGTTTATTTTTTTTTTTCAAGTGGAGACTTCAAACGGCATCTTACGGGGATCAGACAGGACGTGAACACGCGTTCAGGGTTCGGTCCTGATGCTGCGCACAGAAAAACACACCTATGGGGTTTCAACAGCGATTTATACAATATGTCTCTAAAGTTAAGGGTTAAAAAAAGTAAAAGCCTCCATCTCCTTTGAGAGGAACCTTCTGGACATAATTTAAAGGTCCCGTATTGTTCACTTTTCCTGGGTTTTATTTGAAGAGCTGAATTCCCCAACAAGACATAACCGTAATTTTCCAGCAACAAAAACTCGCATCGATATAGTTTTACTTCTCTCTCTGCACCTCGGGAAAAAAACTGGAATCTTAACGGGGGAAGATTACGTTGTTTTTGTGCATTTAGTCCAGTATTGGGTGGAATCGTCTTATTCCACTGGCAGATAATTTACCCTGTTTCAAGTTTGAGTGGTTTTTCAAAAAATATATATTAAATTGACTAAAATAACAAAATGATCTGCTAGTGGAATAAGAATAATTCTACTCAATATCAGACTAATTGCATGGAATACGCAATAAGATTTTCTGGTATGATTTTAGTAAACGTAGAAAAAAGCTGCTAATATTAATGAGCCTCTCTGATTGGCTGATTGGTAAATTCCTGTGATTTCCTATACAGTTTGTTTTTTAAACCTGATTTGGGTCAATTTGGTTTTGTTTTAATAAAACAATCAAGAAAAAATAATGCAATATGCTTAATAATCTTAATAATCTAATAATTGTACCAAAAAAACAAGATATTTTCACCTGATTAGATTACATTTTCTGCAGTGTATAGATAGTCTTTAGTGGGATGTTAGCCCTATTACACAATATTTGAAGCATGGGCTGAAAACCATTTTACTTTGGCGTAAATGGGGCAAAGGTGAGTAAAGAGTTAATATTATAATTACGAAATTCATTTCTACAGCTTCTGTGTATTGAGCATCTTGTAACACGTAACAGTATTTATAGAACATCTTACAATATAATAAAAAAAAGCAATTCAAATCTCACTTTACTCCCCACATGGGACTTTTAACCCAATTTCATAGCCGGTGCACATTCAAAACTGGCCACTTTTAGCATTTCATTGACAATATCTCTCAGTTTTTTATTATAAAACTATTAAGTTTTCAATTAAAATCAAGCTAACCCTGGGTCTCTAAAGGCGTTCACTGACACATGTTGAAAATAAGCCTCTAATCTCCTACTTCGTTAAAACCCTGGTCCTGTGTGGTGGTGTGAAAACGCAGAGGGCGAGGGCTCGGGGTTAAAGGTCACGATGTCGGCTGCATTAAAAAAAAAATATATATTTATCCTATGCATTTACATGGACGACAACACCATTAAAGTTTGAGTGCATATGAGTAAAAAGACACATGAGTTAAATGAGCAAACGACTGATGTCCCGACCTCCAGGCCGACCCCCGCCATGCTGATTTGATGCATGACGGCTGCCCCCCCCCCACAGATAAGGGCGATCATCAACAACTTATAGTATTTAACCTACGCCACCCCCCCCCCCCTCCTGCATCTGCAAGGTTAGGTCCTCCAACGCCGTTGTAATTTAAGCTCAGAGGGAGGTGGAATAGACAAGCTGTCAAAGACGCGTGTCACCCGTGACACGTCGGGGCGAGGGAGGGGTCAACCTGGTCCCGTTGTACATCAATTTCACCGCTTAGATTTGCTCTTTTTCTCATTTGCCGGTCGGGATTGGACGACGAGATTGTGGCTCACCTGCGCTCCCTGAAACAACCTTCAGCGCGTTTACAAAAGGCGTCTATAAAGTGCAGCACACACACACACACACACACACACACACACGCGCTGCCCCCTGCGAAGCAATACAATGAGAGTAAGGAGTGAGGTCACTGTCATTATTACACTTTTACAGCGAGCCGGCTCCACGCTCGGATTCGGACTCACAATCCCTCCTCTTCCTCCTCCTCCTCCTCAATTCTCACACAAGCGACTCCCGGGAATAACGGGCGAGAAGAAAAAAAACCCAAAAAAACACACTATCACATAACCCGCTTCGCCGAGATCCCAGATCCACGCGATCCCGTCGCTGTGATCCGGGCCCTCGCTAATGGTGAAAATGAACCATCGAGGAAAAAAAGGTGCAAAATCTGCACGGATGCACGATGTCAGGGGAAGGTTGCATCACTGAATAAAAAAGCCTGTATCATGATTAATAGCACTGGCTGATAATTTGGCTGTAAGGCTGATTATAGTCATCACAGTAGCCAAGAAACAAGAAACTCATGCTGTTTTTTTACATTGATGTAAAAGACGAAAAAAGGCAACTAAGAAAAAAAAAAGAAGGTAAAGAGATCACTGTCATGCTAGCAGCTCTGTGCGGTGTGAACAAATACTGATGGAAACACTGAAAAGTCGATAAAAAGTTTCTGTAGCTGACAAATGAATTGAACATCCATGCAATTCTGGAAGGAAAGCTGCACAGGAAACGCAAGCGTCTACCGAGAGTTGTAGAAGACGATGGGTTGCAGACTGTCACCGTGGAAACATTTGCGCTCTTATATATGTTCCAATAATCCAATAATCCCAAAAACAACAAACAAATTTGCATTGCGTGTTTTTTTTTATTTGCACATTTCACAAATTCCGCTCTAAAAGTTTACTACTTTCTCCTTTTTTTTAGGCAAAGTCCGCTATAAATTTTCCTATTTATGGACAGAAATCCTGTTATTAGATCAGATTTCATTCTTAAAGCTGATGCTGACACTGGCTGAATGATCAGGATGTTGATGTAAAAGACCAAAAAAGGAAAAAGTAAGGAAACAATAATGTAAAGAGGTCACGGTCATGCTAGCAGCTGTATGGGGACATTACACACATTACACTAGTGTTTCCATGCACCTTTTCCTATTCTTATTTTCATAAATACATTGATGGAAACACCGGAAATTCGTCAAAATCTGACGTTACTACGCTGAAGTTTCAGTAGTTTACAAAAGAATCGAACATTCGTGCAATTCTGGATGGAAAAACTGAAGAAAACGGGAGGGTCTATCAAGAAATATAGAAGAGGATGGGTGCACATTTCGCAAAAAAAAAGGAGTGAAGTGCTCTAAAATTTCACTTTATGGATAGAAATCCTGTTATCAGATTAGATTTAAGTCTGCTGATGCCAATTTTGATATTTGAGGACGTGCAATATATATGTAATTTAAACAGAGAGAGTTGACACTCAGCGCCCCCTACAGGCCTGGAGCACTTCCTTTGTGTTAACTGGATTTGCAGCAGTTTTTTTTTTTCCATCTGTAAGTGCATGCATGTGATTTGCTTTTCAGCACATGCCCATTGTTTTATATAATTTGGGATTGACATTTCGCCCTCTGTTTGTCCTCACGTGTGAATAAAATCGTTCCCATTTCTCGCTTCGTATTCGCAGGACCGACGTCGCCTCGTTGAAATTCATCACGGCGAAGCTTTGGGACTATTCCCAACAACAAAGTCAACTTATTTATATATCTTTTGATCTTACGGGTCAGTTTATGCTTTTCAGAAATACACATATACATTAACATTACTCGCCTGCTTTTTTCTTTTTTGCTTTAATATTCATGCATCTAGGTTCTTTTGGGAAATCATTAGTAAAATTACCACCAAAAAAAAAAACAACACACTGCTATTTTCAGGGGACAAAACATCAGCAACGCTGGTATCTTCTGAAAAATACACGTTTCAAGTAGATCAGAGGAGGAACCGGGGGGGGGGTATATAGGGGGGTTGTATATTACGTCTTTCCAGACAGAGAGGATTTCTGAAACATGTAAAGTTATTCTAATATTTGCTATCAGCCGGGGCTGCAGAGGGAACTATCTCCAGGTGTCTGAGCTAGAAACCTGCACGCCATGTTTTTTTTATTTTATCCATTTTTTTTTTCTTAGGTAACTTCTTACACAAAGAATAAACATGTCCTTCCTTTAAGCCGGGCTGCTGTATACGAGGGTGCACTCTTCCCGAGCAATATATATAAAAAAACCTGCATGCGCCAGGTGATGCATGAAGGACAAGAGACTAAGACACAAGCCGGTTGAAAATAAGTTAACTTTTTTGGAGAAAAAAGAAAAAAAAATGAGAGGAAAATATATGAAAAAATCCTTTGTGGTCAACATCCTCCAGCTATTGATATACGTTATATAATAGCGGCTTTTGATGGATTACTCATTCCCATGAACAAAAAGGGGGAGACAAAAAAGTATTTCATTAAGCTCTGCGCTGTTTCTTTCAAATAAACTGCCGGGGAAAAAAAAAAAAAAAATAGCGTGTAGCTCACAATACCAAATCAACCGCTATAATGAGAAGATGTCAACTTTATATTCAGTCACTTGTAGAAGGGGGCAATTTTCATTTTGATTTATAGACAAATAATAGCAATCTTTCATCCGGTGCTCTTGCGATGCCGCCAAAGGTTACAAAGGAAATTGAGATTTATTTTGAACACTGCTGCCAACATAGCATAAAAGACCCGAGTTTTAAATAATCTACACACTTGTGCAAACAAAGACGAATGCAGCATAAAACCGGAGGAGAAGGTCGTTCATGGATGCATTCATCACCTCGGCCGGGCCGGTGTGTGTGTGTGTGTGTGTGTGTGTGTGTGAAATGGAGATGAGGTGTAAAGACAGACAGACACACGTTGTACGTCTGCATGTAGGAGATTCTGAATGCATCAGGGGTAAATATGCACAAACCTATGGATCCCAGAGCCGACCCGCCGCACCGATTTATTCGGCGGTTTTTAACCATCATTAATCAAAATCAGAACGAACGGAATGCAAAAAAAAAACAAAAACGTGCAGCTCCGACTTCGGTTCGATGGCCCGTGATCAGCCTGCGGATGTGAGATCTAACAACGTTCCGTCGCAGAAACAAACAGAAGTCATTAAAGCGAGTGATTCCGTTTCAAAGTTATTCTATTAAAGACGAGAGGTGATTTATTTAATTAAGAGGAATAAAGAAATAAAGTCAACGATCACTCAGCAGAACATGAGGTCAGGGCTAATAGAGCAGATATAACACAGAGGGAAATTAAACCCTATTATACTGTTAGTAAAACCTTATTTATTAATTATATTCATATCACGGTCTGGGAGAATGCTCTTTTCTGATTGGCCGAACACTTTTAAGCAAATGTAGTTTGGTTCCAAATTTAATCACCTTTAATTTAAATTCATCTGCTACAACAAAATATATAATGATAATGATAATAATAATGATAAATAATGGAGCGATGTCCTTCGGCTCGTCCTATTTGCTGGAGGAGCGTTAAGAGAACCGTATGTGTGGTCGTTCCAGGTATTAGTCAGGTCCTCGGGCGTCACCAGGGCAACTGAGTCAGGCCTTGTGTTAAAACTTTTAATGTCGTATCAGGATGAAAACATAAATTCGTGGTTATTGCTGTTTTTGTCGGGCGTAACGCGCGTTAATGGACGAGCAGGTGTGTGATAAACACCTTTGCTGCTCTTTGAGGAGGCCGCCGCGGCGCGTCGAGAGCACACCTGCTTATCGATTAACCCTTACTCATGTTTCAGGAAGGGTCCGTTAATCAATAATCTGTCCGGGGTGAAAAATGTGATAATTATGATGAAATAAATGAGTCGGGCCGGACTAAAATGTTCATTACGGACACCAACTCAGGCTGTTTGAGGGCGGAGGAAGAAATCTGTTGAGCTGAGTGATCAGGACGTTGATGTAAAAGACCAAAAAAAAAAGGCAAAAGTGAGGAAAAAAGATCGTAAAGAGATCACAGTCATGCTAGCAGCTGTATGGGGACATTACTAGTGTTTCCATGCATCTTTTCCTATTCTTATTTTCATAAATACTTTGATGGAAACACCAGAAATTCGTCCAAATTTGACGCTGAAGTTTCAGTAGTTAACAAACGAATCGAACATTCGTGCAATTCTGGATGGAAAAACTGCTAAGAAAACGGGAGGGTCATCCTCATCTAATTATAGAAGAGGATGACCAGCTGTTGTCATGAAAACCCCAAAACTATAATTAAAAGGAACGGGCAACAATTTGCATTTTCTCCTTTTTTTTCCTTCTTTTTTGCACATTTCGTAAAAAAGTAGTGAAGTCTGCTCTAAAATTTCCTGACGCTGATGCCAATTTTGATATTTGAGGACTTGCAATATATATATATATATATATATATATATATATATATATATATATATATATATATATATATATATTAAACAGAGAGAGTTGGCACTCAGCGCCCCCTACAGGCCTGGAGCACTTCTGTTGTGTTAACTGGATTTGCAGCATTTTTTTTCCATCTGTAATTTCATTTTCAGTACATGCCTATTGTTTTATATAACTGTGAATTCTCCTGAATATGCATATGAGGACATTTTGCCCTCACGAGCCACCGTAGAAAAAAAAGCTTTTTCTGAATTCCCTCTGTTTGTCCTCACGTGGGAATAAAGTCTTTTCCTTTTTCTCGCTTCGTATTCGCAGGACCGTCGTCGCCTCGTTGAAATTCAACCGGCACTTGAACATGGAACACATTTATTGTGGTTAATTATCATTTATATTAGCGCACATAAGAAGTGATTGCCTTCTAATCTGTTTTGAAATTCAGCCGGCACTTTAAAGGCCCCAGGTTTTTTTTTTTTTTTTTTTTTTATCATTGTTTCTGTAAGACGATAGAGAGAAACTGTGCTTAAAGTTAAAAAAAGAAGACGCTATTAGATAGTATTTGTGTTCAGTTATACACTTAAAAATCAAGCCTAATGTACGTGTCATTTCTAGAAATCTATGGGACTTTTGTTCAGCAATAACTACATAAATAAAACGAACGATATCAACCTGGAGATGGTGAAACCTTTAAAGAGGCTGGACGTGTTATCTTGCTGCAGAGCTGCTCGCAGCCTCTTTGCATTTACAGCATGGGGAGTAAAAAGGGACGGGATGACCTTGAGTGGGGGGGGGACTTGGGAAGAAAAAAAAAAAAACACAGATCGTGTCCGCCAAAGGGCATTTACATCACATCACGGGGGGAAATTGGCTCCTGATCAGTGGGATGATAAACCTTCTGAAGCAGAATTTTAGCATAAATTACACGTATTTGAAATGAACTCTCATCTATAAAAGAATGACACACCGGCTCCACTCCTCCCAACCCCCAAAAAAAAAAAAAAGCATGATGTTTTTGTCTTTTTTCATTTAGCTGTTGGTGGCACCTGGAAGTGAATGGGAGCCGAGGAAACAAGACAACAAAAAAAAAAAGGATAAACGCGACTCTCAGCGCGGATCAAAGCGAAAGAGATGTTGTTGTTGTTGTTGTTGCCGTGACAATGCCGTCGCATTGTTTCCTTCCCCCGGATCATGTGATGTTAAAAGACAGCAGGCAAGAAGGGGGGGAAAAAATGGCAAATGAGGAAATTTAATGGGAAATGGTGCCGTATTAACTGCAAACACCAGGATCATTGCAGCACACCAGACAATAGACGCAAAAGTATTGAAAAAAAGATCGTAAAGAGATCGCAGTCATGCTAGCAGTGTTTCCTATTCTTAATTCTATAATTCTATAATAATTCTGGAGGGAAAAACTGCAAAGAAAACGCGAGAGTTTATTATAGAAGATGATGGATGTCAGATGACTGTTGCCATGGAAACCCCAATAATCCCCAAAACTATTTATTATTAGAAATGGGCATCAATTTGCATTTTCTCCTTTTTTTGGTGTAGTCCACTATAAAATTCCACTATTTATGGATAGAAATCTTGTTATTAGTTTAGATTAAATTCTTATAGCTGATGCCAAGTTTGATATTTGAGGATTTGAAAAAAAAAGGAAAATTGCTTTACTGCTAACAGAGAAGTAGAGTTGGCACTCAGCGCCCCCTACAGGCCTGGAGCACTTCTGTTGGCGCTGTATTAACTGCAAACACAAGGATGTTTTTTAGCTATCAACCATTATATCGCTTTTTTTTCTAGTGCCATGGTTTTTTTTTGAAAAATATCCCCAGTTACTTATGTATTTGTATAATATATATATAATTTAAACAGAGAGAGTTGACACTCAGCGCCCCCTACAGGCTGATTTGCAGCAGATTTTTTCTCCATCTGTAGGTGCATGCATGTGATTTCATTTTCAGTACATGCCTATTGTTTTATATTATATTTGAATTCTCCTGAATATGCATATAAAGAATGCATATTTGAGCATAATTAAAAACACTGTTTATGTTGAGATCATTGCATCACACCAGACAATGGACGACAAATATAATTAAATTCGCCCAATAGTCTAGAAACAGATCCACAAATATGAACAAACACTCTGATTTCTCATCAATGTTGCGCTAATTGTGCGCTCGCAAAAGGGTAAATCCCTATTACTTTTGCTCTATTTCCTCTTTTGATTTGCATTTTCCTCTTAAATCCTTCATGTAACAGAACTATTAACATAATGGAGGCTTGTGTTTGCTGATTAGAGCCGATGCCCCCCCCCCCCCCTTAAGAGCAAAACCATAAGGTTACAATATGCAATACTTAATCTGCAAATGCCTACCACAGCAATAATCACAGGCTGCAGTATTATAAATAAATCATCAGATGTAATTAATTTTCAAAGACAAAAAAATATTAATCGGGTTCAAGTATAAATACATATGCTGCATGATCTGGTTTTGCATTGATAAGAAGCCTGAGTGACAAGTGAGGTGTGTGACTTTAGATTAAATCTGAGCACATACATTACTTACAGCACATTAGCGGCGCTATTATAATAATTACTGTAACATCAATTATTAGAGATACAGCGCTAGTGCTTTATAGCATATCTATAATGTAGTGGAGTGTGCAGTATTTATAACAGGTGTCTGTAACAGCTCAACCTCTATATACTGGCACCTTCAAGGCATCTGATATACTGAATCTGAAAGATCTATAGTGCAAAAAGAAGTGGAACATGTGAGAGTTTGTCCAAAAAAAAATAAAAATGACGTGGGGGGGGGGGGGGGCTGAGATGATGCCCTGCTGCATTAAAATGAATGAGCGACTCACCTCTTGACTCCTGAAGTTCAAACACCTCAAAACGCCTGTCAGGCACTTACTTGATGACGCTCATTTCTCTTTGGCAAAAAAAAAAAAAAGGCAAAGAGACTTTGACAGTGTTGTATGGGGCCGCGGGGGGGGGGGGGGAAGGGGGGGGTTAGGTAGATAAGTGACCACGCCACCAGGACTCAAGGATCGTGCAGACACCAGTGGTGGAGATGAGTGAGCTGTCAGCGGAATAAATAGCTAAAGCTTTTTTTTTTTTCCTCCAAAATAAAACGTCCTCATCGAGGTATAAAAACAACAGATTGTGTGTGTTTTTTTTTCTTGTTTTCTCGTACATATTTTCAAAGCCACGCACACGCCGCTACAACAAGTAATTAATAAACGGTTCACTAATGACTGCTCACTGACTCGATGGCTGACAAAACTCCACTTATTGCGGAATTAATTCTTATGAACCGTGTCTAATTTGCTTCGATGCCCGTGATCTCGCAGACGTATTTCACGAGTAAATACATGTAATTCTTAATATTTATCTATAAAGCAAGGCTGTCAGTCTGTGGCTCCTTTGGATTCGTCAAAACATCACTATATTACGATAATTAAATCTTAAAGTCCCATAGGTGTTCTGTGGTGGTGTAGGGGGTAGTGTTCTTGCCTCATAAGCAGCAGACCCGGAGTCCTAGCTGAAGCATTTCTTTGCATCTATGCCACTCAATATATTTTATTATATTAAAAATGCACACACTTACATACAGTATCACACCACTATCCTGCAGCATGTTCCAGTGTTTAAGCTCCAAATCAAATCACACCACATTCGTTACCATTCACCTTAAAATCCTTCCTCATCTTCCTAACCTAAATTTAACGGTTTAGCTGCTATGCTAACGCAGGCTAATGTGGCTGTAGCCGAAAATACAAATTTATTAAGAAAACTTAACTACACTTGAAACTCCAAGATGTGTTCACAGACCCTCAGGAATTCCCAGCACTATTTCTAGGGACACAATGATCAGTATTATTGCTAAGTAATGGTTTTATTGTTATGAAGACAGATGGTTCTGTCTATATTTACTGTATGTTCATGTACATGTGAGAAGTTTTGGTTTTTTTTTAGTTTATTTAGTGTAATGTTGGCGGTCATTCTGGAACAAAAGCTGATCTTGTCTCTTTGGATGACTTTATTCCCTCAGCCCTGAGGTACTTTTATACCAAAGCAGACATCTGTGTCAGAACTCACAGTAAAAAAAAATGTTTTTTTTTGTCCCTTACCTCCTCTACTCCTCATTCGACGGTCCCGATAACGTTAAACCACTCAACAAGTTATATTTTCATGTCCATGTAAGTGAAGAGTGCTGAATTAAAACAGAAAACTCCACGTTTTAAAGCTCAATTCTCCATTATTGCTGCACATTTGCTCCAACTAAAAAAAAAAAAACGAAGGTTTTGACATTTTCAGTGTAACATCAAAAGAGATGATTTTCACCAAAAATGCAAAAAAACTAGCGCCGTGCTCGGAACTAAAAATACGAGAAAGAGATGCCTAACGAACGCTGCTACCAAAACTTCATCAGTCATGAATTTAAACGATTTCCTTCATCATTTCTCATGCAAATCAGATTCTGACACTGCATTCTGTATTATATCTTATATCATATTTATATATGTGTGTATATAAAAACACTGCTTTCATTTTGTTGCTGTGCAGTAGAATTGTTTTTAATCCTTGAATATCTAAAAGCCAGAGTCTTGTCCACACTGCTGTTGTTAACTGTACTGTAACACGAGCTCTTTATTTGCTCCTCAGGGCGAATTCCGACGGTTCTGTCCGATTGTTCCGTTTTCTCGGGCTCCTGTATTCTGCAGAGCTACAAAAAAACCCATTCAATAAGTCAAGTGAGGTTTCGGGTCTCTCGGAAAATCTAAAAAAAAAAAAAATGTCAAGTGAAGTGTGTCAGGTGAAATAGCCCCGGCTATGTGATAAGGTGCAACTTTGAAGTCGCGAATGAGGTAAGAGGCATGAGTCAACCTCTGCAGGCTATTATGACCCCCCCCACAAACCCCCCACCCCCCATCGCTGCTGCCTGCATCATTCACAGGAGTCACGTCCTTCCCCTGCTGCCAGAATCTCCTTATTCCCACCAATGTGCTCTGTATTCGTATAGTATTCAATCGTTTTTTATTCCTATAGAAACTACATAGATTGCATGTTTCCACGTTTATTTTATTAAATCCAAACTACCATCTGAAAGCAAGACGTGAACATCATGCATACACATCCTTGCTGCTGTATTCACCTTAATTAAATCACATGCAAAACTCACACACATCCCTTAATTCATCAGTATGGTGATAGACACTTGTTCCTCATTCATTTCCTACTGTATAGATCTGAATGTTTCGTCATCTCACTGTTACGTAATTACCTGTCAAATAAAAAAAAAGAGTGCATTTGTCTCCAGTCGGTGCTGC
Source organism: Eupleurogrammus muticus (assembly GCA_036785175.1). Lineage (NCBI taxonomy): Eukaryota > Metazoa > Chordata > Actinopteri > Scombriformes > Trichiuridae > Eupleurogrammus > Eupleurogrammus muticus. The sequence goes on along the minus strand of JAYKQN010000004.1, from coordinate 28,856,263 downwards.
AGAGTCTAAACCCTCCCATACGGTTCTCTCCGTTCGCTGTCATGCTTCGCTGTGACGGGCAGAGATCAGATGCACTCACCCTTCGTCATGCACCAAAACAAACAGCCTTTCCTTAACTACACCTGATGAATCAGTGAATGTTTCACACCTAATTCCTGCAGAAAATAACATCCATTCCCATAATCTCAGCTTCAAGGTCAACTGGTTTTGATGAAGTGATATGCAGTAGGTGCTCTACTGTAAGCCTTTATGTATATATTTAACATTTCTATTTTTTTTTTATTACTTAAGTATTGCTTGGGGTTCATATTCGCTTCCCCTTCAGTCACTCTTTGTTCTCTCGCTGTCCTCGCTGTCGTCAGGCTTCCCGTTTCCACCATCCGCGGCTCAACAGCTCCCTCTGTGAGAGACGCTGCTGCCAGGGCACAGTAAATCACACTCACACGGGCAGATTTACACTAATATTCTCTATTTTTGTTCAGCCGGACGGGTTTGACTTCTCCTATACGGGCCTCTACATCAACAGCGGTGTGGTCTGTTTGGCTTCTGATGACAGAAATGAATAATGAATGCAGCCTGCTGGGTTTGTCAAAGGAATAAAAACTGAAAATATGACTGAAATTGCTGATTTATAATTGTAATAGTGCACAGTAGTATTCAGTTTATATTAGAACTACTGGTATTTAACAGGAGGACTGAAATCCTCAAGAAAAGATGTGTGTCTTTATGTCCTTGTGAAGCACAGGAGGATTAATCCATCTGGAATGAGATAAATCTTCATTTTCTATTTTTTTTTTTTGCTTTAGTAGACATGTTAGTTGAGTGATGACTCAAACACTGTGCTTGCCTCCCGCTTCTCCCCCAGTTTGTGGATAACGTATAGACAACCGTCCTCTTGCTCATCACGTACTGTGTGATTCTGACAAATCCTGCAGGCTCATTCAGTATGTTTCAGCGCCTTTTGTCCGGTTGGTTTCTCCTGGACACAACTCACCAGGATGATGGAACTCGCAGTTAAAGTTAAGATAAGTGTCATCCATCTAATCATCTTGCTGCAAGAAATCACACACAGGCTTATTTCCCAGAATTAACCCTAAAAGGTTCAATCTTGCAGCCCTGTGTTAATTGTTTCTCGGTATATGCCACATATAATACGTCAAAAATCATCTTGTCCTGCATATGAAGAGTAAATCCAACAATAAATCCAAATTCTCCTCATCCTGTCAGACTTATTTTCAAATATCCGGCGACTTATTCTGCACTCAGGGGTGTGATTTCAGGCGTTTTAGCTAACTCCAGCCCATAAACTGCGTTTAGTTAGTGTTCCGTGGACGGCAGTAAATCCCTCCCTCCCTCCTCCTCCTAATCTAACAACAGGTTGTGAGGCTTCGGGCTTCTTAAAGCGGCTCTGTTCGTTGCAGCGATCCGATAAAAACGTGAGGATTTGATTTAAATCTCGGCCTTCGACGATCGTGGTTCGTACGTCGCAAAAAAATGGGAAATAGCACTACAGACAGTGACAGACGATGGAGATGAAATCACTGTTTCATCAAACATGACGTCACATCCATCCTGCTAGAAATCAGAAATCCTTTACATTTTTCTCCCCAAGGGTTGTTCTGTGAACACAATCACGCCAAATTCCCGCTATGATTATTGACTCGAGTTTAGATGGAAATCAACTGGAAGATGTTAAACCAGCTACAAGGTTTCTAGCGATGGCGGCGGGAAACAGGTTTTAAATTATTTATTAAAGGAGAAATCGGCAGGTCTGCAAGTGGTTTTATGCACTGATCGATTTGGAGCGTTTTAGGCTCTTCCATAAAAAAAATCTCCTGGTGTCCTTTCAGACTACTGAGGAAAAGTAAAAAGTACAATTAGGAGTTTAATTTACTACACTTTGTCCATGTTGGGCTCATAGATGTATCCTAAATATATCAAAAGTCGTCTCACACAGGACCGTGTTATGTGAGGTATCATTGAAAAGCTCCATTTGAACAGAGATTTACAATGAAAAGGTATCGAATTATATATACATATATATACATATACATATATGTATATATACTTATATATATATATATATATATATATATATATATATATATATATATGTATATACATATATATATATATATATATATATATATATACATCTATATATATACATATATACACACACATATATATACATATATATACACACACACACACATATATATATATATATATATATATAGGCTTAAAATTAGAGTGATCTCTACTCTATCATACATCAAACTGTCCAGTTTTATCCCTAATTTTATTGTGAAGGTTTTCACAAAGGGGTTTGTTCATATATCATTTTAAAGACTGATTTATAGAACATTTTATACCTAAAAACATGAAAAAAAAATAGACCTGGCTTCATCCACTGATCAGATTTATGTTCCTAGCATGCACATTAGCACTTTTTTATGCAGATAAGGCATCATTTGCATATTAAAACATTTAAAAAATCAACATAGTGATGTGTATTAGCCTATTTCTATTCTGTAGACCCTAGCATTAAACGATAAATGCAGCAAAGCTGATCAAGATCCTAAACTTTCTTTTTAATGCTGCACCAAAAAGATTACTCAATCCTCGGTTATTTTCAGGGACGTTTCTTGGCATCAACCTTTTGACAGCAGGTTTGTGGGAGCCCGGAACTTCTGCAAACCAGACTATGTGTTTGGAAACGTGATTTTCTTTTCGGTGTCAAACGTCGAATTCACATAGCTAATAACTCGCCTTCTGGCTGCGCGAGAAGCACCAGTAAGATATTTACAGTTACTGCAGGATGGGATCTCGCATCACGCAGACCAATCAACACAAATTAGCCTGCGTGGCCCCCCGTGCAAGAAAAATAACAACTTTGCAGGCATCGCTGCCTAATTTATCGACGAGTCTGCTGAGGTCTGGATATCTGAAGTGTGCCATTTCTGTGCAAACATTTTTTCGATGCACATATATATATATATATATATATTTTTTTTTTGCCTGTGCATCTGGAAAACGGCGCTGATGAGAGTACACCAACAAAAAAAAACAGTTAAAAGTTGAGGGCCGTAAAAATAATGAGCTGAAACTGAAAAAAAAAAAAACTGCAGAGTCTGGAAACTTTTTTTTTTATTTTACGAGACCCTGTTCAACACAAACACACACACACTCCTGAAAAAAAATGTATTAGATTAATTTTAGTTTATTATACAATTATTGATTTTGGCTGGTAAAGTCTTATGTTAGTAGCACAAATGTTAATAAAAGTAGTAGTAGTCTTCTTTAAATGTGTTTATCTGTCAAAAATAAGCATGCACATGTTTACCTGCTCGCTAGAATAGATGCATAGGAAGCGTGATATACAGCAGACATGTAGGTTGCATACACTCGCTCTACTCGTGCTGGTGGCTGTGCTGTGACCTACATGTAACTGCCTAAATTAGGACTTCCTGGGTCCCTATATCACACTAATAAAGTAGACGTGGAGACATTCGTATCCTGTGCACGGGAAAAAAAAAGTCAAATCAATTCTCCCGGCAGCCGTATCTGTCTTCATTTAGCAGAACATCATATAAAGGCTTTTAAAAAAAAAGGGACATAACGCCTCTTTAGGAACACGTGTATAAATAACATGTACAATCACGGGGTGCTTTAAAAGACAAGGATGTGTTCAATATTCATTTGGCTGGAGTGCCGCCACGTCTTGTTTTTTTTTTTTGGTTTTATCCGCATGAGACGAGGAGACTTGCGGTTGCTGAGCCATAAACACCCCCCACCCCCCACCCCGCTTCCCACCTCAGGCAATCCTTAAACTCATCAGCGACGTAATGAGACTTTCGAGCCGGGAGATGAATTAACTGGCTGATTTCTTGTTTTTTTTTTAAATGCGGTTGCGTTATACCAGGGGAATCGTAATGTACGCGGCGTGAACGCGACGTATGGAGACGGATGGATGAGAAGGGGGGTGAACGATTGATTGACTTTGATTGGAACAGTGCGAAACAATCAGCCCCCCTCATTTGAATCGATGTATGAACGAAAAAAAGGCGCGTAACAAGATACTCAGAGGCAATTCCGCGTTGACAGCCGTGATGTATAAACGCAGACAGACAGTCGGACGGACACGACGCAGGCACCTTTCATTTGTATTCTGAATGGTTGCCCTTTAAAGACGATTATAGACGGCGACCCTGTGCAACTGGAAGGGAAGTAAGTCAATGAGGGATCATGGTGTTGACACCATGAAGGGGGGGTCATAGGACCTTCATAAAGGATAGTTCTGGCAGATATTCATCATGACTTTCTTCATGTTCATTTAGTAACTCCTTCATATTCTAGTTGAACATGAACTGAACGTTTTGTATTTTTCTCCTGATAATCGTTCATTCTGGCTGTGAACGCTGCTCTCTCATAGTAGAACTTAGTTCCAGAGTGAGTCAGATTTCATTAGATCCTTATTATTATCATTAGAAAAACTTAACTTGTACCTGAAAACCAGCTGATCTGGCAGCAGCTGTCACACTAACAAATACGTCATAAAACACAGAGCAACAGCCAGGAGCATGGAGGAAGGCAGCACCACAGCTATGAGCATTAACACCATCTGATGGAAAAGTCAACGAGGGGACTGCACCTACAGTCCTGCTTTTATTTTACCAATAAACACCATTTAAGCAGCAGGTTTTCCTGGTTTCCAGGTTTTTATTAATTGTAGTAAGTGTTTATTGCCAGCTCCATTGATTGTTTAGTTCCCTTAGCTGGTTCAACACCTGGATAACACCTTCTTCATTTGATACCTTCTTCAACCTATGTTCTGGTCTGCACCACTTTGTCCACAGGAAGCTGTTTCATGAGATCTTCAAAAACGTTTCAAATGTGAAAACAACACCTTGGGTGAGTATAACATAGCAGTGTGATGTAGAATGAAGGGCTTGATTGGAAAAAAAATGGTCTTATCCTTTAAGTTTAAAAAAAAAAAATGTTTTTTTCTGTATTTCATCCTTTTTGCACATATCTATCCGCCTGTTTCTCTTTCTAAGGTTTCTTCCCCTTTTTTTCTCCCGTTAAAGTTTTTTTTTTATTTTAAGGGAGTTTTTCCCCTTCAGGATGTGCTGTTGTACAAACTGTAAAGCCCATTAGGCGAATTTGTGAGAAACGAATAAAATGGAGGCCAGTGTATAGGATCTACATGTGAATTTTGACATTTTGACATAAAAAAGATCAAAGATTTATTATCATGGAACCAACATGTTGAGTTGCCAATTTATGGGGGGACATTTTTCCCCCCAATCAAACTGTTGGAGAATTATATCAACATTTTCCAGAAACTTTTTGGCGGCACTAAATCTCCATTAAATCTGTAATTAAAAGAGCTCCTGTTAAACAATGGGAAACCATGTGCAAAAAAAACGTGATGGGAATCCATGGTGTTGTTTTTACAGTCTCCTCATTAGTCCGTGCGAACGTGGTGTTTATTTTTTTTTTATTTTACAAGCGCATACGCTCTGTTGTGATATTTCGTAATGCAATGTAATGAAATGCCTTAATGTCATTATGTCTCCTGAGAGGCTTCTTATGGCTGCAGTCACTTCTCTGTAAATTGTCTCAGGTGCTCGCTGCCAACGGGCTGGCGAAAAAACAACATTAGGAAACATGAATTAGAAAAATTAAAAACAAAAAAAAAGTGGTAGTACAGGGGTGTGCTGTTATCTCGTAGCCCAAGGCAGCTACGATGTGAGCTCCCGTTTAGCCATTAGTTAGAGGGGTTGTAGCTCGGAGCCAATCAACCTATTGTAATAACCAACAGCTTTAGGCTTCGCTGAGTTCCGTCCCTGCCCCGGAACGCACAAAACAACCACGCTGTGAACGTAGGACGCCGTGGAAATTAAATGTTAACCTTCAAAGTACCGGAGATATGTTTTGCAAAACACATCCTGAGGGGGAATTATTATTACAAAATGATTTCAGTCGCTGGAGAGACAGTTTTTTCCTCCAGGCTAATTTATGCCGCTTTTATACTGCCTAAAGACAATCCCTCTAAATGCTATCCAATTTGAACTGTGGGAAAAAAGTAGATTGAGTGTAGGCTTAACTTAAACACAAATTGAAGTTTTCTTTAAAAAAAAAATAAGATGAGTGAAGTGGTTAAAAACCTCGCTCCGGGCGTGCTGCCATGATATACATTATGCATCAGAACAACAAACCTGTTCATTCGTTCTCTATCTGCGGTCGTTCACTTGGCTGTTCAACATATAGGCCTACACACACACACACACACGTTTAAATATCATAGTCACCACAGGAAATCAGCAGAGTAGGAAGATGCCAGCTCTAAAGTGTGAACATAAGCAGGTTAAGTTACTGCGAACTGCACCTGGTCAAACATCCTGAGTACATTCCTACAGAAGCTAGAGATGCTTCCTTAATTGGCGGTGAATCATGGAGATGGACGGTGAGATCTGGAAAGAGGTGCGTGATGAGTTCTGATTGGTGTTTTTAACCCTATGAAACCATCATCATAAAACTCATAGCTCCTAAAATGTTGTTTTTGTTAGCCTGAGAGCTAACAGTTGTGCTGTTCCAATGTAGAAGGTTCTTTTGAGGGCGCTTTATACAATAAATCCATAATGGTAAATCAAATTTTGGCCATTTTGTCATCCATATTATCAATCCTATACTGCAGCTAGCATTGACGCTAATGGACACATCTGTTTCCTGTGAGGCTTTGTGAGAATCTTTTGACCATTTCTTTTCACCAGACCCAATTACTCAGCAGTTATTTTAGAAACGCCCCTTCAACAGAAGATCAGCAGGTGTTTCTGACACGATGGAGGGCCACTATCGCGATGTTGGGTCATTCATCGCGACAGACGAACATATCGTTCAACGACCAACCCCTACAGAGGCCTGTATCTCTTTACTAGCGCAAGATAAGGCAGTGCCATGAAGGACTTAATGGGAAGCTGTTAGCCTGTGATTGATCTAAATGGCCGAATCTTTATAAACCCACATGACTGATGGCCAGACGGATGAAAGTGCCGCCCTGCAAAGTTATATCATTGAAGTGTTTCATGTAAAATAATGACATGAGAGAAAATGACAGGGTTCCTTGAGCCGCGGATATGCGGACTCTCTTTTTCATTGTTAACTACTGGTGGTCAGCACTTGAAGCCAAAGTGCGACGAGATTATGTCAAACAACCTGACAGACAACCGGGGGCTTTACTCAGAGGATGTGATTAATGTCCACTTTCCACGGGCCATAGTTAAATTCTGATTTTCTCCTGATTGAGCGCGTAGCCGCTAGACCTCCAGAATAAAACATTACCATACATTGGAAGGAACAGTGTTGTTCATACCAAGGTTTGGGGCGATATGTCATTAAAATGAGATGAATGAGTCCCAGTATCTAAACTGGACACTAATGCCACATGCTTATAAAGTACTGGATGAAATCAGATTGGAAAAAAAAGCCCAAGGGCATCACTTACTAGAGAATTATTCTCCAGGTGTTCCCATAAAACTACTGCAGCTATCAATTACAGCTAATGATCGCGTGATATGAGCCTTCAGCTCGTCAACCATGGTCGCACTAGGATCTGTGATCCTGGAACAGAGATTCTTTGAGAGTAAACACTAAGCAAAAGGTCACGCAAAACTGGGAGAGACTGAGCTGTCAGGGCAGATTCCAGACCAAGGTTCAGATTCCAGACTAAACACACGCTGAGTTTGACACTCAGGGTAGAAACACACTTCCGTTGGTGGAGGGAGAAGACTTGACTGAGGGCATAATCAGGAGGAATAAAACGATTTCACCGTTGTGTATTCAATACGACCGGATGATTAAGGCATATCCACTATTTCTGATTAGATTTGTTTATCTAACTGCCGATACACGGATTTGTACAAAACCTTTTCTGTCAGACGGGGCCATGCAGGGGTAATAAAGTCCAACGATCAAACACATGATTCTGCTAGCAAATAATTAAAAGAAGCCCTGGCGTGGCTATATCTTCCCTATTTTGGTCCCTTTTAAAAGCAGACAGCAGAGACAACAGGACCAGTTCTTGCTATAATAACCCCAAAGAACATCCAAGGGATCAGATAAGGAACCTCTCATCTCCTGCATGGCCCCTAAACCAGACCACTGACCCCGCCACCTTTGGTCCTTCTAGACCTTTGACGTGCATAGACTGATCCAATAGTTCAGAATCCACAACTGATAAGGACTAACTGGGGAAAGGAAGAAAAAAAAATAATCCTACTGTGGTCTCAGATGTTCAGGACTCAAACAACGGGTCAAACCCAGATAAGACACTACAGCTTACATATGTGTTGGCTTGGTTTGACTCGTGATTGACTGACTATTTAGATTAAAACAATACTCAACATTGTCCAGATACTATACTTTCATGAATTGCATCTGCTTTCTTTTTTGTTTTTTTGCTGTTTGCTCTAGTCTAATCTGTCTCGCTGTGCCGGCGGAGGGCTTGATTTTTGCTTGATTTCGAACAATAGGAGGCGAAGCCTCAAAAAATCAAAAGTCATGAGATAAGAATCCAGACCTAGGAGAGTGCCTTAACCACAAGCTCTCCTACAAAGTGACCAATCGACTTACTCATCATTCCACGATCCAGACTCCAGCCTCCCCCCCCAGACATATGAGATCTATTCTCTGTGAGAGACCACTGTGTGAAACAAGCAAGTATTTCTACAAAACCTCCTCATCAATCTGTTTTGAAACCCTGGTGTTCTCACAATTTGTGACTTCAAGGGGGGCTGGGTAGTGGTGCCATTTGTTGAAAAATGCATGCTAAAGTGGCTTCATGGCAACCAAAACATGTTCTAAAGTGTCCTCCAGAAGCCAAAATGTGCTAAATTGTCTTTTTCCAAGCTAGAATGTGTGCTAAAGTGCCCTTTATGAGCCAAAACATGTGCTAAAGTGCCCTTTATGAGCCCAAATATGTGCTAAAGTGCCCTTTATGAGCCAAAACATGTGCTAAAGTGCCCTTTATGAGCCCAAATATGTGCTAAAGTGCCCTTTATGAGGCAAAGCATGTGCTAAATTGACCTCTAAGTGCAAAAATGTGTGTTAACGTGCACTGTATGAGCCAAAACATGTGCTAAAGTGCCCTCTTGAGAGCAAAACCTGTGTGCTAAATTGTCCTCTAGGAGCTAAAATGTGTGCTAAAGTGCCCTTTATGAGCCAAAGCATCTGCTAAATTGTCCTGAAAGTGCTAAAATGTGTGCTAAAGTGCCCTTTTTAAGCTAAAACATGTACTAAAGTGCCCTCTAGGAGCCATAACATGTGCTAAATTGTCCTCTAGGAGCTAAAATGTGTGCTAAAGTGCCCTTTATGAGGCAAAACATGTGCTAAGTGCCCTTTATGAGCCAAAACATGTGCTAAATCGTCCTCTAAGTGCTAAAATATGTGCTAAAGTGCCCTTTATGAGCCCAAATATCTGCTAAAGTGCCCTTTATGAGCCAAACGTGCTAAAGTGCCCCTTATGAGCTCAAATATGTGCTAAAGTTCCCCTTATGAGCCAAATAGTGCTAAAGTGCCCTTTATGAGCTAAAACATGTGCTAAATTGTCCTCAAAGTGTTAAAAGGTGTGCTAAAGTGCCCTTTATGAGTTAAAACATGTTCTAAAGTGCCCTTTATGAGCCCAAATATGTGCTAAAGTGCCCTCTTGAGAGCCAAAACATGTGCAAAATTGTCCTCTAGGAGTTGAAACGCATGCCAAAGTGCTATATGTGCCTTTTTTTCTCCTCTTCTTTTCCCCTGCCCTTAAAAAAGTCTGCGCACACCACTAAACCCTCAATTGGCAATTCAGAACTAAGCTGTTGTGCTTGTGTGATTTGATTCGCCGCTTCCCGGGTTACAGTCATCTCGACTGTTATCAGGTGTCTCTCACCGACGACACAATAGACAATGTGTGCAACTCACTTAAATCCCTGCTCTGATGGATATGTGATTGTGTTCCGTGTGCTATTGTGAGGCAGCCTGGGATCTTGCAGTATATTAAACGTACAGTGAACAAACAAAATCCATAATTGTTGTTACAATAGGAACACGTGCATCATGAAAACCAATCATTCACTAACCTTGTGTACCAGTTTCCTCTTGCATTGTTTAATACTTGCAGCCTCATTAGTAATAAATATGCATAGTCTAAAGTGAACTTGTTTCCTTGTGCTTGCATCCGAGTCACTTAACCATACGAGACCTATACCCTTGCAGAAACATAATTAAGATTAATAGCAATCATAATCGAATCAACCTCCCTTATGTGGCCAACAAGGCTACTTCCTTATTATTATTCATACCCATGTATGAGTTATATCACTGGATGAATAATTTCATATTTGTGTAGTGCAATATAATATTTCATTCACAATCCCCCCGCCCCAACGCTTAAAATGATGAAACCATTTGTGTAGACATTCCTACGCCATACGGAGGGATGAGATATCCATCCTCTTGAGACAAGCTCCACAACTACGAGACAGAGGATGAGTTGAGGCTCACTGTGATATTAAACGCAAAGAATTTAAAGAGCTCCACATTCGACGCCACCTCTGGAATATGCACAAAAGAAAAATCGAGGCTACTCCAGGTAAAACAAAAAAAACAAAAAAGTGTACTAGGGAATGTGAAAACAATAATGGGCTGACATGAAACATAATCCCCTCTGTCTGCGATTTTTATTGGCAGCCCCTCCACAGAACGGTGGCTCCCCCATTATGACTTAACACATCAAAATCGCGGCATAGCACACACAGAAAAGGCCACCTGATGATAAACACAGCGGACGGCGTCGGAGGCTTTATCTCGCCGGCTGCCTGGAGCTCGACACGGGTTCAATTTGGCCCCGCAACAATCGATTGTGTCCCTCCTTACCTCCGCCTCAGCTGCCGGAATAAAAAGCAGACCTTTCTTCTGTAAAGAGCAGGTCTCAGCTGGTGCGCCGTGTCAAGGAGAAGGAGAGGAAAACTAGGGGACTCCCAGACAGCTGAATCGCGTTTATTTATCTCGGCGGAGTATTGTAATCACGGCCACAGCGGCGGCACACGACTGTCATCGGCTTCATCGGCCGAGGCGATATATATATATATATATATATATATATATATAAATACACTGAGACACAAATAAACAGGTGGGTGTTAAATATGCTTCAAGCCGGTCAAGTCAAAGTCAAATTTGTCCTGACACTGCAGCATGTTAGACTAGGTAATGACATATATATATATATATATATATATATATATATATATATATATATATGTGTGTGTGTGTGTGTGTTTGTAGTGCTGATATGTGGAACTTTAGCAACACAACACTACTGATAATATCCTGCATTATAAACACAATGTGATAATGTTGTTATATGCCATATAATGTTATATACTAACATTGTAGATATAATGTTGGTATTTAACATTCTGCTTTAATTAAACATGTTTCTGTCAGTCGGCCAGTTCAATTAACCTGTTTAGGCTTTTAAAGTTAAAATGTTTTGTTCACTCACTATCAGGTGTTTTCATGCCTACAATAAGAAATTATTATGGTATTACTAGCAACAGGTTGTACACAAGAAATAACACAATTCTCTGTTAATTTATTAATCCACTGGTAATTGGCGTTTCTGTTGTGACTTCTATAAAGTATACAAGTATATTTTACTTAAATAGGACAAAAAAGAAAGTGACGCCATAACAGATTTGTTGTTTCATTAGAATGTGTAAAATAAACTGAGTGAAAACCAAAAATCACATCAACAAATGACTATGATAAAGAAAGCTCCTGGCAGGGCATGCTGGGAAATCTCTCTTTATACATATACACTTTATAGTTAAAGACTTTATTTTGTGTCCTATTTAGGTAAGCACTGAGGTGAAATACTCATTTTAAGTGAAACAATCTAGAAATCCCTTGTATTTGATAGGGGTATGAATAATTTTGTATATATATGAATTCACCACCATGCTGTCATGTGTCATTATTCGGTCACAGCCATATAACCCTCATATAAAGCAGGATTATTTCTGGAAAACAGCATTATTTGTGTTTTCCACTCTTCTTGTTTGCAGCACATAAATAGGGTTTTGGTGCGTGAATGAGCTGCCATCTTGGGGGTAAATTCTGTCCTTAAACACTGACACAATGGCCCCGGCTCCTCTTTCTGAAGAGCTTATAATGGTTTCCTGAGCTTAAAAAGGTTGACTCAGGAGTGATGCCGCTTTCATTACATGGGAGTAAAAACACCGCTATATGAGGGAGGGGTAATATGGAACACTGTCTTCATGACAATTATTAATACCCCCGTCCAATTTATCTGCAATATCAGCGCTCACTCCAATGAAGGTTGTCCCTCTGATCAGTATGCAGGTGACCTGGCTTCAAATCCTCAATTTCAGATGCAAATGCGGTGCAACTGATTTAAATACCATTTGAATATGGATCACACAGTGTGACTCCATATCACAGGAAAAAAAAAAAGAATAGAAAGGAGGTGGGAAATGCAAATCATCAACATGTAAGAGAAAGGTCATAGCGGGGACCTGTTAGATTTATTCTGGGAAATAAAGGGACTGGCTGCTAAATTAAAGTGATTCCGTAGGAAAAAAAAAAAAGCCCGAGGACAAAATTAGAAGAGATCACATCGCTGATTTACATCACAAAAGGGGAAACACAACAACAATATGGTTTGTGGGACACAAAGGAAGCGGGGTTGATGATGTGGAGATAGGTTTGGCCCCGGTGCACCTGTTTTATCCCGCGCTAGATGCCAAGATGAGAAACAAGGAGAAGAAGAAGAAGAGAGCTCCGGTTACTGTAAAAACTTCGCCTGAGTTTCCAGAACAGCTGACCCGTATCAACCGCAAACACTCGGGAGACGCAGCGTGAGGCGAGTGTTTGTGCGGAAACGGGTTTCTAACAACGGTTCAGCGCGGGAACAACAATGTGATTACTTTGAGGAAAAAACGCACCGGCGTATTATTTATTATTTCCTTCCAGCACTTACATTGGCAGGAAAAAACTACAAAACGAACAGACGCTTTGAGAAGAAATACCTGGACTGTTTTCACGATCGATACAGATAAGCATGGACGTCGTAGAAATGCCTATGTACTGCTATGCCTCTGCTCCCCGGGGGGTATGAATCACAAGCAATGGTGGAATCTTCGCACACAGTGGCATGCATTAACTGAAAGAAAAAAATAAAAGAGGTGGGGGGGCGGCACGGGGGGGGGGCTGTCCTCACCCCCCCAAGGGTGTAGTAAAACCGCAATGAAGCAGCCCTCAGGCCTCGCTTTTAAATTATATATCGATGACAGCCCATGATAAAAATGACCCAATTTAGTATCCAAAATCAATTCCAACAAGCCCCCCCCCAGAACAAAAGCCACCCCGGCTCCTTATGACAGCATTGGAGCAACAGACACGTTTCCTCTACAAAGAAAACACAAAAAAACAATGGTCAACAGAATGAAAGCGTGTGGGAGGAAATGGGGAGAAATAATGGCCACCCAGACAGTAAATGGACTGTGGTGTTCCTGGGTAAACAGCATGTGTTCATCCTGTTGAATTGTGTGCATTGGGGGGGGGGGGGTTGTCCTACATGATAAGAGCTCTAAACTCTGAAAAAAAAAAAAGAAAAGTCACTAGCCTCATCTAAATGTGTGCATGATTTTTTTTCATATACCGTATTTTCACGACTATAAGGCACACATAAAAGTCCTATTTTCATGGATTGTAGATAAAATAACGGGGATGTGCGTTATGCAGAACATCGTTGTTTTAACAACCTGAAAATGGTAAAGAGACACGCTGATAAAGCACAGTTTAAACTGAAGGAAATCAGCTACACAGCTGAGTTTAAGACATAAGACAGGTGGTACGAGTTGGAGGAAAGACTGGATCAGTGGATCACAGAGCAGAGACTGGATCAGTGGATCACAGAGCAGAGACTGGATCAGTGGATCACAGAGCAGAGACTGGATCAGTGGATCACTAAGCAAAGACCGGATCAGTGGATCACAGAGCAGAGACTGGATCAGTGGATCACAGAGCAAAGAACGAGTGGGAGAAGCATTCAGACGGTCGCCATTCGACTAAAAGCAGTAAAGCAGCAGAAGAAATGAAAATTGAACATTTCCATCTTGGTGCTTTCGTTTCGGTGCCATGTTTCCATCCAGACCAGGACAACGGTAGCGCAGCAACTTCCAGCGGATTATAACGAATCATTTAGAGGAAAGTGACTCTGATGGTGAAGAAAGTGAAGCTGGCATGTTTGATGGAGATTTAGCTGCTGTTGGAATCAGAAACAGAGGATGAGGACTTTGATGGTTTGATTGATGACATTACCCCGCTCTATTTTTAAATACACACACTTGTGTGCTTGTTTTATCCGTGTGTTTCACCATGCGCACAATGATTAAAAAATGTTAGTACTTCATAATCAATACTTAAATAAAGCACAACCAAACTCAGTTTAGCTCCTGCTCTATTTTTGTATATGAACCCTCCCCTATAGTTAGGTGCCTTATGTGTGTGTTAAATGCAGTAATGACTTATTTGCTTATTATTTATTTCAATAATAGTGTTATTGCACTGCAAACAAAAAAAATGGATTATAAAATGTCTTGTATTTGGTATAATCAGTCCAATATCGCCTGTAATTATCTTATTCCATTGGCAGATAATTTCAGTCTTTTTTTTGTTGTTAAAGAAGCTGTTGTTTTCTAAAAACAAGACCTAATTATTGACCTAAATCAGGAAAAAAAAATCTAAATATCTGCCAATGGAAACTCAATATTGGACAAATTGTACCAAAATACAATATATTTTCACTGTGTGTGTGTGTGTGTTTTTTTTGTAGTTTTACTTTCTCTTATCCGCTTCATATTAAATTGAGCTGCATGTGTCCCACAGACTAAACTGAGTCTGACACCCCTGACCAAGTTTATGTGATTTTTAGGTCACTTTTTTGTCTTTTTGCTTTTATTAAACAGGCGTCAGGCGGCGATAAAACGACAGGACGTGCACAGCAATGTTTGAGTAACAGCAGGGACGAGTCAGACGTTTTTTTTGTTTTATAAAATTCAGAAACAATTTCTGGAAAATGATTTTTTGTCCTTTGTGTTGTGACAAATGTGTGATTAAAAGGAGCACGTTTGAAGCTCAGGCTAGAAAGTAGCCCAGCAGGAATGTGATGAAGAGGAACGGGGGGGATAAAAGTCTCGTGGCGGCAAAAAGTGACGCCGGGTTCAACTTTTAATTGCTGTTGTTTTGCTGGAAACTCGTCTATCTGCACCCACGCTTCACATGAACGAGAACCTCTATCATCTGTTTTTTGTTGCACAGAGGTAGAGATTAACGCGGGTTAAAATTATGCTTTTTTCCCTTCCTTTTTTTTTATTTATATGGTAATTTGCGACACTTTGTTCTTGAGACATTCATTATTATTAGGCTATTACGAAATACCAATTGGATCATTAGATGAATGAATCGTCTCTTCGTTAGAACACATTTGGCTGCATGTGAAATTCAGCAAAAAGAAAAAAAAAGTAATTTCGGACAGTTCAAGAGTTTCTGTTTTTGTCTTCTTTTTTTTCCAATGAATTTTAATTAAGTCGGACAAAAAAACCCGATCAGTCATCCCTGGATTATAAAACACATTTTCCATTTCCCACTTCTGGAAGGATTTGACAAATAGAACAATATGCACGGCCTGTGGAGGAGAACTCAGAAGAGCCCTTTTTAAAGGGGGGGGGGGGTTATTTCTAAAACGGCTATTTAACCGCGTGGTGTGATACCTGCTTGGCAAGCTTATCCTTTTTAATATAGATCTCAGCACTGAACCATCACGCCAGCACGCAGCATAAACCCCGAGCAGGGTGGGCATATTGTACTGTAGATTACGCTCCTCTCACTCCGTCAATATTACAAATCCCTTGCACTTGTTATTGTAACGCCTCGGCGGGGCTTTATCTGGAGGGTGCAGGGATCTCCTCGGAGAGAGGAAAAAAAAAAAAAAAACTCAATTTCCTGCTCATTTGTACAGCGATCCTCATCATTATCTCACTTATCAGAAAGTCTGAAGTTCCCCTTAATGTTCAGGAACAGCTCACGGTTCAAGATACGCGGCAGATTACGACGCATTCGTCATCATATCGTGAACAGATGTGCGTGTCGTGATGATTTTAGAGGAGATGCACGCGCAAAGAAAGTGTGATTAACAGAGTGAAAACATGCATCAAGCACTAAATATCTGAAACATTTAGCTGCATGAATCATTCTGCTGTTTAGTTTAGTTTAGATTGAGATTACTTCACTGGCATCACTAATGCAGGCGTTAAAAATAAGTCTCAAAGTGACAAATGCTAATCATCCTAATATGGAATATGTTCACCACTAATGCCCAATGGTACATATATGTCAAAATACACATCTTTGGGAATAAAAAATATTATATATCTGAGGAAAAAAACTTTAGAAATGTGTTCTATGTGGCCCATGTGGTCTATGGTATAACCCACATAATTGTCCCTTAAAGATAAATGGGTTTGTACTCACTAACTTAAAAAAAATAAAATAAATAAAATGATGAATGAATTGCTTGTCTAATTTTTACATAAAACACGCTGCTTTTATAAATAAGTGGGAGTCACTTGTTTTTTTTTAAGGTGGAGCAGGACTCATTAAAACCACATGTGCACGGTGGGAGATATTAGCACAAACTACACATGTACAACAGTACGTAAAAATATGAATGAATAGCCGAGTGTCAGGAGGTTACGTTCTCTGAGAAAATAGACATAACAATACTTAAAAAAAGAAGTAGTTTTTTTTATGTGTCATAACATTTTTCTTTGATTATTTGTTGTATTAATCAATGGGAACAATAAAAACTGCATTTTCATCAGTTTTCTTCTTAAAGGTAAAAAAAAAAAGTGATTAAATACAATTTACATACATTAGGATGATTTTTATTATATCATTTACTTAATTATATTGTATATATTTTTATTATTTTATTTAACTTCTTTTCTTGCATTTCTCTGCTGTTGCTAATGCAATTTCCCCACTATGGGACAAATAAAGGATTAGCAAGAAATCTGTCAATCAATCAAACAACTGGCCAAATAGCGTGTCCTTTAATATTTATACTATGTCATTATATGAACATACACCTGTTTCTATGAAATCTAGAGCATTTTATCAATCAACTATTTTTTTTTAGGTTTTTATAGTGCAGGAAAACACATAGGTTTCTAGTAATCCACTTACCTAGCTAGTTACGACCATTTTATTAATGTGTCATAGCTCTAAAGCCCCAGAAAGTGAATATTTTACTTTTGTCTTTGATTATTTGCTGTATTAATCAATAAAAACTGACCGTATCTAAAAAAACAAAACATACATTTTCATCAGTTTTCTTTTTAAAGCTAAAGAAAATGTGATTCATTTTTTTTTTAAATTATTAATTGAAATAAATTTGCTAAAAACCCAATATATGGTGCAGCTATCTATTATATTGTATATTAAATTATTAATATATTTTATTTTCTTTATTTTCTCATGTTACTCTGCTGTTGCTAATGTGATTTCCCCACTGTCAATCAACTAACCAATTAACCAATCAACCAGCTGGCCAATCAGTGTGTCCTTTAATAATTATAGTATGTCATTATTGAAACAGGTCATCTGTATTAATTCTTAACAAACTTAACTTAACACAGCTCCGAAGCCCCAGAAAGTGAAATATTTAAAATTTGTCTTTGATTATTTGCTGTATGAATGAATAGAATCAATAAAAAATGACCATATCTAAAAAAATGCATTTCCATTAGTTTTCTGTTTAAAGCGAAAGAAGAATAAATATTTTTTAAATTATTAATTCAAATAAATTTGCTAAAAACCCAATATATGGTGCAGCTATCTATTATATCCTATATTAAACCTATTTTCTCACATTACTCTGCTGTTGCTAATGCAATGTCCCTACTGCTACCAATTAACCAATCAACCAATCAACCAATTAACCAATTAACCAATCAACCAATCAACCAATTAACCAATTAACCAATCAACCAATCAACCAACTGGCCAATCAGTGTGTCCTTTAATATTCATAGTATGTCATTATTGAAACAAGTCATCTGTAATAATTTTTAACAAACTTAACTTAACACATATTGGTATTATTTGGGGAAAATGTGACAATTACTTGAATGTGCAGAGGTAGAAGAGTTGTCGGGGGCGATTTAGTGCGGAAAAACACATAGGTTGCTAGTTATCCACTTACCTAGCCAGTTACAACCATTTAATTAATGTGTCATAGCTCCAAAGACACAGAAAGTGAAATATTTAACATTTTCTTTGATTATTTGCTGTATTAATCAATAAAAAGTGACTATATCTAAAAAAAAAAAAAGATATTAAATAAATTTGCTAAAAACCCAATATATGGTGCAGCTATCTATTATATTGTATATTAAATTATTTATATATTTTATTCATTTCCTTGCATTTCTCTGTTGTTGCTAATGCAACTTCCCCACTGTCAACCAATCAACCAATCAACCAATCAACCAGCTGGCCAATCAGTGTGTCCTTTAATATTCATAGTATGTCATTATTGAAACAGGTCATCTGTAATAATTCTTAACAAACTTAACTTAACATATATTGGTATTTTTCGGGGGAAAATGTGACCATTACTTGAATGTGCAGGTAGAAAAGTTGGTGGCGATATGTGCAGGAAAACACAGAAGTTGCATTAGAGATGGAGCTTTTTCTCCGACCCCCCCACAGGTTAGGAGCTCTGCCCTCATCGAGGGGGAAACGGTGGACGGTGACAGGCTGAATTTCTGGGCTGGCAAACAGCATTATTCTCATTCTTGTTCCTGTTGTCAGCTCCCATTGAAATCCAGTGTCACCGCCCGGAGGCCGGATGCTAAGCAGGGGGCCGCTGCCCCCCCCTCAGCCTCATGTCCGTCCATGTCCACGCTCGCACCGGCTGGTGATGTAAGAAACCAGAGGTGGAGGGAAAGAAGGAGAAAAATACAGGAAAAGTCTGGGAGTGAGAGCGGATAGTTGTTGTGGTCTCACCGTGAACTACTCATCCATTATGAAGTGTGTAAAGAAAAAAAAAAAAAAGCAGAGGGGGGGTGTAGGAAAAAAGAAAAGAGGAAAAAACTCTCCAGAGTTCATCACTCATCCCGGAGCTGGTGGAGCTGGACAGGTCTGTTTCCTGCTCCTAATATTCTCCCTGACAGACTGTCCATTCACAGCGGCCCGGCTGATCCGCTCCATCACTCTCCGGCTGCGGGATGAGTCCACCTTAAACAACCACTGATGAAATACTTCCCGCTTTCTTGTTTCTTCTTTTTTTTTTTTATCCGAGCGCTGCGACGCCGATAAGTCGACTAATGCTCGGGTGTTTTCTGACGCCCGTATTGACAGGCGCTGTAAAACATTCTGATATAAAGACGCTCCGCACCCAACGCACTGTGGGACAAAATAACGATAGCCATCATGTCGATGTATATGAGAATCAGTCCAGTCAGATCAAATTGAAAAACGTCATTTCTGATGTGTACTATTGCTACGATTTTTACCCAATAAATTAATCAAATTCTAACCAAAATTGTCTCATTCATTAAACATGCTGCTTTTTTAATAAGTGGGAGAGGGAAGCTTGTTTTTTAAGGTGGAACAGGACCAAACTAAACATGTACTATAGTACATCACAAATGAATAAATAGCCAGGTCTCAAGTTCCAACCATTTTATCAATGTGTCATAGCTCCAAAGCCTATTTTTTTGGGGGGGGGTTATTTGCTGTATTAATCAATAGAATCAATAAAAACTGACTACATCCAATGAATGCATTCTCATCAAAGTGGCTCTGTCATTGTTTGTGCATGACTGAGGCTCGTATTCAATAATACAAGCCATGGCCCTCCGCCTGCATTCATTCCTTTTGATGCATAAATGATAGGAAACGAGGGGGGGGGGGGGTCCCGATGAGAATTCGCTATAGTGACGAAGAGACGGAAGAGAGCAGACAGTCAAAAGTTTGCAGACCACAGTCATTAGGCCACGAAAGCACCAAATAATCCACACAAAAATGATTAAAACAGCGACACTCATATGTTATCATGCATCATACAGCACTGTTAGAATTAAATCATTAAAGCATCTATAATCTTCATTTATAGAATACTTATTGACTGTTATTTATACATGTATTTTAAATTCATAGATATTTATATGCTGATACTTTTAGAAAACTATCTGTAATGATGGGCTCACAATTTAGAATTTAGAGTAGATGCATGCACAAAAAAGTGTGTTTGACCAGACGTTTGCAGACAGAAAAAAGTGCATGAATCAATCTCCTGTTGAGTTTAGTTTAGATTTTTTTATTTAAATTAACATGTTTACTGTAGTACACATCAGGACTTAATTGATGTAAAACAAAGCGCAAAACTTTAAGAAATGTGAATAAAATATCTGATGTGAACTACAATATGCATTAAAAAAAATGCATAATGCAAATTATGAATGAATTGCTTTGCTCATTTTTTAAAAATTAGCAGAAGGGGAAAGTTGCAAGTGCCACAATTCTATGGAATAACCTGCTATATACACTACGATGGATTTATAATGTCTTATTTTTATTTATTATTATTTAATAATGAGCGTTAATGGTCCTCTTCAGAAAGCCACCGGCCCTCTAATGGACCCTACAATCCACAGAACTTTATTCCTCTCTTCCTTTTTGTTCTAAATCGTGTCATCCCAACAATGCGGAACGAAACAAACAATTGAGCAGTTGGTTCATTGCTAATGATGGAAACGCGTCTTCCTGATTTCCTTTTCAGTGGAAACTCATCTCTTCTGCAGGAAAAAACAAACAAACGAACAGTCTTGAATGACTCCCTCGTACTTGGGCATGACTGGAAAATTCTCTCGACCCCGCGGTTCCCCTCGCGAGTCCATTGAAGAAAAAAAAAAAGAGGAGAAGAGACAAACGATCCCTTCAGTGTTTTCCAGCCCGTCCAGAAGAAGCGTTTTGTCTACGCAACGCGGAGCCGAGGAGTTTTTAAATGGGAAACGGGCACTGCTTTATTATGCTGCAGAGCCTTGGAATGAATGTGGATAATAGATATATTCACAGCGGTATTAATATCCTCAAAGTTCATCTCCCCCCCCCTCACATTACCCCCCCCCATCTCTCTCATTCTCCATTTTCTCTCTCACAGGCTCCAAAGTACTTTGCCCTTGGCAACGCCTCGCGCTATATAGATTTATGAGAACATTTGTGTCATATTTCCTCTTTTTCCCGGATTGTCAAGACAGATTGTCAGTGCTCCGCTGATTGAGTGGAATCACCACACGGACTTAGTTCCCATTGTCAGGCCCCCGCATGGGCTATTCATCTCTGTGGGGGGGGGGGATAGGAATGGGGGTTAACAAGCCAAATTGGCCAATGACACTTCTCTCAAGGGGCTGTTGCTGCCATCATTAAGATGAGGTCAGGGGTGTGAAAATAGTGGATTACCACATTCTCAATACTGTATTTTCACGACTATAAGACACTGTACTAAAAGGCTCAGTCTCAGTTCTGTGTGTCATTACTGTATTTAACACACACATAAGGAACCTAACTATAGGGTTTATATACAGAAATAGAGCAGGAGCTAAACTGAGTTTGGTTGTGTTTTATTTAAGTATTAATTACAAAGTACTAACATGTTTTAATCATCACATGGTAAAACACACGGATAAAACAAGCACACAAGTGTGTGTATTTAAAAATAGAGCGGGGTAATGTCATCAATCAAACCATCAAAGTCCTCATCCTCTGTTTCTGATTCCAACAGCAGCTAAATCTCCATCAAACATGCCAGCTTCACTTCCTTCACCATCAGAGTCACTTTCTTCTAAATGATGCGTTATAATCCACTGGAAGTTGCTGCGCTACTGTAGTCCTGGTCTGGATGGAGAAACTGCACCAAAACAAAAGCACCAAGACGGAAATGTTCAATTTTCATTTCTTCTGCTGCTTTACTGCTTTTAGTCGAATGGTGACCGTCTGAATGCTTCTCCCACTTGTTCTTTGCTCTGTGATCCACTGATCCAGTCTTTGCTCTGTGATCCACTGATCCAGTCTCTGCTCTGTGATCCACTGATCCAGTCTTTGCTCTGTGATCCACTGATCCAGTCTCTGCTCTGTGATCCACTGATCCAGTCTCTGCTCTGTGATCCACTGATCCAGTCTCTGCTCTGTGATCCACTGATCCAGTCTCTGCTCTGTGATCCACTGATCCAGTCTTTCCTCCAACTCGTACCACCTGTCTTATGTCTTAAACTCAGCTGTGTAGCTGATTTCCTTCAGTTTAAACTGTGCTTTATCAGCGTGTCTCTTTACCATTTTCAGGTTGTTAAAACAACGATGTTCTGCATAACACACATCCCCGTTATTTTATCTACAATCCATGCCCACACTTCCCCCTACATACATACATAGGGAGCACCAACATTTTGAAGAAAATATAAGACTTTTATGTGCGCCTCATAGTCGTGAAAATACGGTAACGTTAACTATATAAAGTGCATGCGCTGTATGTTCAGTGACATATTGAGGTAAAGTTAGTTTTTGGGAATAAAATAGGAGATAAAGAAAGTATTAGATTGCAGTGGAACTTTTCTTTTCAGGTATTAAATCATGTGTAACGTATGTTTTTTTTTTTTTAAGTTAAACAGAATCCAGACCCTAAAAAGCAGATATACGAGTGACCTGTCTACCCGGTATATATCAAACCTGGCAACGGGCCATAACGGTGAAGAGAAAATATTACTAAAAAAATAATGTCGAGTTGTGTCCTTGGAAGAAAAAAAAAAGCCCAAAAAATAACACAGAGCAGTATTTTCTTCACTTTTAGTGACCTCAGGGCAAAAAAAAAAAAAAAAACTTTCTTTGGTTTGCTTCTCTTTCTAGAGAATACATTTCTTCTTTGTTGGAGAATAAAGAGTTAAATATAAAATAAATGACATATTTCCTTGATGTACCTGTACATCTGTATGGATGCGAATCAGCATCACCTCATGAGACAGAAATAAACGCTGGTATCGAACTAGAAAGCACTCAGACTCTTACTTTCACCACTATATTATGAAGCTATTTTTTTTCAACTAATAGAACATTTGTTATTACAAAGATCTTAACAGCATTCTGACAATAATGTCCTGATAGATTTCTATAGGATCCATAAGCAGAACTTAATGTGCTATTAGGTGAGTGATGCAACTGAAGTAATTCACAACATTTGTACTGTATTCTAATGTATTTGATCAGGACCAACTTTATTTTCCGACTATAGATTTTTAGCAAAACCAACGAGGACGGCTTGATTGCCTGCTAATTGTCTCAGAGAAGTAAAGGTCACACCTAATGAGCAGGTATTCTTTCTAAATTTTTTTTTGCGATTTTATGACTCAAAGGGACTTTTAAGGCATTCTTTAGATCCACTGTATGCGGCGGGAAACCATTAGCGACATTAAACTGATGGAACATTAATTAAAATAACGCCTACGCTTAATTAAAGTTAGTGTTTCTACAATACCGCTGTCTTTCTGTTTTAAAATTGCATTCACAGTGATTTAGTACCTGGAGAAAGAAAGTAAGCATGAGTTAAAATGAGCTATTTAAATACGGCCAAACAGTGAAGTGAAATAAAATGATCTTGTGCACACATTTAACACATTAATTGACCCAAATATGAATCTCATTTGGATGTAAGAATAATCCCAGCAAGCTGAAAGTTTGATGAATACCTCAAACGCGCAGAACTTCTACGACACGATGAATTCATGTTCGTATTTAATTAAAGTTGTGTCCACAATTTATGGAAAAATAAATAAATAAATGAAAAAAATGCATGACCCTTCCTTTTGTTCAGGTCCTATCTGGAACATCTCCTTACATAATCCTGTGATTTTTTAATTAAAATTGACCTTGATAGAGGAAGGCTTTGATAATAGCCGGATCCTCGGGGAGAGAGAGAGAGCAACGTATTTCCTGCAGGGACGTGTCTATGTGCTGGACTTTAGTCGTAGTTACTGTTAACCCTCAGATCCGTTAAACTCTCCACAGATCCAATGATCTCTGATGTAACCGCATGCAATCTTCTGTTTGGGAGCAACTGGTTTAAGGGTTTAAGAATGGGGAAAAAAGAGGGGTCCCTCATGAGTATTCATATGAATGTAACGTATACATTTTCCGTATCAGACTTAATGGAATCCCGTAAATTATGTAGTAGGAACACAACTTCTCTTGATCTCCATCAACAAGAATAAAACAAACCTTTAATCTGAGCATTAAAAGGCCTGATGTGTTTTACAAGCCTCCTACTTTGGATTTTTTAATTCTAAAGGGAATAAAACGCCATTTTTTTTTTTTAAATCAACTCACGACGGTGAAAAAAAAAATGTTGTTTCTTAAGCCAATCAAGCATCGGGAGAAAATACGATTTTTTTTCTTTTTCAATGGGAGAAATAATCTCGGGGGCCTGATTGCGCCCGTCAACGCCGTCGTATTAATTGAAACAACTGGCGGCGCGCGGACAATCAACAATCAGAAATCACACGTCGTGGGCGACAGACTTCACACACACCTTCATTCAAATGTGAGGTTTTATTTTGACAAATAACACAACAACAGGCGACCTTTCTGTTCCTGCAGCAAGCAGAACATGAGCGGATTGCTCTCCTCTGTTCACTATGTTACACATTTAGTTGATGCGCTAAGGTGATTTTGCATATTAGTGCGTTGTCCTCTTTATATGTTTTATTATGGACGCCACGGTGATGTCAAAATCCCCCAAAAATTGAAAATGCATGCACAGAAATGTGGTTTGATTGGGTAAAAACATCCTAAAAGTCACGAGTGGGAGGATGTTGGCTCCATTAGAAACTAAAGTGGTAAAAGACACGTGTTGACCATGTTTATTCCATCATACATTATTATTATTTATTTATGTTTTAACTGGGGTGTGCAGTGAATTAAGGTGAAAAAAGGCAGCTTTGTTTAGTTTTATTTAGTCAATTTAGCCGACAGGAGACCAGAAGGCCTGTAAGGGATCTGGAGATCCTGGTGAATAATTCAGCCATGCTCCATTATTAATCGAGGCAGTAAAAGCTTTTCCATAGACATGGACTGGACCAGCACAAGGTTCCTGGTCACTGTGTTCAGTCCTGATCTGCCTCCGAGTAAATCTGATAAAATGGATATACACGGCATAAAACATGAGTTCAGCGAGAAAGTCGTGCCTTAACGGTACAAAAAAAAAAAAAAGGTGGAATGTATTATTAAATTACATGATGCTGAGAGTTTTAGCAGTAAACACAAAATACAGATGATGTGTGCATGAGTTTTTCAGATATATTCAGTCATAAATGTAAATTATTATGGAATTTATCCTCTTGAATGTTTGTTCTACTTTGCACAGCAAACTTTGATGAGGCTAAATCCTGCTTGCACTAGATTATCATTGATTAAACGACACTCATCACAATACCGTAATTTACCAACAAATTATGCATATCATTTTGTCAGGTTCATTTATAATAGTGCAAAAATCTTGCTCAACAAATGTGTAAAAAACATGCTAATATCCTCAAATTCTTGTATTGACTACCATGTAACTTACATTCATCTAAAGTCAGATTACAGTACTGTGGTCAAACATCTCACAGCTGCATCTCTTGAGTTTTTCTCTGCATATTTAACACAGAAAGTTTCAATTCCATGTCATACTTTTTATTCATTTTTTGTGAACAATGAATAATTAATATTACCAGAGACCGGAGTTCTTTGCTTCCTTCTTGATTATTTCATTGACTTATTTATTGGTGGGTATTTATCGAAATATACACCTAATATTAGGTCATTTACGGTAAATGATAATGAAGGTCTATATTGTTTATAACAAATCTGGATCGTGACAATCCTTCGAGATTAAGGAACAAATCTGACTGTCAGCCCAGCATTTGTTATTGATCCATGTGATAATTGAGACATATCAATAATCATAATCACATCAGTGATCATTAGGTGATCCTAGCACACCTGTAGGAGTGTGAAAGGGAAATATCCTCCACTGTTACGTAATCATGTTAAAAACCCGACGATCAATTAAACAAGAGAAGCCCGCTGCGCTCGGAAT
>JAYKQN010000004.1:28822500-28825000 GCA_036785175.1 Eupleurogrammus muticus | reverse complement strand
TTATTAGGAGCCTGACACAGACACAGAGAGACGTCCACCCGTCGCTACTGGAGGTCGCCTGCACGCCTCTTATTTGTTAGTTTTGCAGCTGGAATTACAGTTTTGATGACTTGATGTCCTGCACATTTTTATTTTACTGGGCATGAGGTGACTCCACATCCATGCATTTACAGGACAAATTCCCAGATGTGTGTTTTTGTATATTTTCGTTTTTCCCTAACAACACTACAATATGTGGTCCTCCGTGCATGAATTTCCATCGCCCCCCCTCCTGTGATGAGTCATTTATGGAGTTATTTGTTCATTTTCTGCATAGATATTGGTGGGTAATACACACGCCGCTCCTCTATACGCGCGATGCATTGGGATATATATCGAGCTAACTAGTGGAGGGATTTGGAATACGGCTTCCTCTGGGTATTTTTTACATTATGAGAGATTGAAATGGTATTTCTCCTGTAATGAAGCATCATTGTTTCATCTGCTTCAAAATGAGCGGATTTATCTGAAGGAGCAGCATTTACACACAGTGTGCAGGGGCACCTGTAAAAAGGCAGCTAGTGTAAAACACCAACTATACACATATACATATACAGGTATATGTATATGTATACATGAATACATATATACAGGTATCTACACATATACATATATATATATATATATATATATATATACATTTTATAGAGACTCTTAAACTGAAGGTCGCCCCAGACCTCAGAGCATTCCGAAGCTTAGGAACTCCGATAAAAAGGCCTTTTCGAGCTGGGATGGAAGGACTGCATCGTCCCTGGACTTCTGACACAGCACAGACCCCCCACGAAGCATCGAACCTGCGTGTCTGAAAGTCCCCATGTCAAATTTGTGTAAAGATCTGCACCTCGGACTCACACAGGCTTTTTTTTTTTTTCTTTATCTCCAAGGAGGTGGAAGGAGGAGACGTCATCAACCTCCTCCTCCTCCCTGATGAGCCCATTAGCTACTCTAGACCTGCCACCCAAGGGGCCATTTACTTGATTGACTAAAGTGAGGAAGCAGACCCCCCCCTCCTCCGTGTCCATCAATAATAGCCCAATCAGCCCCCCGAGGCGTCGCCGGGGCTTTAAACGCCGAAACACTGATTCGGTTGGGCCTGCGGGAATACCAACGGCACACTGGATGCACCACGCCACTAAAAAACAAATAAATAAATTAGAAAAAATACACTTTTTACAGCATTGGCCGACATATGCGTGTTTGGTGTTTAGACCCCCCCCCCAGCAGTTACAACTCAGTTTGATATTAATACTCACACACACACACACACACACATGCACACAAATTGGTCATTTCTTATTTTAACATGAAAAAAAAAAAAAATCCAAATTGCTCATTGACCTACATATTTTAATAGTTTCCATTCATCAAAACGCAAATTGAGGTTTAAAGGCTAAAGTCTTATTTCGTTAAGATTTATTTATTTATTTATTTTTTACATTTTTATTTTCATGATGTATACAGATACCGTTCTTTCTGGGGAATACAGATGTAGATCAGTGTGTGGGTTCAGTAGTTCCACAGTGGAGGCGCACAGATATTATTTATTTGTCACTACACGTATTTATCATTGATATTCAAGCCTGTATTGATAACATCTGCTGGTAAAATCAGTATTTTTTTTTCTAATATAAAGCAGAGCTCTGCCTGGCTGTGCTGGCCACAGACAGAACGGGTGAAAAACTGAGCTTCGCTTTTTCAAGATTTGGCCTAAAAATGTCAATAATGAAAAAAAAAAAAAGAAAAACACTGCACTGCAGCTGTATTTTCCAGCTGAAACTAGAAAATGTTTCACGTTCCTTAGCACAACTTCATGCTTTTACAGTCACATACTGTGGCTCTGCCTCTGGTTTACATGCAATTGTAAATCAAGCATAAATCCTTATTTTCAACATGATGTCACTGATTCTTCCTCTATTTATATAATATTTGTCCTGTTTATTATATGTTGAGTCTTCACCTGAACATGGACGCGTGTCTCCCTGTGCTTCACGTCTCATCACGTTTCTGTTTGTTGTATTTAAGACGTGTTTTTCCACGTGAAGTCCTTCGAGGACCTGCTTCATAAACTACACACGATATGTGTTTTTTTATCCACAAACAAAGCACGACCCTCTGTTGCATGTTATTACACCAAAATACACAGTGAAGCAGTGCTTTTATTGTAAAATTTGTCCTGTAGTTCACAGGATTTAGAAAAACTAAAAATAATCCTGACATTCAGAATCGTCATGTAAATGTCAATGTTAGGGCCTTAATGTACATTATTATTATCCACATGTTGATTATCATATAAATATACTTTGAACTTGCAAGAATTTTATTATTTAATAAGAGAACCACATGTAATGTATTGTTGAATCCGTTTATCTATCATCGACCTTTGTTGAAACTGCATCTGTGATCCATTAGTCTTCCCTGAGCTTGTGTGATTTGTGGTAATTAAGCAGAAGAGAGAAAGATG
>JAYKQN010000004.1:28815000-28817500 GCA_036785175.1 Eupleurogrammus muticus | reverse complement strand
TGCTCCGTAGCCCTTTCCAGCCTTGTGGAGGTGTACAATTTTCTCTCTTGTGTCGTTGGACAGCTCTTTGGTCTTCGCCATGTTACCAGTTAAAGTCTTGCTGATTGTATGGGGTGGACAGGTGTCTTTATGCAGCTAACCACTTCAAACAGGTGCATCTGATTAAGGATGATACATGGATGCAGGTGGACTTCTATTGGGCGGACTAACAGGTCCTTCAGGGTCAGAATTCTAGATGACACACAGGTGTTCAAATACTTATTTGCAGCTGTATCACACAAATAAATCATTAAAAAATCATGCATTGTGATTTCTGGATTTTTCTTTTTAGTTTATCTCTCTCACAGTGGACATGCACCTACGATGAAAATTTCAGACCCCTCCATGATTTCTAAGTGGGAGAAATAGCAAAATAGCAGGGTGTTCAAATACTTATTTTCTTCAGTATATATATTAAATGTGTGTGTGTGTGTGTGTGTGTGTGTGTGTGGTAGTGTGAATAAATAAGGTCAGGGATTCACCGCCGGCCCTTTAGCGCGACAGCGGTGGCCGTTAGCCAATTAGCACACACGCATGTCTGCGGCCTTCAGGTAGCTGACCTTCTGCTGCATAATCACCTGAAAAAAAACAAAACGCATGCAACGCTTCCTCTGTTAAACCCTTACATCGTAGAAGCAGAAAACAAACGGTAGAAGATTGAGGGAGATTAAAAAGGGGGGGGGTGGTTTCTGTAAATGTTAATTGTTTGAGTGAAGTTCAGCCGAGTTAATAAAAGTGACCGCGGCGACGTCCTTTTTATCTCTGATTCTTTTATCCAGTTCTCGCGAAGCTTCCTTCCTCATTAGCTCCCTCATGTCTATATTCAGCGGGAGCAGGCTGGTGCGGGGCCACGAGTCCAGATGGGAACCCCCCCCTGACCAGACAGCGGTACCGAGCCACGGGCCGACCCCCCCCCCCCAGCATGGCCGCCCACTAATGATGACATCTCTGTCCTTTCCCCCCCGGGGGGGATTCAGCTGGGTGAAAACAAGGCCTGGCATTCCCCGTTTTATTTGGGGAGGAAGCCATTATATCACATGTTGCTGCAGCTCCAATTAGAAGGAAATCTGCAGGAGAAATAAAAATAAAGAAGGCTTTTGATCGTATCGGCAGAAGGAGAAAGGAACGCTGCTGATTTACAATAAAAGCACATTTGTGTAATTGGAATTAAGCGAGGATTATATAATCGGAGATAAATGACTGATTTGAGAGCGACAGAATTATTCACGCGTGACGTTTGATGGAGGGAGTCCTCCCGACGTTACGAGATAAAAACAACATACTTTTCCACCATTCCTCAGGAGATGTTTGTAATTGCATTAGAGCGGATTTAAGATTTCTACAGTTGGATACGACCCCACGCGGAGAAAAAGGCGAGGCGACGGAGGAGCTTCGTTTGTCTGTCGTCTTGTTAATTATTAGGAACCCCGCCGAGGACGATTGACACGAAGGCGACGCCATATGCGCGGCGGCGGCGGCAACGGCGGCGGGGAGCCCGGGTGGTGACGCAGGGCCAGACTGTGCACCGCGGGCCTCCAGACACACGCCATGGCGGCGGGAGGGGGGGATTACGGCGAGCAGCGACGACGTATCAGCACAGACGCCAAGACTTAGAAATCCACTGACAAAAAGAAAAAGAAAAAGACGCTTCGGTTACAACCCTGCTAAGTATCTCCCTGTCAAAGAATAAAATAAGAGCAGGTTGAAGGCTGTGTGTGCACGCTGGTACGTTTCCCGTATAAAAAAGTGCTTAATCTTTGTGACATCACATCTGCTGCAGATGCATGAGGAATTAATACAAAGCTGACTGTATTCATACAATGTGGTGATAAAGTTAAGGCAACAAGCCAAAGCTAGGGCCATAAATTAAAGTATAAGACTCTATTCATATTATATTAATATATATTAATAATGCTAATATCATGTTATGTCAGCACCATAATTTATGTTCTAATACGCGTCTACTCCAATGTCTATGTTTTACTGTCCATGGTTTATCTGAAGTATGTCTGCAGGGGAAAAAGAAAGAAATGAAATTTCAATTATTTGATGTTCATTTCATCTGAGGAAATTGACAAACTTGACATGAAACAGCTTCCTGTGGACAAAGTGGTGCAGACCAGAACATAGGTTGATCATCATTTATTGATTATGGTTCAGTAGCACTAAGAACTTGTAGGTGTGTGTGGTGTTTTTTCATCATGACTTTCTTCATATCAAGTTTCAGTGCAAGAAAAACAACATTCACAAGCTTCATAGAAACTTAGAAAACTAATGGAATGAAAACTAAAGTCACAAAATGTCATCCAAATGACAACAGGAGTTATTACAACTGGAAACTTAAAATATACATGTGTACCTACAAAACCTGGGTTAGGCAACTGAAATAAATAAATAAATAGCGTTTTTAATCAATAACAATAGATAATTCTACATCAACGTGTTGTATATAAGTGTTTAT
>JAYKQN010000004.1:28787500-28810000 GCA_036785175.1 Eupleurogrammus muticus | reverse complement strand
GCTTTGCAAACTTCTATCGACGGTTCATCCGTAATTACAGCTCCGTAGCTGCCCCTCTCACCGCCCTGACCAGCAATAAACAGCCCTTCACCTGGACCCCAGCAGCTGACAAAGCATTCAGTATCCTCAAGGCTCGGTTCTCCAGGGCCCCCATCCTCCAGATGCCAGATGCAGATCGACAATTCATTGTGGAAGTGGACGCTTCTGATGTGGGAGTGGGGGCCGTGCTCTCACAACGAGCTGCAGAGGACAACAAACTCCACCCATGTGCATTCTTCTCCCGTCGCTTATCCCCATCAGAATGCAACTACGACATAGGGGACCGTGAGCTGCTCGCTGTCAAGCTGGCCTTGGAGGAATGGCGTCACTGGCTGGAGGGGTCCACCGTCCCGTTCTTGGTTTGGACGGATCACAAGAACCTGGAGTATATCCGCTCTGCCAAACGTCTGAACCCGAGACAGTCCCGCTGGGCCCTATTCTTCACCAGATTCAATTTCACCCTGTCATACCGTCCAGGATCACGTAACATCAAACCAGACTCACTCTCCCGCCAGTTCCAGAAGGAGGATGCCCCTTCCCAGAACCCTGCACCCATTCTGCCCAGTCCCTGCGTCGTAGGTGTCCTGACTTGGGAGATTGAGAGACAAGTGCGGGATGCTCTCCATGACCAACCTGGCCCCAGTGCTTGCCCTGCTGACCGTCTCTTCGTTCCTGAACACCTGAGGTCTAAGGTCATACAATGGGGACACGACTCCCGTCTGGCTTGCCACCCTGGATCCACTCGCACCTGCCATCTGCTTTCTCAGCGATTCTGGTGGCCATCACTGAGGAGGGATGTGCGAGACTTTGTCCTTGCCTGTCCAATCTGTAACCAACACAAATCATCTAACCAGCCACCTGCCGGATTACTCCAACCTCTGCCCGTACCAACACGGCCCTGGTCCCACATTTCCATGGATTTTGTCACAGGACTGCCCCAGTCCAATGGCATGACTGTAATCCTCACCATTGTGGACCGTTTTAGCAAGATGGCACACTTTGTTCCCCTTCCAAAGCTGCCATCTGCCAAGGAAACTGCCCAGCTGGTCTTGGAGCATGTTTTTAGAATACATGGACTACCCAGAGATGTCGTCTCGGACCGGGGCTCGCAGTTCACCTCCACTTTCTGGAAGGAATTCTGCCATCTGCTGGGGGCCACGGTCAGTCTAAGTTCTGGTTTCCACCCCCAATCCAACGGCCAGTCAGAGAGAGCAAATCAGGAGCTGGAGAAGGCACTCCGATGCATGGCATCTCGTAATCCTCCCACCTGGTCCCAGCAACTGCTATGGGTGGAATATGCCCACAACTCCTTGACCTGCTCTGCCACCGGTATGTCACCCTTCCAGTGTGTCTACGGCTACCAACCACCCCTATTCAACAGCCAGGAAGGAGAAGTCACTTGTCCATCTGCCCTTGCCTACGCCCGCCGATGCCGCCGCACCTGGGCCCAGGCCCGTGCCACACTCCTCAAATCCATCTCCAGCTACACCACTGGAGCCAACCGTCACAGGACTCCTGCACCCACTTACCGTGTTGGACAAAAGGTATGGCTGTCGACAAAGGATCTACCACTGCGGGTGGAATCACGAAAGCTGGCACCTCGCTTCCTCGGCCCATTCCCCATTCAGAGGGTAATCAGCCCAACTGCTGTTCGGCTCCTTCTGCCCAGGTCCATGAGGGTCCATCCCACGTTCCATGTCTCAAAGATTAAACCGGTTCATGAGAGCCCGCTGGTTCCAGCCACACCCCCCCCGCCTCCTCCACGCCTCATTGAGGGTGGCCCAGTCTACACCGTCCGGCGCCTGCTCCGATCCAGACGTAGAGGTAGAGGCATCCAATACCTTGTCGACTGGGAAGGGTATGGTCCCGAGGAGAGAACCTGGGTGCCTGCCAGCCGGATCTTGGATCGGACCCTCATCGCTGACTTCCACCGGCAGCATCCAGACCAACCAGCCATTCGTCGGGGTCGTCCTAAAGGACCCCGTCGTTCCACCCACCCAGTTTCTGACCCTGCACCTGGCCTGGCCCCTGTCCCGGGACCCGTCCTGACCCCTGCTGGGGGGCTCTCTAAGGATGAGGCCATGGACTCCGACTGCTCTGAGGAGTTCTGACCCTCCGCCGGCTCCCCCTCCGCCCTCCCAGTCTTGGCGGTGTTTCTTTGGGACTTCTGGGGCCGTCCCTTGAGGGGGGGGTTCTGTCGTGAGCTCCCTCTCCCTCTGCCTGGTAGGAGCACTAATTATCTGCCGATTACTCTCACCTGTTCTCTCTGCCACTCCCTCGTTAACCAGCCAGCTGCTCCTCATTTCCTGGTAACCATGCCTTGTATAAAGAGTCCTGTTTCCCAGCACACATCGTCAGATCGTCTGCTAAGCCCGCGCCTGTCCTGCCTGTTACCTGCTACTATTCTGACTCCTACCTGCGATCCCGGACCTGCCCGACCACCCTCTGCTCTACAATCCCGGTAACTTGACCTGCCTTCTGCCTTTTTGACCACGATACTGCCTTGCCCTTGTCGGTACTTTTGCCCTGCCACTCCTCTCCTGCTGTGTGTGTGTGTGTTCCCCCAGGACTTCCAGCCCCTTTGGCGAGAGAGCCTGGACCCTCAACCCCCGTCTACACTCTACGCCTCTCAGCCGCTGGGACACACACACACGAAGACTCACGCCCATTCCCCAACCCCTTTCAATAAACTGTTCAAACGTATTGCTCCTGTGGTCCTCGTCTGTCCAGATCCCTGACAATATATATATATATATATACACATACATATGTGTGTGTGTCCTGAGCGATATAAATATTCCGGAATGTAGATAGCAATGTTTTTTTTGTGGAGCAGTACATTTATGCAATATCTGCCAAACATATGTTACAACCTGGAGAGACGTAGTTTGGAGCAGAGAGAAGCATAAAAAGATAAGATAAGATAACCAATAAAGCGTCCTGATATAGTCTGAGACGTGTCGATCAATACCACTCTTCTCTGGAGCAGAACAAGCTGATGTCTAAAACATTATATAAGTAAAGTGAGTTCATCTCTCAGCGCGATTCATGTCGCCAGATGTGATTTCCCCCTTTTTGATAGATTTTTTTCCCCAATTCCAGCCGCCCATGCTTTCTTTTTGTGATGGGGGTGTGTGAGGTGACCCCCACCCCCAGCGGGCCTCCTACCTGGCTCATGGCGAATCGTTGAAGTTTTTGGCTGGAATCGATAGGAGGAATAATAGATTCTACGAGCTTTCCTCCTCAAAACTGGTGCACGCCAGTTACAAAAAAAAGAAAAAGACGACATTATGTGCAATTTCAAAAGTTGTTCTTTTATATTTTTTTTTGCCCAAACTTTGCTTAAAGTCAAACAATAAGTAACTTTTCCACAATAGTTTTTTTTTTCCTTCCATTGCAAACAAAACGTTACTATCACACAACTGGAAACCGAATACGTGGAACAAACACTATCGAGCCATGTTTACAGAAACAGGGGTTTGACGCACAATGCTCGGGAATCGTTTCTCTGAAATAGGCCCGTTTTACCAAAAAAAAAAACTTTAAGGAAAAACTCGCAAACGGTACGCATGACGCTGAAATCCTAACTCATGAACGCCGATCGATAAAAAAAAGGTGCTGAGGAACAGAACAACGCGACGCGTCTCGGGTAAATATGTCAGACAATGAGCCGCTGCTGCTGCTGTTGTTGTTGACAAAACCACACAAACACCTCCGATCCCGCGACGCTGACATACTGACAGGCAACAAATGGAGTGTGACAGATTCTAAAAAATCGCATTAAACTAAATGAGAAATGCATTCTGAGAGCAGCAGAGAGATAGGGAGGCAGGTTGAGAGGGTGAGGGATTAATTTGAGGGTTGGGGCTGTAAAACCTGACAGACTTACTGTGACATTAAATGTGTCTTTTAGAAGGAAATATGGAGATTTCTTTTTTTTTTTTTTTTTTTTTTTTACGTGCACACCTGAGCACTCGCATTTGCCATAGAAGGTGTGAAGCAGGATTAAAGTGCTGCTGGGAATTAACAAGGAGCACAGAGAGCATGCAGAAATAATAAATGAAAAAAAAGAGATGAAGAGATATGATTCGGTAAAGGGAGAGGCGGGATTAGAGACGAGCGGCAGTAAACACAAACAAATAAACAAATCCACTCTCACACACACACACACACACACACACACACACACACGCATGTGGATCTTTAATGCACAATCACCGTGATCAAATTATTGGTATGTATTTCATGAAAACTGAGCGATATGCACGACACACGGTAATAAAATTATCTCTAGTTTGTGAATATTCTTCTTCTTCTTTTTCTTTTACTCGTAGGGTCAGGCTGACGTACAGCGCCGCTGTCAATCAAGTGGAGGAGGAGGAGGAGGTGGGGGCCGGCGTGCACGACGGTGATATAAATGAGGAGTGTGCGGCGTGAGTGATGTGCCATCTGTCACCAGGAAAAAAAGACAAAAAAAAACGACATTTCTACTTCGTTCAACCTAGAGGAGCTGCTGTTGTGTGTATGGATTTCCCCTATGTAAGTACGTGTGTGTGTGTGTGTGTTTTGAATCTATTTTCAACCTGAGGACGGCAGCACCTGGTCTGGAGGATCAGCAATGATCAGTGGGAAAAGTCCAAAAAAATAAAAACCGGAAATCACAGATTAGACCCTCACATCATACAAGAAAAAAACATAAAATAAACCTCTAACAGGGAAAAATGCATGTTTGACACCCCTGGTTTTGAGCTTTTTTGTCATGCTTTGTGTTTAATTTCCTGCAGAATTCTAATTAAAAACTGCATTTTTGCCATTTTTTTTTTCTCAATTCCATTCTGCAACATAGAATAAACCGAGGCTGGAAGTGAAAATGTTTATTATATCAACACAAGTGCGCGCAGAACAAAAGATATGCCCAGGATATGCTGTAAGAAATAATATGTGGGTAGAGAGGTGAGTTTCTTCTGTTTCCAAGTTCACCATTTTTTTTTCCAGTTTATTAGGTGCATTAATGTAGTATAAAATATCAGACCTGTGACACATCCAACCCACATGAAGTTCACTTTTTCACTCTTTTTTTATTTAATCTGTCCTGGAGGGGGTTTAAAGACAGAAGTGATTCACTTTCTAATATCTAGTCTTACCGTAATTCATATAAACCAGGATGGACAAATATTAGAAACATGACTCAGTGCATTTGAATTTAATTCAACAGCACCACAAACTTTTTTTTTTACTACACTTCAATAGTTTTATCCACCACAAAACTACGGTGAATATTAAGCGAGCAAATGTACATCACTGCGTGTCGTATATCGGAAATAAAAAATGCAAAAGGTCAGGAAGGTTGATTGTATTTTACAATGGGAGTAGGTACATCATAACATGTGGTTCATGTCACGCTGCAGAAAGAACAGAAGTTGCTGCAACATATCTTATTATACAATTTATACAAGTTTCTTCAGGCTTAAAACTTCTCCCCCTATAACATTTAAGCTGACAGAGCTTCTCTGTGTGTGAGGGATCATTGAAGATCTTCAGACATATGTCTGTGTATTTGTCATCATATGTTTTGTTTTTTCCCCCCACCAAAATCAGCATACCGTATTTTCAGGACCATAAGGCACCGTACTAAAAGGCTCAGTCTCAGTTCTGTGTGTCATTACTGTATTTAACACACACACATAAGGCACCTAACTATAGGGGAGGGTTTATATACAGAAATAGAGCAGGAGCTAAACTAAGTTTGGTTGTGTTTTATTTAGGTATTGATTACAAAGTACTAACATTTTTTAATCATCATGGTAAAACACACGGATAAAACAAGCACACAAGTGTGTGTGTTTAAAAATAGAGCGGGGTAATGTCATCAATCAAATTATCAAAGTCCTCATCCTCTGTTTCTGATTCCAACAGCAGCTAAATCTCCATCAAACATGCCAGCTTCACTTTCTTCACCATCAGAGTCACTGCTGGAAGTTGCTGTGCTACCGTAGTCCTGGTCCAGATGGAGAAATGGCACCGAAACGAAAGCACCAAGACGGAAGTGTTCATTTTTCATTTCTTCTGCTGCTTTACTGCTTTTAGTCAAATGGTGACCATCGAAACGCTTCTCCCACTCGTTCTTTGCTCTGAGATCCACTGATCCAGTCTTTGCTCTGTGATCCACTGATCCAGTCTCTGCTCTGTGATCCACTGATCCAGTCTTTGCTCTGTGATCCACTGATCCAGTCTCTGCTCTGTGATCCACTGATCCAGTCTCTGCTCTGTGATCCACTGATCCAGTCTTTGCTCTGTAATCCACTGATCCAGTCTTTGCTCTGTGATCCACTGATCCAGTCTTTGCTCTGTGATCCACTGATCCAGTCTTTGCTCTGTGATCCACTGATCCAGTCTTTACTCTGTGATCCACTGATCCAGTCTCTGCTCTGTGATCCACTGATCCAGTCTTTCCTCCAACTCGTACCACCTGTCTTATGTCCTAAACTCAGCTGTGTAGCTGATTTCCTTCAGTTTAAACTGTGCTTTATCAGCGTGAGGGGCAGATAGGGCGCACCACACATTTTAAAGAAAAACTAAGACTTTAATGTGCACCTTATAGTCGTGACAATACGGTAATGTATTTCACATCTCATTGTTAAATTAGCATTTAATGCAGAACCATGCACCAAAATAAGCCACAATTAAGCCCAGCCCAAGGAGGGGGGTCCTAATCCAAACAGCCCAATGCACAACCGTACTTATCGCCTTGCCCCACATGTACACTTTTATTTTTTTTTTGCACCCCGACGCCCGCCGACATGCCGGGCCGCTGCAGTCACCTGTTGTCGGAGCAGGGCATGCATATGGAGCACCGCGGCGGCGATCCGGGGTGATTGACAAGAGGAATAAACAATATTAACAAGCGAGGCTAGTACTGGAGGACTCCTGCGAGACCCGGTGGAAAAAGGTTGTTGCCATGGCGAAAAGCGAAGGGGGGAAGTGGTGCAGGAGCCGATCATGGCTGCTGTTTACTGCCAAGCTACCAGTGTACAGACAAATCAAAGGTCAGGCACATTATTGTATGAGATATATATATACACCTGGATTTAGTTGATTTGAGTGGGCTGGACCCCTGAAAATAAATGTATGATTGCACCATCGATATTTACATGGTTAAAATAAACCATATGACAGCGTCTCAGTTGTTCCATATAAATGCATTTCAATGCGAATCATTTACTCTCTGAGCCATATTTTAAGTTGTCTATTAAACCTCTAACAGGGAAAAATGCATGTGCATCCCCTGGTTTGGAGCTTCTTTGTCACACAACCCTATTGAGCAGTAATTTGTGTTAGATTTTCTGCAGAATTCTAATTTATACCTGCATTTTTGCCATTTTCTTTTTTATTCCAAACCATAATAAACCAAGGCTGGAAGTGAAAATATTTATTATATCAACACAAGTAGGAGCAGAACAAAAGAGGAGCCCAGGATATGCTGTAAGAAATAATATGTGGGTAGAGAGGTGAGGCTCTGCTGTTTCCAAGTTCACAGATTTTATTTCCAGTTTATTAGGTGCATTAATGTAGTATAAAATATCAGACCTGTGACACATCCAACCCACATGAAGTTCACTTTTTCACTCTTTTTTTTATTTAATCTGTCCTGGAGGGGGTTTAAAGACAGAAGTGATTCACTTTCTAATATCTAGTCTTACCGTAATTCATATAAACCGGGATGGACAAATATTAGAAACATGACTCAGTGCATTTGAATTTAATTCACTAGCACCACAAACTTTTTTTTTTTTTACTACACTTCAATAGTTTTATCCACCACAAAACTACGGTGAATATTAAGCGAGCGAATGTACATCACCGCGTGTCGTATATTGGAAATAAGAAATGCAAAAGGTCAGGAAAGATTAATTGTATTTTACAATGGAAGTAGGTACATCATAACATGTGGTTCATGTCACGCTGCAGAAAAGAACAGGAGTCAGCACTGGTGGAGGAATGTTCCGTATTAAAGGAACATATCTTATTATAAGATTTCTACAAGTTTCTTAAACCCCCCCCTCTGTATATAAGGGATCATTGACGATTTTCAGACATATGTCTGTGTCAGTATTCAGCATCTAGATCCTACATCTGAGACGAACAGTTGGCCACTTCAAGTGTTCACTGTACAATTATAACATAATGAATATAATTGGAAATTGACAATCGTGCTGATAGTATGTGTACTATAACTGCACACAGATATGATCTATCCAGGTTGACATGAGCGTCCTACTGGGTATTTGTAGGAAAACTCTCCATACGTTGCCATGAGGATCACAGAGATGAAGGTGAAAAGCAGATCGATACGAGCTCGGCTTGTTTCTTATTTTTTTCCCCTTCACTTTTTATAATAGGTGTGAAGAGGAGGCGTTCGTTAGGACGGGTTACCACGGCGACCACACCTGTCTAACGAAGCCGACGAAGCCCCTCGCAGAACAAAATAATTTAGAGCTGTTTAGGACTAACACTTGTTGGCTTGTGTGTTAGAATAGATCATATTTATTAGGTGTCAAGGTAAAGGCAAACGATTATTATATTAGTAAGTCACTGCTGGAAACCTGCAATAAAGACGTTATTAAGAGAAAACCATTAGTTAATAAACGCTTCGTAATGAGCCAATATGTGACATTTTGCTGTTTGTTCTAAATCACAGAATGGATAGAAACATCCCCCGCTGATCGCTGGGAAAACACCACGCAAACGTATTGATTACGACATGTTGGGCTTGAATACAAGGGACGCCGGACACTTCCCCGCACGGCTTTGATGTTCTTATTAGTGCATTTGCACACAACACGCAGGGCAACGCTAATTACAAATGCACAGCAGCGGCTGCAGCGTTAGTCATTAGCCTTTCCTTTTGAAAAGGAGATGGGGTAATATAAAATACATTGGCAGACATTAAACATTAAGGAGCTACTCTGATATTCCGCAAAACAAGCCCCCGGGGCCATAAACACACGCACACACACACACACACACACACACATGCATGCATGCACACACACACACACATGGAACTGGGCATGCTCAAACATTTAGTGATGACTCCCTCATTTCAAGCAGCGAGATTGCATGGTGTGGTGTGAAAAGAAAAAAAGAGCAGTTTAAAAATACTGTTCCGACTGGTTGACATTATGTGTGTGTGTGTGTCTGTGTGTCTGTGTGTGTGTGTGTGTGTGTGTCCACCTATAATAATCCACTGTCCTTTATCTGGCTCTCTTGAGCTACAATGAAATGATAATAGGCCTGTGGCTAAAATGTGTATGTAATTTTCATTAAGTTGATGATTGATTGATATTTTTTATGCTTTTGTAAAGCTAAATTTATATATATATATATATATATCCAGAGTACAAGCGAGTTCATGTTATAGTTTTAGTTTTAAGTAATAATATGTGTAAATAAAACATCACCGTGTTCATGTTTAAATTCCCTGTGTTAACATCATTATTGAAAATGTCCCTTTATGCACCAGCTCCAATCCACCAAAATAAAAGTCAATATACTGATGAGTGGTTCAATTAGAAACAGGCCTTAATTGGACATCAAAGCGTGGTCTGCTTCTACATGAAGAAGCTTTTTTTTTAAGATTAGACCTTAAAAAGCTTCAATTTTCCTAAGAGGCATTTAGAGATGTGCATTCATGTATCGCAGAACACTTTAGGGTTTACAAAGCCCTAATATCGGCCGAATAATAATAATAAAACACAAGCAAAAACAGTGGCGAGACAATAAGACAATGATTGGGCTACAGAGAGCGGAACACACTCGCTGGGCATTAATCTAAATTTCGAGAAAAGCCAATAAAGCGGGTAGAAATCTTCCTAATGACGTCTTTTAGATGCGGTTCTACCCAGAGACTGAGAACCTGGTGTAATACGACATTAAGGAACTTTGTAGGAGACCTGGATCTTATTTACACGTGTTTTCAGACATTTTCCATCATAGTAAAGATGCATCGCCTTATTTTATTATTTATCAGTGTTATACAACATTGAATCTAAAAAATAATACTAAAATATACCTGATGAAGGTTGGACAGCCTGACGTGTTGTGATCTAATAAAAGTTTCAGTAGTAAGTCAAACAGTCTGTGGGAGCAACCTCAAAAAGGAAATCCAGACAAAGTAAGTTTG
Source organism: Eupleurogrammus muticus (assembly GCA_036785175.1). Classification (NCBI taxonomy): domain Eukaryota; kingdom Metazoa; phylum Chordata; class Actinopteri; order Scombriformes; family Trichiuridae; genus Eupleurogrammus; species Eupleurogrammus muticus. The sequence goes on along the minus strand of JAYKQN010000004.1, from coordinate 28,799,778 downwards.
TAATTTGGCATAAACTACGACTCTGGTTTCAGCATCTCTGAGCCGCTCTGAACCGAGTGAAGCGTCAGTCGGCGTGTTAATAATTGACCGTGAGCAAACACCACGCCAGTAAACAGAGATAACTCGGAAACGCGTTTCTCTCCGACTCGCCCTCCCGGCGGAGGACACAGAAATCAATATGTGATGATATAATAGTAATATGTTTCATATCAGTTTTCCCGCGTTCCGTTGCATGTCGATGCCGCCTGTCAGTCGGCGTGTCCATCACGCGGCCCCTGTGGAGTGTTTCTGTGGAGTGTTTCTGTGCTTAATATTGCAGGAGAATCCACGGGTCCGTGCGTCTCTGTGGTCGATTTGACGGGAGGTCACGGGAGGGTTTTAAAGATCCGAGACCTCGGCATCCGAGTTTCAATCTGTCTCACTCAACATCGCTAATATCTCACTCACGACGATCCTGAAACGCCTTAAAAAGAAATTCACTCTAATTGCATTTACTGTGGCCGGGAAAAATGAAACCATCAATCAACTGGAAGAATCTGTTAAAGGGATACTTCATCTATATATATATATATATATATATATATATATATATATATATATATATATATATATATATATATATATATATATATATATATATATACATATATATATATACATATATGTGTATATATACATATATATATATATATATATATACATATATGTGTATATATACATATATATATATATGTGTGCGTGCGTACATACATACATACATATATACATTTACACATAAACATATACAAACATACCATACATATATATGTATATATATATACATATATACATATATTCATGCATACATGCATACACACACACACACACACACATATATATATATATACTTTCTTTAAATTCGCCCATCATGTTACCCATAATCGCAGCAGTAGGTATTTTAACTATTTTTTTAGATTAAAGCTGTTTCCAGAGCTGCTCTGCTACTAGTTCACAGTTAATGGTATTTTTCGGTTTTCCCCTCGTCAAACTCAGCAACTCGAAAAAAAACGAAAAAAAAAAACCCGCTGCAGAGTGGGGCGAGTTGTGAACCTGCCCCATTCCCCCACATCATGAGATAATAAATGACACGCAACCGAACCGTTTTCGAGGTAAATAAATAAATAAATACGGTTAGCCGTGTACTACTAGCGGAGCAGCTCTGCTCCGATGGTCTGGAAACAGCTTGTATTAACAAAAATAAATAATTAAATAAAGTAAAGCACCTATCATGATGAAAAATGTTGAACTTCCCCGTTTAACTGATCACACAAACCTAGAAAAGCTCAACATCGACAGTAAAAACTGAAAATAAAACACCGGACACTCAGGGCTGTGTATAAAAATCAAGAGGAAGTACTGTAATAACAATACATAACAGCTGAATAATAAACTATATTGAATGTGAATATATATAATATATCATATTATACTTTAGCCCATTACACGACTGCCAGCCAACTATATATAACTATCCGTACCAGCTGACGGCTCCATAAACTATTCGAGTTTACAAGAGCTTATCAATAATACGGGCATTGTTTGGCCTCCTCGTGTTCTATTGGCAAGAGGCGTCAGGGCATGCGACCAAATGCCGTCATGATGCCAGTTTAAAGGGGGGGGGCCGCTAGGGACTCTGGGAGACATCGAAACGATAAAGGACGGCCAAGTTGAAGTCGATTGGAGGCGAGGTCATGATTCAGACAAAGAGGGTCTACAGGGTCCCCCCACAATAGGCGTCCAGGCCCTTTAAACACGGGGCCCTGTTGCCGAGGCTCAATCTGTTTCCGCCGGCGTTCATTACCGCATTTCATTGTCCTCTTTATCTCATTGTGGCGCGGCGTACGGCTGCAAAACGTCTCTTTGAATTTGATGGGAGCTGACCCGGCATAACAAAAAAACGTGACCTCTGTCCAACCTGGCGCTATGAATACTGCAGGGAGATGGGAAAACGTGAGGGGAGAGATTACATGCAAATCGTTTTTTTTTCTTTTTTTCCACTGTGCACGTGCACGGAACCTCGCACATATTTACTGGTGGGATGATGGACGACGCCTGACAGGGTTTATCCATTTGCATGTACTATATATGTTTGCACGCCGGGCCCGGCGTGGAAGATGAGAATAAGTGTCGGGGAGGCAGCGAGGGAATTCATATCGGAGGCCCGGATGGATGGAGGCAGCAGGGACTGTCTGCGAGTATGTGTACATCATCTCCACGAAAGGGCGCTTATGGGCCCTAATGCAGAATAAGGAGAGCCAATCAGCTCCTATCTATCCACTCCGCCGAGGGGTGACACACGATGGCGGGGGGGGGGTAACTTCAAGGCCAAAGCGCCACATTCTGCTGACAAATCATTACATTAGACGCGTCGACAGAGGGGTCGGGAGGGGGGATAATAAGATTGAGTTACAGGGTTTTAGATGCATTATGAACACCTCCCGCTTCCTTCTATTTGTCGCTCTTTTTTTTTTTTTTTTTCCAAAATACCGCAAAAAGCTGAATATGATCGTGCCGCGTTGCATTGTGCAGAATTGTTGTCTCAGAGTTTGCATAAGATAAGATAAGATAAGATAACTTTATTGATCCCACAACGGGGAAATTTGTCTGTTACTGCAGCATACAGAATAAAGAAAATAAAATAAAAACTGAAGAAGATAAAAACTATAAAAAAACATAAGCATATATACATACGTACATGCACGTACATACCTACATACATCCACATACACACATATTTGCATATATATATATATGGACATACATATCCATGCACATACCCACATGTACACATACATAGCCAATGCATGAGTACAAGTAAGCTTCCGAGAACCGCTTTGATATTTATCCTATAGTAAAGTTTGCTTTAATCTTTTAGTTTTAGCTTTTAGTTCATTTAATCTAAACCTAACACACACAATAAGCCATATTGGCTTAACAAAGCAGTTCTAATAAAAAACAATGGGTGGCACGGAGCCGTATAACGTGTGAAAATTTCGCTTCAATTAAAATGTTTATTTCATTTCTAACTTTTATCTGATATATACAGTCACCCGGGCCGTGCATGCGTATTTCCTCTGATGATTGCCGAGGTTTTCCAGACACGTCCCGTCGCTCGCGCGTGTGCAGTTGTCCGTGTGGATGAATGGTGATTGGCGTGCGGCCTGAAAGTGGGTGGCGTGGAGTGATTAATCGGCGTTAATGTGTGTAAATGAGCCGGGTGCAGATGGAGAACACACTCAGGACTGTGTCACCCAGCGGGGGGTCCCTCTCTTTGCTCCCCTCCAGTGCTTCCGTATTGCTTTAACTGTATTATAACTCGGGCATGTTGTGTCGTTCGCGTCGCTTGTTTAATTTGTGAGCTTGCAATGATCTGATCTCTCTCTGATTTCACCAGCAAGACTGTCTCAATATGAAAAAAAAATGACAAATCTGAACCTAACGTTGAGTGAGAGTGCTGAGAAATTAAGTAATTGTGCTTAAAATAACTCTGAGCCAGCCAATTAAACAGTAAAAGCAAATACAATATAATAAATCATAATAATAATAATAATAATGTTAAAAAAAATAAAAAAGTAGTAAGTACTAATAGCGCAGAACAATTATACAAAAAAATATATATATCTAACCCTGCATTACAGAGAAATATTATTACTATCTATTAATCTGTGATGTTTAGGTATTACACAAAGCAGGATTCATTTAAATTGCAGATAGCACCTTTTACAAGTTAATAATAGCATGTTTGCACACACACACACAGACACACACACACACACACACACACACACACACACACACACACACACACACACACACACACACACACACACACACACACACACACACACACACACAGTTCCAAGACATCTGTTTATATTATTTTATCATTATTTAAATATCTGAATAATTTGTGTATTGTTGAACCCGAAATGGCTCATTTTAATGTGAAAAACATAATAACAGCGTGTTGAGAAATAATATACTGGTAAATGCAATTATACAGCGCTTTTCTAGTCTTTTTGACCACTCAAAGCGTGTCACACTACGAGTGTCCATTCACCCATTCACACACCAACGGCACATGCAATCAGGGTTAAGCATCTTGCCCAAGGACACAACCATATGCAGCTCTGCAGAGCCGGGAATCGAACCACCAACCTTCCAACGACTGAGCGTCAGCCGCACAACGTGTACATGTATGTGTTAATGAGACTAACTTTAATGAGACTATGTAATGCGACTTTTATGGATTCAATAATGTGAGCTGGTGAACACTTAACACTTACATAAAAAAAAACACATATACCGCTGTATTACAGAGGGATATTGTTAATATCTATTAATCTAATCTATTAATCTGTTTTACAGAGGATTCATTTAGATTGCAGATAGCACCTTTTGCAAGTTAATTAAGACATGTGAAGTGATTTAGAAGTATGCATATATATGTGATCATTATGTTTAATAGCATTCTAGTGGTTTTAAACACAATGTGAGTGTTAAAAAAAAACAAAAAAGGCAAACGGCGCACCTTTAAACTCCTCTAAACACTCAATACGTCGTATTGTCGTCACTTGTGCAAACATTTAAATGAGCAGTGCGTTCGCCAGTCGAGTTTTTGAAAAAGCCCATAAACTACGTTAATTAAGAAATCAATCCTTACGATAAATCAGGGCCGCACGTGCGCGTAAAACACGAAACCCAATTAAGGAAAGTGGAGTAATTATGTATAGTAAACGACGAAATACTACTGGAAATAAAAACACACAAACGTTATATCAGAAGCGAGTAAAATAAATATTTGTGGTAGGACGTGGAGCTAATTGTCTGTGTGCGGGTTCTAGCTCCGTGTTCAGCATCCTGATTCTGGTCCAGACCTCCATTAGCTTCCTGGTGCTTATGCCGACTCACGCCCCGGCTCTCCTGGGCCTCGTTGAGGTCCTCCTCGTCCCGCTTCACATTTATTACACTGGGGGACTAGTGAAGGGGCGAGAGGAGGCGTCGGGAAAAACCCTCTCCAAGAAGAAGGTCCTCGGAAACTAAAAAAAACATTTAGTAATCACTAATCCAGGGATCGGATCTCCAGCCTTATCCAGAACCTGCTCAGGAATATACGGTATTATACCGTATATACTAAAAGGCTCAGTCTCAGTTCTGTGTGTCATTACTGTATTTAACACACACATAAGGCAACTAACTATAGGGGAGGGTTTATATACAGAAATAGAGCAGGAGCTAAACTGAGTTTGGTTGTGCTTTATTTAAGTATTGATTACAAAGTACTAACATTTTATAATCATCACATGGTAAAACACACGGATAAAACAAGCACACAAGTGTGTGTATTTAAAAATAGAGCGGGGTAATGTCATCAATCAAACCATCAAAGTCCTCATCCTCTGTTTCTGATTCCAACAGCAGCTAAATCTCCATCAAACATGTCAGCTTCACTTTCTTCACCATCAGAGTCACTTTCCTCTAAATGATGCGTTATAATCTGCTGGAAGTTGCTGCGCTACCGTAGTCCTGGTCTGGATGGAGAAATGGAAACGAAAGCTCCACGACAGAAATGTTCAATTTTCATTTCTTCTGCTGCTTTACTGCTTTTAGTCAAATGGTGACCGGCAAAACGTCATCCCACTCGTTCTTCGCTCTGTGATCCACTGATCCAGTCTTCGCTCTGTGATCCACTGATCCAGTCTTTGCTATGTGATCCACTGATCCAGTCTCTGCTCTGTGATCCACTGATCCAGTCTCTGCTCTGTGATCCACTGATCCAGTCTTTCCTCCAACTCGTACCACCTGTCTTATGTCTTAAACTCAGCTGTGTAGCTGATTTCCTTCAGTTTAAACTGTGCTTTATCAGCGTGTCTCTTTACCATTTTCAGGTTGTTAAAACAACGATGTTCTGCATAACGCACATCCCTGTTATTTTCAGTAATCGATTCGTATGTGTATTTTTTTTTCCTTTTAACAATGAGGAAGAAAGAGGATTTGTGTATGCACAGTGACCACATTACAGAGTAAATTCTTTTTCTGGCGTTCGTTCAGGTGTGTGTGTGTGTGTGTGTGTGTGTGTGTGTGTGTGCGTGTGTGTGTGTGTGTGAAGTCTTTATGTTTTATGTGCCAGGTACCATGGCAATGACCTTTTTCTTCCTGCTTGCCGCTTACCTAATAGCGTTGAGAAATTAGATGAAGAAAAAAAAAAAAAGTTAGACATATTCAAGGACTTCCCTGATTCACGCGGCGCTTTTGACCGGACTCAGGGGTCAAGGTCGGTTTGACGGCAGCTATTTGACGCTGCTGCGAGAAGCGTTTCGCTCTCCCGTGAACCCAAACCCAGTATTTCTAAAACCAGTATTTCCATCAGCACGGGTTGGGAACAGATACACACTATTTCTACTTTGCTAAAAAAAAAAAAAAAGGAGGTTGGAGGTGGGAAAAGGTCGACACCTGAAATTCCTTTCTCCTTCAAAAGAAAGCAGAAGGGGGTCTGCCACCTCGTAACGTACAATCTGCACTTTTCTACCAGCCAATTAAAGGTTATCATCTAAATATATATATATATATATATATATATATATATATATATACATGCTGCCTCACCACCATTTACCACAGTCTGGGATTCACACAGTGCAGAGTCAGTGGAGCTTATTGCTATAGGCCGTACATTTACACCGAATATATAAATAAAATATGTGGATTTATTTATTTCTAAAGAGGAGTTTGAAAGCAGAAGTTGATCGATGCCCGCTGCTGATTTTAAAATAAATAAAAGCACGTCTGCATGCATGCAGTGTCAGGACTTCTGTTATCTAAAGATCTGAATACTTTAGCCCTTTGTCATTTTATTCTGAAAAGGCTTGTTTTATTGTGAAAAATGTAATAACGGCCTGTTGAGAAATAGCCTGCTAATAATAAAACGTGTAACTGTCTTGCTTTAATATGACTTATGTATTCAGACACACATGTTTGGTCATATGAGTCTTTCGAGTTTGATCCAACTCATAACATTTATACATGAAGCACATGTTAATTGCATATTTAAAGGAATTAACATTTTTATTTATCGATTAAATGAATCATGACTGTGTACAAAATCAAGATGACGTATTGTAATAATACAACAGCTAAATAATAAACAACTATATTGAATAGGAATATGTATATATATGTGTATATATATATATATATATATATATATATATATATAATATATTATATTATACTTTAGCCCATTACATGAGTGCCAGCCAAGTGCCAGTTACAGAAATTATTGCAATCTTAAGAGTTTATTTCCATCACATTCTGGTGATTTTGTTAAAATAATAAAAACACCAAGGACAAAGAAACACCAGGAGACGTGTTGCTTCGAGTTTCAAAAAAATAAATAAATAAAAAAGTCCAGTGTCTCACCATACAGATAATCTCTAAATCCAATTGTGCTCATTCCTGAGGTCTTAGAACTTATACTTCATGATACATGACCGCAATAACGCTGTGCTGCACACACACACACACACACACACACACACACAGGCGAGGATCAGCTGCCCACTGATGCATGTTTACCTCGGCTGCACCCTGCCTGCTTTCAATTAATTCTCTTTTCGGAGACAAGAAAAACTGAAATAAAATGGGCGAGCGCGAAGAAAAAAAAAAGAACACAAAAAAACAACAAGTAGCCTTTAGGAGGCTCATTAATCATAGTTTAAGACAAAAGGCGAGAGGAGAGGAGGTGGAGTTGGCCAGACTTTGCCAAGCCTTGTCCTTCAGCGTCCATTATAAGAGGCTGAATGGGGGAATGGGGGGGGGGTCTCCGGGGGGCAATGAGTCGAGCCAAGAGCTTAAAAAAAACAGCGAGCGACGTGAGGTTTTGTGTGCGTCTTACCTGGATGAGCGACTCGCTCAGCCTCTCCTCGTCCACCTCCAGCACGATGTCCCGGATCTCTTCATAAGGCAGGCGGAACGAGCCCAGGAAAATTGCTGTCGTGATTGAGAGAGAAGAAGAAGAAGAAGAAAAAGAAGAAGAAGAAGAAGAGTCATTTCCCCCGCTCTCCTTTTTGTTTTTTTTATTAGACCGCGGGGTTCAGAGAGACATTTCGGCACTCATCGCTCCCTCAGATGAAATGACCACAAACCCAACTTGTCACTTGGAGGAAAATAAAAAAAAGCAAACTAATACACTCTGTGCTCCTCCACAGGATATGTTTGTGTCACCCTGACAAACACGGGGAGGAAAACACATCAGCGGTGAAGGGTGTCAACATAATCTGGATTATTAACGGGAAAAGTAAACCCCATAATGCTCAATAACGCTGGTCGGGCGGGGACAGGCCTGGTGGGCAGGTGGGGGGGGGGGGTTCTTACAGTAGAAGCTGGATCCAGGTGGAAGTCGCAGGTGGAGGAATCGCTAATGAGTCGGAGGAGAGTCGCTCGACAGCTGCTGTCCTGCAGCTACCTGATGTCTGTGTTTGACGCCCCGCTAACAGAGAGAGGGGCTGCACATCCGCTGCACAGGCTATTCACTCCATTTATTACTGCGCAACCATGGCGGAAAACATAGCTTTTTCTAAAATAACAAAGGTTTAATCAAGACCCAATTCAGGCTGCAGGCTAAATTAAACGTTATCTATCTATATCACATTTATATGTGTACTCTACAGCCCCGGCGATATTGAAATGAGCTTGTTATTTGCCGCATGCTGCTCGGCGCGTCTCCTCCGCGTCCACTTCAGGAGACGCAGCTGGATGCAGAGAGACGGGCTGTGAACAGATATCCTTGGCTTGTGTGTTGTGAATCGCACAACCGGAGCGGATGTAGATGAGGATGCTCGGGCACACTGATTTATATATCTGTGCAGATTTTTTGACTGAGTAAGGGATCAATAGTCACTGCAAAAAAACATCATTACAACATATTTTCCTCTGTTAGAACACGGCGTATTTAACTCTGCTGTTTCATTGATACCTGCTGGTGACAGGTTACATTTCTTTCATTGTTAGTTGATGACTGTATCCCTGCCGCCGCTGACAAATGACATTCAGCTATTATGACCCTATTGATTCCGGTGCCAGGAGTAAAACGCAGTGATGCTGCCCTATTTATCGCCCCAAAAAATCTGAAAAAAGCCAAGAATAATTGTGCTTTTGACAGGTTTGAGCTTTTACTGCCTCTCACTATGACAGCTGATCAAGATTCTTTAAATTGACCTACCTGCACAGAGAAAATACAAACATATATAGATTTATTTCCAATTTGTGCTGAAATGTTTTTCCACCAATACGGGACATATACTTAGAACCTTAACCCTTGAGTTGACCGGTTTGATTTACTTTTGCTGGTGTTTTTTTCTTCTTATTTTTTTGTTGAGACCTGCATTCATTTTTAAAGTGATGCAGTTTACACGTCGTTCACTTCATAAAAGAACGTGTCCTTGTGCCTTCAGGTTTCCTTTCACTCACACGTCCATGGCTTGTCCAATAATAAGGAGAAAACTGCCCATGATTTCACTATTCTGTGTGACTCCAATCTCTGCAATCGTCCAAAAAAAGTAGAATTGATGCATTATCCATCGCTGAAAATCTGCATTTTACCTCATGCTAACGCACAGGCTCAGCCAGAATGAACCCGCCCACCTGCAGATGCCTGGAAACGCTGCTTGCTAGACACTTGTTATATGTCATTCCAGTTTAAGACAAAGATGCACCATTCTAGGAGGATCTGGGCTTATTTGGAACCCTAGAATCTATAGACCAGGGGTCACCAACTGGTCCTGGAGGACGACTGTGGCTGCAGGTTTGTGCTCCGACCAGGCAGTAACACACCTGATTCTGCTAATTAACCACTAGAGCCCTTTGCTAAGGACCTTCATTAGTAGGAACAGGTGTGTTACTGCCTGGTTGGAGCAAAGGTAGCCCTCCAGGACCAGAATCGGTGACCCCTGCTATAGACGATCAATAATTACTATTAATTAATGCAGAAAATCAGTCTTCATGTTGAACTACTTGATGGTAATTGCACATTTTGTGGACAAATATGCTTAAGTCTGTTTATGTGTATGTGCGTATATATATACAAATATGTAAATATGTGTGTACGTGCATGTATGTATGTATATATGCTTTGCTTATGCATACTTTTTTCTTGCTATTTGTTAGTATTTTTTCTCCATTCTTATGTCCATAATGCATACTGTGTATGCTGATCAACAAATTCTACGAATTTTGTACATAGTGTATTTTTTATAGCTCTGTACGCTGCAGTAACAAGCAAATTTCCCCATTGTGGGATCAATAAAGTCATATCTTATCTCTTATCTTATCTTATCATATGATTAGTGGAACAACAACATAGAAGCTTCGAGCTCATACTGACCTGTTAAATTCAACATGTACTTACATATAGTCTAGGCTGTAAATGCAGAAATGACACACAACCAGGACTCTGGAGTTGGTGGTGTTTTATTAAAAAACGCTCAGCGTGCTGCACTCTACACGGGCTATACTAACACACACGGCATTAAAACCCTGGTAGGAACCCATCCTTGAGGCTCTAACGTGGATCTGGTGGACTTGAGGGAGCCGTGTTGGACCGCCTGCACCCCCCAACCCGCCCACCGCCGTTCTAGGGGGTGAGATTCTCTACACTTATATTAGCTCCCTGGCAAATATCAGAGCCCATCTGCTCGGGGCGTTGACGCCAATCGACGTGTCACAATCCGCTCAGACGCACGCAATGACACGCGCATGCATGCATGCGTGCATGCTGGCTGCGTTTGCAAATTGTGCACATCTGCTCGCAACGCAGAAGAGCCTAGATCTAACCCTTATGTTCACTTTCCTGACTCCAGACCCCGACGTGATAAGATGAATTCATCTGGCCTCTGTTCACACAGGAAAGAACGCCAGAAAACACGATTGTCGGCGTGTTCGTGTTGTGCTCATGCTCCACTGCGGATCCACACACCCCTCGTATAGAGAAATAAAAAAAGGTGAGATGAACATGGTCGGTTTTCATACATATTTCATGTGCTGCCATTATCTGTATTAGGACATTGAGGGTTCAGATTAAATCTCAAAGGGGATGGAGGACACACACACACACACACACACACACACACCGTTTTGGTGTAATCAATTCATTATTCAGTCATTAGGAGACAAAAAGGTTCCGAGTTGTCAGTGAAACACGGAGTTGTTCATCTCTCCTTGATCATTAGAATCTGACCTGAATTAATCTCCAGGCAGGAACCAGCTCCACCACCGACATCAGGTGGAAGTAAATACCCGATTAACGTAACATTTATTCCACTTAGGCTCCTGGAGATTCAATATACCAGCACGTAGCCTTAATGCGGCTAAAGCATGGGCTTTTTTTTCCACATAATCACAGACAGGTAGATTGGACACAATCTATATGCACTTCCAAGAGAACAAGAAGAAATCCCCCAAGGGCTCAGTAAAACAGAATAACAAGTACAAGTATATTGTTCATTTCCCCATAAACAGCTGTGTTGAGCTGTGAAAATAAAACTGACATTTCTGACGTGAAAAGGTCATGGTTAAAAAAAAAAAAAATGTCAAACTTGATGAACCAATTGCGTGTTGAACGTACTTATTGGCTATAAAAAAGCATGAGTCCACTTACAGAGGTTCTGAGCCGTCTTGGCGTCCAGGATGCGAAGCTCTTTCGCCTTTTTCTTAAACTGCTGCATCCTGTCGTCGGTCTCGTCCTTCACATCTTTTTTCACTGCGAGGGGAAAGAAAAAGAAAACATTTCGTGGAATTAGCACGCTGACATTTGAAATACGACAGCCATACGACTGCAATTAGTCAAAAACGCACAACAAAGTAAAATATGTCATCTACATATATATTATGTATATACATTAAAAAATGTGAGAGACAGGTCAAGATACAGTAGGTAAGACGGCAATTAGAAAACATACAGATCTCAAACAAGTTGACTCCACGCCACCAAAGCAGCGACTGTCTGAGGAGCTGTTGCTGAAATATTTAGGAGGCAATTTAACCACTTAAGCTCCAGGCCTATTTTTCGGTTTTCCTGCTAGAAATGAGAATAAATCTGGAATATCTCTACAACCGCAAAAGGTTATTGGACTTAAACCTGAGATCAGAATAAATCTACGACATGTGAGGTGACGACAGAAGAGTCGGAATCGATTTATGTTCCAGCATGAAAAAAAGTTAGAATATTGAGAATAAAACTCAAA
>JAYKQN010000004.1:28770000-28780000 GCA_036785175.1 Eupleurogrammus muticus | reverse complement strand
CTTTTCCAGTTCACGGCGTGTTTTTATCGGGTTCCTATCGGGTCATATTTCAAGATTGAAATCGAGTATAAATCCTGAACATTTCACTGTCGGATTCACTTAGCGTCCGTTTCAAAACGGGAGGACTCCGGGGACGCAGCGGAGTCGAAGCACCGTGTTCAGAACTGTGTGAAAACGGACCAAAAAAAAAGAGGTAAAGCTGAGCAAATAAAAAAAAAAATCCCTCAAATCGATAACTGAGCATCATGGATGACCCCCCAGCCTCTTAACAAGTAGATTTAATCTGCCTATATCTGCACACGCCTGTTGTTCTGTCCGCTCCCAGCCAGGGGAGTGTGTGGGAAAGAATCCCACTTTTCCTCTTAAATTGGTCATGGAGTCACGCTCTTGGGGGCAGCGGATGGATCGAGGCTGACAGCCAATCACTCCAGAGGAAACCCTAAGGGCCCCCTACCCCCCTCCCTAAGACCCCGCCACGCCGTCCCGCCTCCGGTTATTCGGTATTCCGACCCCGGAGCAGGGGGACGGTGTCGCTATGAGAGGATGAGGAACAGGGATTTGAGGCTAAGTCTGTTCCTCTGACAGACGCCAGGATTACTGATGTCCCCCCGGTCTCTATTAGCTCTGCAGGCTCCACGTTAGCCGCGTTAGCCGCGTTAGCCGCACCTCTGCAGCCCATCACTATTAAAGGAGATATTAAAGGACAGGGCCCTTAATTCTATATCACACAGTTATGGTATCATCATGATTTTATTCATATCAAAAAAATCATTCACAAGCATCATAGAAACTTAGAAAACTAAAGAAGTGAAAAATAAACCCTGCTATGTACATACAGGGTTTTTTTTATCCTCACCGATCAAACAAAGGACGCTGTAATCACAGCGTGGCCGCTGTGCGGCACACTAGTAAAACCACATTCTGAGTAATTACAGGTTAACCGCATTAATAAACCTGCACAGGAGAGGTTTCTGTTTTTCCTCACATGTATTTTTTACTCTGACACTATTGGGATTCTGTAGTTTGTTTGTCCCCATAATTATGACTATTGCATTTCTGTTATTAGTATTATTATTATTATGTTTGCATTATTTGCCAAAGAATTAAAGGGATTGGAGTGGATCTGGTGTCCTTATTCTCTGGAGCATCTTTTCTCTACTGTCCCTGACCACATGGACCCCGCCATTACTCCACGCCCTTTAAAATCAACATGCAATAGTATGAGTAGGACATTCCTGAACCGGTGTTGCAACAAAAAAAAATAAATCTTTTTGCATTATCTCAATATAATAGTTGCTGGCTCCTGCTGCTGTAGATACAGTAGAAAACATTTATTTATTTATTTTTTCCCCTAGCTAAAAAGCGCTTGCCGTGACACAAAATATTACGGTGCTAATATCGGTTGACTGCACTCGAGGGTATCGTGACGCGGTGGGTCGGAATGCAGCGTTTGCAGCGAGGAGATTGCCGGGTATTGTACTCGAAAAAAAAAAAAAAACAGCTATTATGCATGTTTTTAAAAAAAGAGAGCAGCACACACTTAAAGAGGAAAAAAGGAGAAAGAGATGCTACCTGTGAACATCAAGGTGCTGTGACTTATATCCAAGATCCAAAAAAGAATATATAATATAATATAATATAATATAATATAATATAATATATCCAAAGTGTGTCCAATACGTATTCCAAAAAGCAGTGACTTTTCTACTGATATTCAGTGACTTTTCTAGTGAGATTCAGTGACTTTTCTAGTGATATTCAGTGACTTTTCTAGTGAGATTCAGTGACTATTCAAGTGAGACTCAGTGACTTTTCTAGTGAGATTCAGTGACTATTACAGTGAATTCAGTGACTTTTCTAGTGAGATTCAGTGACTATTCAAGTGAGACTCAGTGACTTTTCCAGTGAGATTCAGTGACTATTGCAGTGAAATTCAGTGACTTTTCTAGTGAGATTCAGTGACTATTCAAGTGAGACTCAGTGACTTTTCTAGTGAGATTCAGTGACTATTACAGTGAATTCAGTGACTTTTCTAGTGAGATTCAGTGACTATTCAAGTGAGACTCAGTGACTTTTCTAGTGAGATTCAGTGGCCTTTCCAGTGAGATTCAGTGACTTTTCTACTGGTATTCGGTGACTTTTCTAGTGAGATTCTGTGACTTTTCTAGTGAGATTCAGTGACTATTACAGTGATTTTCAGTGACTATTATAGCGAGGTTCAGTGACTATTCTAGTGAGATTCAGTGACTATCACAGTGATTTTCAGTGACTTTTCTAGTGAGATTCAGTGACTTTTCTAGTGAGATTCAGTGACTATCACAGTGATTTTCAGTGATTACTCCGGTGATTAATAGCTCATCTACCCCCTACAAAGAAAGGTGAGTCACTGGAGGGAGGCTCTGAGATTTTAAACGTGTGGGGGGCCGCACGCTGCATCTTTAACGGGGGCATGCCCGCGTTTTGACACCTTCACGTCACCTGAAACACGCTTCCTGTGCAGCTGTGTGAAGGAAATAGTCACAGAGGAGGAGCCTCAGATGCTCAAAAGAGGAAATTATGCCATCGAGGACTCACAATTACACTGTACATATCTGTCCCTGCCTTTGATTGCCAGGGATAAAACTAATGCTGCTAACAAGCTGCCAGAAAGAGGAGAAAAAAAATGTAATTTACCCCCCCCCCCCGTCTCTTCTTCATCTCTCAGCAAACCTTGACATTTTCCAACACAGAAATGTGAAGTATTTCTTAAGTCTTTTCACGCCTCGCTAGACAAATTGGATCAACCTATTGGTTAACCTTCTCCAGAAAGAAGAGATCATACTTTTAGCACATTTCTTAAATATGAAACATAGGGATGGTCGTCTTCACTTCATGCCCAGACACACCCACGCCGTTGAGTAAGAGTTTACCCTTAGCGTTAGTGGAGTTGGGTTTTGATGAAATATAGCAAACCACAAACCAAGTTGCCTCCAATAAATAAATGAAAGTGAAATAAACGATACTGGTTACAAATGTCCTGAGACGGAACACAAACCACATCAAAACGGATGTTTGCACCCCCCATGTTTGTTTTGTGTGTAATGTCCTGTCTTCATCTCAAAAGAAAAATAATATTAAACAAGCAATCACAGAGTGAAGAAAAGAGGCAGCGGGCTGCTCATGAAAGGGAGAAGCGGGCTAAAGGAACAAGTGTGTTTTCATAAAAAGAGAAAAAAGGGCAGATTACGTTCTGTCAGCTGACGAGTGTACAAAACGCAGCCCTGTCCAATTCACTCCAAAGTAGGACAATCATTGTGGAGACAAAACCTCCAGCCGTCGGTATAAATGACATCCACAAATTGTTTTGTCCTATTTTAACTGGTGTGTGTTGAGAGACGACAAAACAGAAAGGAGCGTTCTAACAGTTTGAAACAAATGGATTTGTTTGCTTTTTTTTTTTTTTCTTCTTCCTCTCTCGCCGGAACCTCGGATGACAAAGAACAGCGTGACAAACGAGAAAATAGATCGTTAAAAAAACAAGAAAAAGACCAACCTCTTAACAATAGAGCGTCACCTGCAAAAACCAGTGTCCTATTTCACGTCTTTCTTAGAAATGCAAAAAAAAAGAAGAAGAAGAAAAAAGTACAATTTTAAAGTTGTTCAAAAGGCTTTTTTTTTTTGATGGTTGGCCACTTATCCCCCCGTGTCTTCAACATATCACACGTCGCTTCTCTCTGAAAGTTTCCTAAAGGATAACAATACAACGTCATGTTCTATGAGGATTCTGTGTTTTCAGACATCATGAAACAGCTTCCTGTGGACAAAGTGCTGCAGACCAGAACATAGGTTGATCATCATTTATTGATTATGGTTCAGTAGCACTAAGAACTTGTAGGTGTGTGTGGTGTTTTGTTCAGTTTTTATTTTATTTTATTAATTTTAGCTGCTAGCTTTGCATCACATCAGGTTCTCTCTTATCAAATGAAGAAGGTGTTATCCAGGTGTTGAACCAGCTAAGGGAACTAGACAATCAATGCAGCTGATAATAAACACTTACTACAATTAATAAAAAACACTAAAAACTGAACAAAACACCACACACCTACAAGTTATTAGTGCTACTGTACCATAATTAAATAAGATGTATAAAAATAACACCTTGGGTGAGTAGAACATAACGTTGTGATATAGAATTATCTGATGTTTTTGATCACAAATCACTATTTAATTTTTTTTGTCAGTTTCCTAACCCAGGTTTTGGCTTAGGAAATTATTTTACTCGTGTATATTTTAAGTTCTCAGTTGTAATTGTAGTTTCTTTCCAAGATGGCGCCACGGTAGGCAGCCTGTAACGCAGCTCTCTAGTCGTTTTCTTTCCTTTTCTGGTTTTATTTATTTTGTTTGCTTAAAATTTGCTTTAATTTTTCTACTGTAGTCACTTTTCCTCCACTCATCACTTTTCTCTACACACACATCCGGCACCTTAAGTATGCATTAGCTATGTATGTGTACATGTGTGTATGTGCATGTATATATACAGATATGTAAATATGTGTGTACGTGCATGTATGTATGTATATGCTTTGCTTATGCATACTTTTTCTTGCTATTTATTAGTATTTTTTCTCCATTCTTATGTCCATAATGCATACTGTGTATGCTGATCAACAAATTCTACAAATTTGATTTTAGTTTTCATTTCATTCGTTTTCTAAGTTTCTATGATGCTTGTGAATGTTGGTTTTTTTGCACTGAAACTTGATATGAAGAAAGTCATGATGAAAAAACACCACACACACCTACAAGTTCTTAGTGCTACTGAACCATAATCAATAAATGATGATCAACCTATGTTCTGGTCTGCAGCACTTTGTCCACAGGAAGCTGTTTCATGAGATCTGATAATAACACATTGAAGACACAGGACTATCAGAGACAACTTTAAATTTGTACTTGTTCCCTTTTCTTTTTGCATTTGTAAGAGAGAGACGTGAAACGGGACACTGCGGTTTGCGCATGTGACGCCATTTTTTGCGACTTTGCAGGTCTGTTGAGCAGCAGCGTAGTAATTAGAATCGGGTTTAAGTCTAAGCGTAAACCCGCTGATTAAAATTAAAATCGTGTTCCATGAGTCCTGCTGCTCCCCTGCTGTCTGGATCAGATTCTGCAGTAAAAAAACAAGAACAAAACAGTCACTTAGCGAAGTTTCCTCCTGTAAAAGTGTAAAAGCGAAGTCTAATAAAAGACCATAAAGTAGTGAAACCGCAGTAAGTGTATTATAGCTGGCCGTCTCTCTGGGAATTCTAGTGTTAAACAAAACAAATTAACTTTATTTATTTTAAATTTGCGAGATGCGAAAAATCTTTTTTTTTTTTTTTTTTAACCACCCTCTATTTGTTATTTACTGCAAACAATTAAGAAAAGTACAATTAAACAGTGCCCGTTTTTGGTATATTTTCATACAGAGAGAGTTTTAAAACAAATTGCTTTACAGTAATTATAAACCGCTGTGGTCTTCCTTTATCCAGTAGCTCGTGTTATATCACCAAAATGTCAAAAAACGTCCAGATGAGGGAGTGATTATACGGCAGCTGAGGGTTTTTGCTGCTGGATGAAGGGAAACATGCATGTCTAAAGGCATGAGATGATCTCTGGAATGTGTGTTTCTTCGCTCTGGTTGTTTGGCCTGTTCCACCACAACCCCTCTCTGTCTATATATATATATATATAACTCCACATAGAGGCCTTGATCGTGGCAGGACGCTTTAGAACCTCTGCCTCCCTGGTGCAGCAGATGGATTCAAACCCCCCTCTGCAAACACACATGAGAATGTCACCACATAAATGGCCATAAAGCTCTAAAACGCACAAAGAGAGGAAAAAAAAAACAAAAAGAAAAAGATCAATGCACGTTCCCAGTGTTCCACTCCAGTGTTTTATCCCTGATAGCAACAAAACAACAGATAAACGCAGGCGTTTTATCAGCTCCAGATGTTTGTCTGCGGCCGAGTGTCACTCGTCAGGTGGATTCGCCTTCGACACGTAAAGTGCACATCGCGGAATTCCTGCCAAGACGTATCGTGGAAGCAGAATGAACCGATTCGTAATGGCAAATCTCCAGCTGCAGTGCAGACAGAATCGGGTTGAAACGCTAGAAAAACGTGCACACATGCATCTGTCTATGGATGCTGCACAGGAGGTAGCACGTGAGAAAATTAAAAAGCCTTTCTGTAACAAGGGAAAGCTGTCAGGGAGCTTTCCCTGGCCCTCACTCTGCAGCCCGCTATCTAAATAAATGTTATTACCGCATCCGATATGCTTTTAAGATACGGCTCTGAAACGCCGTCATTACGGAGCTTAGAGGACAAGAGTTTGTGGTGCTTTGACATGTAAGTGCATCACTTAAGCAATTTGGCGTTCCCGCTGCCACCTGATGGGATCCATCCTTAAAAAGTAAATATATAAATATATATATATATATATATATATATACACTGACAAGTGCTTCAACAGCACCATGATCTATGAATACTTTACATGAAAAGCTTGCTCTCTGCCATGATATATTGAACAACCAATGCAGAAAAAAGAAAAAACTTTCTGAAGTCAAGCAGGGAAAAAAAAAGGAAGTGGTATTCATCCATGTTCACGTGAAAAGAAAGTGCAGCTAAGATTATATCCCTGTACCTTCCTCTTCTTTTCTCCTTCCAACCATATCTGCACTTGATTCACATTGATCCATGCGGCAGTGCAAGGACTGGAGAGGAGAGGAGGAGGGGGGGGGTCACAGATCCTACAGCATAGGATAAGCCCTCCATCTTGGAGGGGATATACACTCATCCATACAGCAGCGCCATGCAGAACTCTCAGTGTGCATGTATATTATTATCACACACACACACACATAAGTGGGATGTGTGTACTAGGCAGGTGGAAGCGTTTTCCTTCATTCCACGTAGACAGCTTCCTCGCTGCCTCATCTTTTTCGACCTGGGAGCAGTTATCTGTGACAGCAGCGGAGGGTTCGGGGTCGGGACGCACAAAGAAACGGTGTTTGGGAAGAAAAATCTGAAGCAAAATGCTGCTCAAGACTGAATTAAAAAAAAAAAAACAGATCGAAGGCAAATTCCAGGAGGAAAAAGGGGCCTTTAATCCTGGACCAATTTAGCTCGCGGCTCAGACAAATCAAATCATCAGTGGTTCGGAATCTATCAGGGCGGCTAATGATAATATCTTTCCCTAATTCGCCAGTGGTGAAGTGTATGCATGCACATTTTTTTTCCTGAGAAAAACCTGAAGTATAAATCTGCCATGTGCTCAATCACAGGAATGTAAAAAGTCCAGAGCTTCAAACACTGAAACTCCGCAACGATTCCAAGCAGCGTCTGAATCGCAGCGAACCGGAATAATCGCGGTTTGCTTAAAGACGAGCAGGTGGCGGCGGCGTGTGTGTGTGTGTGTGTGTTTCTTTTTTTTTTCCTGCAGGCTCACGACTCTTCAGAATCACCCAGAATCAGCGGCCTCCTCCAGGACTTCAAACACCAAACCCTGCGGTCCTGCTATCTCTCTCTCTCTCTTTCTTTTTCCCTCTCTCTTGGGGGAAGCTAGCACCTGTCCCGTGTTCTCATTCCTCTCATTGCACCGGCCTGATATACACGCACATTAACTACCATATTGGCATTCTATTTCTTTTTTCCAATAGTCGCTATTTTACTTTCAAAGTAGGCCACCGCTGCAGCACACGGACACTGCCTACCAGTTCCATCAGATGGATGATGAGTGGTCTCCATGTCCCTTTAGGTTTAAAGTGTGTGTGTGTGTGTGTGTGCTGATAAATATTAAAACATATCAAAGAACATAGTTTGATTTGTTTATGCATCATATCTGCTTTTCTCTAATTAAATATGCGAACCTATAACCTGAAATAATCCTTCATTTCCCTCTATTCTCTTTTCCGTCCGTTCTCCAGCTCTGATGTAGATCATCTCCTTAAAAAACTCCCAGCAGCGCCAAAGTAAAATTAACATGAAACACGTTGAATTATACATTCGCCGTTTATTGCCTGTTACTTGTTTTTTTTTATTTCTCTTGTTATTCAAAGAAAAACAAAAGTGCTAATGGAGATTTATAACACATTCCATTTCATCCATAGAAGGTAACGTGGAGGTTGACCTCTGACCTCTGATGGATTCATCAGTTCTGTTCTATATAATCGTTACAGGTCCGATCATTTACTCTGTGAGACAGAACGCTCTATTCTTTAAACCTGTCGATGCTCCCTTGGATATTTATGGTAATTGTTCTCAGAGCTCAAGAGTAAAGCCTGAACAAAAGGTTCCACCAGGTTCTCATGTTGTAGATTAACAGCAACACACGCACATGTCGCATAATTTCACCAATTATACAGAACATCATCATCATCATCATCGTCATGTTAACGCTCTTCCACAAAACAACCTCAGTTTAATTAGGAACAACGCGCTCAAATGAAAATTTGTGGCCAAAGCCGAATAAAATTTAACGCTTAGCCGGATGCGGAATATTGAATGTGGTTGTTCATTTTTTCACTGTATTTTTTTTTTTAATATTGCATAAATAGTCCAGAATACATAGACTTTTTTTTTTTTTTAAAGAAACATCCAAAAAATGCAGCCTTTAAACGGCTTATCATCCAAAGACATGAACTTTACCAACTTTTTCCACTTTTCAAGTGGTTTTATCTTTGGCTTTTAAACGGCTAATTAATAAAGCAGTAGCGCTAAAGTTCAATTCCTAATATTCAATTCTATTCCGTGTCACATGACAGATAAGATAAGACTTTATTGATCCCACAATGGGGAAATTTGCTCATTACTGCAGCTAAGCACTGGTGTAAGCTATAAAAAAATAAACAACACTATATACTATATACAATTTGTAGAATTTGTTGATCTGCATACACAGTATGCATTATGGACATATTTAGAATTAAAAAAATACTAAAAAACAAGAAAAAAGTATGCATAAGCAAAGCATATATACATACATACATGCACGTACACACATATTTACATATTTGCATATATATACGCACATACAAATGTACACATACACAGCTAATGCATACTTAAGGTGCAGGATGTGCACACTACAGTGAGATTTATGTTTGTTATGTTATAAAGTCTCATTGCTGTCGGGATGAATGACACTATCTGGCCTTAAATTTAGGCTTTTATTTTGCAATATTTGGCTGGATATGTCCTGTGCATCCTTAAGATTTAATGCTATAGATTTCCAGGTCATATGCATGTATAAACAAATATAACACACACATCAACACCTACATGGTATTTAATGGTGATTAATCTCTATGGCCAACCCTCCATTCGGCCATTCATTCTCCCGCTGTGAGCGTTCTGTTGCTTAAAGGCTGGGACAATCATAACATGACAATCAGAAACACTCAGCTTTATATATATATATATATATATATATATATATATATATATATATATATATATAATGAGAATCATGAGGCCTCTGAAGAAAATTAAGAGCAGTTTTTGGTGGCAGAAAGACTCCACAGGAGGGGGAGGTTAAGTGAGCTCGCAGGCGAAGAACAATCGCTCGCATGGCTCCTGGCAGTAAGAGCAGAGCAGTGTTGCTAACCACGGGGGGTCCTCACCTGAGACAATGTTCAGAAATGACTTAACATCTACGGCTCGGGTGTGGAAACATTGGAACGGCCTGCCTTCCCTTCAAGGCTGTGAACATGAACATCTGTAAAAGAAAACCCGCAGGGAGGATGATTGTCCTCCTCCGTCTGGCTTAACTATCGCCTACTCCTTCTGTCCGTCACGTGGAACATCTGGAATTCTTTTTTTTTTTTTTTTTAAGAAGGTCAGGGCGGAAGAAACGGAGCAAAGAAATGCCACCTCTCAGATGGACCAGGAAATGACTAGGAAATAATATACAATCAGAGAAAACCTGCTGCTTCTATACTCCAGATAAAGGTACAAATAAGATGTATAGACACCCAGAG